>CM065746.1:36295397-36411356 GCA_033310375.1 Conus canariensis | reverse complement strand
CTCCCGGTAAATAAAGGTACCTTACTTTCAAACCAAATGGTAATAGTTTGCTTGATGAAGACTCTCCTTCAACAACATTTATTGTTTGTTTTCTGATTGCTTGTACTGGTTTTAGACCTTTAAATTCTTCATTATTCATTGCACGTAGAACTGAGGGCAGTCTTCTAACCCATTCTGTGTTGCGAGAATTGTCAATCAGCTCTCTGTGATACTGGTAGGAGAAAAGTCTTTCAGATAACTGTTTGTTAAAGTTTTCAACCAAAGCCTGTGATCTGTGAACACCCGGAATGCCTCTTTTAATGGTAACTCTGTTTTAACAATAATTGATTCACTTGTCCTTTAAATTCTTTCCCATCATCGACTTGAATCATGCGAGGATAAGTTAAGGGTCCTCGTTGATATATCAGTTGTATAGCGACAGCAACAGCAGAAGCACTCTTTTGTGTTAATGGTTCCGCATCTTTGTATCTTGAAGCTATGTCAATGACTGTAAGTGCGTACTTAAATCTTTTTCGTCTAATCGTATCATGGGGTAAATATAGAAGATCCATTTGATGGGTGTCGTTTGGAGTTATATTCACAAAGTGTGGTCTCTGTATTTGTTTAGGCGCTGGTAGATAAATTTGCCAAATCGCTTGTTTAGATAACCATTCTTTTGCTGTTTGTTCACTGACTCCCGCTGCTTGGCTAAGCTTTTTAATTGCCGTTATTCCCTTCCAATATCCTTTTGGCGAATAATAGATCTTGTTCATTTTTTATTCAGCCAATATTATGTGCAACAAAATACACAACGGTCATGCCAAAGGCAATAAACAATATTTCTTGCATCTTTTGTTTTTCTGATGGTTGATAAAAGTCGCTAAATTTTGGTGGGGGCAATGTTTCAACTTGTTTGCCTGTTACTAGAAAATATTCTTTTATTGCCTGGTCAACATCTTTAAATGTGTAAGCTGCATGTCCCTGTTTTTTCAGTTCATCGTTAATAAAATCTAACTGCTCCATTCTTTGCTTTTCATAGGTGTCTTGTGCAGCAGCTAGTTGCTCCATAGCTCTGTTATGTCTTTTTCTCTCATTGTTATTTTGTAGTTTACTAAATGCGTAATTACTTCCGCTAAAAGCAAGCGCATTAACCACAGCGCCACCAATCATCATTACGAGTGAAGCCATTTTTATAAATGTATTTTTTTACATATTGATACTGTCTGGAATTATTCCTTGCTTAACTAGAAAATCTTTCGTAGCAAATGAAGCTGTAATAACAGCAATCAGCTTTGCTGAGTCTTCAAAGCCTAGTTTGCCAAGATCTGCTGGTTTTATTTTTAACAGGCTTTTACCAAGCATTGTGTATCCTACACTTAGGCCTCCAATAACAGCAGAATGGTATACAAGGTTAGTAATAGTTTTTTCGGTGCTCATTTTTAAAAAATAAAATAATATTTATTTATTAATAAAACATGAACTGCGATGATTTACTTCCTGAACTTACAAATGATCAAGTTGATGACCAAGCTATTATGCGCCAAAAGGAAAGGCTGTATTCTTTAGCAGCATGTGGAAAAACAAAACAGTACCTTGGAAATGAATTCAGCATAGAACAGATTCAACAGATGTCAACGCAAGACATTGTAAAGTATCACAACAGGTATGAAGCGCAACTGGGGTCAAGAATGGTCAAAAGTGTCGGACAAACTGTTCTTAGTTTGTACACTAAACTAGTTAGTAGATTTGCTCCCATTGATTCTGAACAAGATTTTATGTATGATTTAACACAGGATCCCGTTTTAACAAAGTCATTAGAGTCTCTAGGATGTGATCTATATTACAGATTTGGAACATTGTTATCGCCATTAATCATGGGATTAATTACTTTTAATCATATAGATTTTGTTTCCCTTCAAAATGACCGAGCCAGAAAATCAGCAGAAAACATTGATGGAGAAAGTGACCAGTAAAAAGCCTCCTCATCCTGGGCGTGTTGCAGCAGGAAAAAAATTAGCAGAGTGGAACAAACAAAAAAAATTAATGTTGCAATCACAGAATGTAACTCATAATGAAAACATAACACCGCCAACGCCAACAGTTGTTTCAATGCCAGCTGTAAATACACAAGTTGATTCAAGACCTACAACACCAAAGTCGTCATGGAATATTGAATTTAAAACAGTTGCCATTTTTGGCGTCATTGCTGCTGGGGGTGGTTATTACGGTTATAAAATATATAAACAACGCCAGCAAAAACCAAAGCAGTCCAAAAAATCTCAGCCACTAAATACAGAAGCCGAACAAAAAAGCATGCCAGAACCGCCAACAACAAAAGATCATTTTGATCCATTTCAGATGGAATAATATTTCAAGAACTTAATAAATAATTATAAAATTGACTTGAATAAGAACTTGATAACGACTTGATGACGACTTGATAAAAACTTAAATAAGAACTTGAATAAGTACTTGAATAAGAACTTGTTAAAAACTTGATGTTGACTTGATAAGAACTTAATGACGACTTGATAAGAACTTAATGACGACTTGATGACGACTTGTTAAGAACTTGAATAAGTACTTGAATAAGTACTTGAATAAGAACTTGTTAAAAACTTGATGTTGACTTGTTAAGAACTTGAATAAAAACTTGTTAAGAACTTAAATAAGAACTTGAATAAGAACGTGATGCCGACTTGAATAAGAACCTAGAACGACTTAATGACGATTTTTTTCACAATTAATTGTTACATTCTTTTCTGAGGAGACAACTCCTCTTCACTTCTGCCTTTATGTAGTATCTAGGTCAGACATGTCTGGCCCCGGCTTACTCAACTGCATAATTGCCGAGTCGAAGCGCCGCACTGTTTCCGGGTTCGTGTCAAGTTACACATAAGGGCGTCAGGCCGCCACGCGGCATTGTATAAATTTAGACGGCTAAATTCCCCACCGGCGTCGTTCAGTACAGGCGTTAGACGTCATTGTATAAATTTAGGCGGCTAAATTTCTAAACATATCAAAACATGTTTCTTACCTTCCCCCAATCACAAGACTAGATAGAATCAGCTGATTAGTAACAGTGACGACATTTCCGCCCAGCACTTGTGTTGTTAGCAACTGAACCTAGATGTCTTGTCATTTGCGGGTGTGCAGTGCAGTCGTGTTTTCAGTTAGAAAGTGTTGTGTTATGTCGCAAGACAGTATCTCTTCTGAATTAGAGATAGAACTTCTTGAATCACAAACCGTTCATCAAGAATTGCTAGATTACTCAAGACAAAAATGGGAAGATTGGTTGAGACAACATATTGGAATCTCACCTTCCTATTCCCGTAAACTGAGGGTGATATCTCGATTGCTGAGACCGTTCACGCGTGAACAGTACTATTTTTAGAATCCTATCTGTCGGAGCTGGCTTGTCTGGAAGACCTACCGTTCACGCGTGAACGGTACTATTTTTAGAATCCTAGAATTCTTGAGAATTTCGGAGCTGGCTTGTTTCTGGAAACGTATGAAAAGGTTTTCTACTGTTGGACTACCTTTCATTGAAGTCTACTCCATGCTTTGTCACGTCCTATTCAGGCGGCCGCCAGGTGTACTTTAACAATTGTCTTGTTTGTTGAATCAAGCTTTTAATAAGTGCACTTGGTGGCTGCTTAGAATAATCTTCAACAACGTGCCACGATTCTACGCTTGTGTGAACACACATCCCACCCCTTTTCAGACACTCCCTATTCAGATAGCTTTCAATAGCCAGTCATTCCTCACAATAGAATGAAATCCCAACTTGGTTGACAAATAGCCCTCCTAAGAATAAAGGCATGGTTAACCAAGTCCCCATTGTTTTGTTTGTTTACTTCTTAACGGTCCAGTGACAGAGAACTATAAAACAGATAATCCTACACATTATGTATGTTTGTAAAGTGTTTACTATTAGAGAACTATAAAATAGGCATTCTGGGTAAGCCGGCGGAGCAACAGCGAAACCGGCTTTAGCCGGTTGGAGCTGGCGGAGGTGGGTGAGCCAGAATGCCTATTTTATAGTTCTCTACGGCCCAATGAATACAATGAATATCGAACCGACAATTGCAAATGGACGCTACTCATCTTCCTCGATTCCCTTACTCTTGTTCGTTTGGATTCCAAATCGCTGGATCAAAAACTTACCTTTCACAGCTCTGAACGAGCTTTAGTTGCGTAGACACACATGATTTCTTGCTTCTATTCTAATCCTCCAATATTAAGTGTGAGAGATTAAGGGCCAAGTCCTATGGTTATGGCAACATTAGATGAGAAGAGCCTTTATTACACTTAGTACCTTCTTCAAAGGCAGAGCTAAACTAACTGATATCCCAATGGAACAACTAGTAAAAGTAGCACCAGGAGTGGCGGTCAATCTTATGCCATACCTGCATCAAATATTGACATCCATTTATTCGTTTTATCCTAGTTCTGTATGGCTGTGGAACTCACTGCCCGGTGCCATCAAGATTGCCACAAATGCAGTCTTTTAAAAATCAAATTGACAAGACAATCTTGAGATCTGCATATTGATTGACTTTTCTATTTTAACAAATCTTAAATAAATGTTAGCGAACCGCCCAGAGAACGTGGACAAACGAGTCACAAGACGAAACAACGCGTTTCGACCTCTTAGGTCTTCATCAGGTGAGACATTAACGAATAAAACAATGAAAATTCACTTAGCTTTGATCGCTTCAGATCACTTCGCAGGGTTCAGCGCAAGGAAGAAGGCGTTGAATGAGAACGAGGCTGTTGGAAGGGAAATAGTGAGCGAGTCAAAGTCGTAATGAAGATAATAATATTACTGATAGGAATACTAATAATGGTCAAAATACTGAGAAAAAAAAAAGGGACAAGATTACTACCAATCTTAGTGTCAATAAGTATGGGTATGGGAGAAAGGAGAGTGGGTTAGAGGATTCTTAAACAGCAGGGTTGCCGTGGCAACAGTCCCAGAGGCGAAGGCGATGGTGATGTCAATGCCAGTGGTAGTATCAATACTAGCAATAGTATTACTGAATGATACTGCTAACAACGATAGTGAAGGTTAAGGTAATGAAAGCATGATACAGAAATATATTTAGAAAATACATTTTTATAATAATCAAATAAATAAATAAATGAAACATTAAAAATAATAATAAATTAAAAAATCAGTAAATAATAATAATTAAAAAAAAAAAAATAATAATAATGATAATAAATGCATAAATAAGATAGCTATAAGTTGTGTGTGAGGAAATAGTGGGAGATAAGGCAGTATGTGTGTGTGTTGTGGGAGGATATTATGGGCTGAGATTGAAGTGGTGGGTTGGTACATGTTACTTTAAGGTGTTGATGCTATGAGGGTGGAGGGAAGAAGGGGATGGGTTTACGTACTAACTGGGGGAGGGGGAGGGGCAACATATTCACACCTATACACAATCTCTCTCTCTCTCTCCCCCCCCCCCCCCCCCCTCACGACCAACGATAAAGGAGCCAGCATTCTATTTATTATGTGTGTGTGTATGTGTGAGTGTGAGTGTTGTGTGTGTGTGTGTGTGTGTGTTCCATTTGTAATATCAGCCTTATTCATTGGTTACCCCCACTTCCACCCCCAGCAACCGCCATATCCACCAACACCCCTACACACATCATTACTAGGGCAGGGGAGGGGGGAGTAAGTCGATTGATGTAGCAAATGGAGAGACTCAGAGAGTGTAGGAAAAGGGAAGATGATGATAGCTGCAACCTATGTCTGAGGTAAACAGAGGGAGGTAGGGTGGTATGGGTGTGTGTAGGTGGGGGATATTTCAGGCTGGAGCTGCAGAGATGGAATGGTACATACTACTTTTGGACGTTGATGCCATGAGGGTGGACGGTGCCCAGTTTGGCAATGAGATGAGATTCCTGCATAAGGCGTTCCAAGCTGTCACTCTTAGATTGCCAAAGTGCCAAGACTTTGACATGGTTGATGTTGTGTTGGGCATGGTTGAAGTGTAGAGCGACTGGTTTGGGCCGATGGTGGCGGATGTCGGCCAGGTGTTCAGAGATGCGCGTCTCAAGTGTGCGAGATGTCTCGCCTACATAGATCTTACCGCACAGCTGACAGTGGATGGCATACACAATGTTGTGGCTCTGGCAGGAGAAAGTGCGTTTAATAGTGAAAGAGCCTGTGGGGCCATGTAGGATGGTGTCTGGTTTGGTGCGAGAGCAGATTTTGCAGTTGGGTTTTTAAAACTTCCCCATATATTTTATGGTTACCTAGGCCTTAACCTGGCCATTGCTTTTAACCTTTTAAATATTATGTGCGACCCCTTGTTGCCAAGTTTTGCTCCAGGGGCCAACAGGCTGAGTCGCATTTTTTTTTTATTTTTTACTTCTTTTTTTTTAACATGCGTGCTGGACACCTCATTTTTGAGTGCACCATCTTTTAAGGAAGAAGGAGGTGCGCAACAGCTGGCGCACGCGCACAGTAAGAGGATGTTAACTTTTACGATGGCGCGCCGTTTACAAATGTCATGCGAAAATATCGTGGGGTGCCAATAATCTTAAAGCTCTGCTATCTCATACTTACATCATGTTCGCAAAGTGCAATGTTTGCCTCGATCAAAATTCATGTTTCAAGCTGTGGTTTGCGACACTAAACAGCTCCGCTTCGCCTTCAACAGTATTTTTCTCACTGCCGAATGCTCGGTCGACGAGCTCGTGTGTGTGCGTAGATCCGACGTGCAAAACGGCCAAGGGACGCTACTCTATTCGTCATGAAGACAACTCGTCACTCGCTTCGATTCCAACTCGTTCATTCGCTGACCATTTACAACTTAGAATACGATGAGGTGACAGGTGATATGCCCAGGCCCAACTGAATGAATTCTGATGCTCCATAAGACCGAGCAAGACGAGGCCGATACCCACCGGACATCCATTTTGATTCGCCATTCAAAAATTTCAACAACAAAAATTACGAAAATGTTGCTGGCGAGCTGTTCTCTCAGTGCGCAAGCCATTGCTGCCAAACTATCTCTTGCATGTATCACTTCTTTCAAATTCAACATTTATTGCATTACATCTAGTCCGGATTGCCTCGAATCATCCAGCGACGTGTGTAATTTCCGACCCCCAAAAGCCACAACGGGTACAAGCCGCCACCGTGACAGCCCGCGGCGGGGCAGATTTGACGCACAGACGAATTTCTCGGTTGTGGTTCGTATAACGCACATAGTTTGGAAGCGGCACCTCAGTTCTTTCATGTCCAAAACCACTTTAAATTTCTTTCTCCAGTCCGATTGGGGAAACGCACATTAAGCCCCATCTAATCATTTGATGAATGGGTTTTTTCAAGAAGAAACACTGAAACTAAATTCTGTAACTGATCTGGAAATTAAGTTTGAGTAGCATCCTGTAGGTTTTACAGTGTGCATGTGTGTGCGCATGTGTGTGTGTGTGTGTGTGTGTGTGTGTGTGTGTGTGCACGCGCGCGAGTGAGAGTGCATGCGCGCGTGTGTGTGTGTGTGTGTGTGTGTGTGTGTGGTGCGCGTGCATGCATTCGCGTGTGTGTGTGTGTGTGTGTGTGTGTGGTGTGTGTGTGTGTGCGCGCGCAAGCGTATGGGGAAGAGGTTGGGGGAGGAGCAGAGAGAGAAACAAACGATTCGAAGACTATGCATCTCAGCTGCACGAATTTTTCTTTCAAGCGGCTGTGAGGCTGCCAGTGCCGCTGGGCACACAGCACTCGCTGTAGATACCAATGCGCCAGATTAAGCAGGCCCTACCCTTATTTCCAATGTACTTAGTCTTTATTCTATCATTTCCTTTACGTTTACCCCCCCCCCCCCCCTCCATCCTGAACAGGTAGCTGCCAGTACCGAGTGAAGTGTACAATTTCATTCTTTTTTCTAATCTTCCATGCATCGTTCTTCAATTTTGACGTCTCTCTACTAGAAGTAGGCCTAACAGACAGTATGTTGGAGGATATTAAATGAATCGGCATTGCCGACTGTATGCTCCGACGTGTTGTATGGACCAGGCCTATATGTATGCTAAGAGATCAGAACGAAGTACGAAGTATTTATTTTCCTGAGACGCCGAGTATGTATTGTGAATGCACGCGCGCGCGCGTGTGTGTGCGTGTACGTGTGTGTGTGCACGCGCGCGCTCACGAGCAGCTCCAGACATTTCAAGAAGTGTTACATAATAGAATGTGGGGAATACTTCCATGCGCGCGCGGATGTAACAGGGTTATTGATTCACCGTTTTGGCGACACGTTTGAATTTTGCCACAAGCCAACTGGGCTATGCAGCGTTCACTAGCCTGATGTTCGAAAGGCATTTTGTATTGCCTTTATTTATTTATTTTTTTTCAAACGGTAGCAGACATCAAAATCGAAAGTGAAGCGAGTTCAACAGATTAGCGGAAAATCCCATACAAAGTTGTTTTCGCGTAAGCGGTGCGATTGTGAACATCCCCCCCCCCCCCCCCCCCCCACACACACACACAATATAATGTGTGGATGACGGCGCCGTTAAACGGTCGTCTCTTGCAATTCAACGCCCCCTTCTCTCTCCATATTCGATTACCATTTCGAAACTTGTTTGTTTGTTTACAGATATTTCAGTGGCAACGTTACAGATCGAACGACGCATTTGACCCCACAGACGGACGATAACTGACCTGACAATATCGACTAAAGGTTGCTTTATTACAAAGAAGTCTTTGAACCCAGTGGGATCAACTTTCGGCTACGTACGCATTCAATGAGAACAGCAATCCGCCATTTCAGATTAAATTATAAAAGCACCAAATTTTCTAAAATTGTCGGGAGAATTAATCGGTGCTGCCGGGAAACTTTAGCAGAGCTGCCTACCAGGTTATTCAGCGTGGAACTCGGCTCGCCCACCCGCATTCCCACTGTACTCGGGCGACTCTGTCCAGTTCTGGTACAGCTTCACTGGATATCTGGTATGCGAGTTGTATCTGTTTAACAATAGGTGGTCGGTACTGAGGGTAGGCCTACGCTGTACAATGTGGAAGGAGACAAGACTGGTCGAAGTCACTCGAGTGGCTTTTACTCGTGTGATTTCAGCATGAAGCGCGCGCGCACGCACGCACGCACAGGCACACGCACACACACACATTGATTCTGAGCAAGAATGAATGGGAACGTGGAAAGGAGAAAGAGGTGGTGGTTTGTTTGAAAAACATTTTTTCTTGAGGACAAAAAGTACACAAGCCTTCTGCGTGTTCTTTAGACTCCCTTTGAAATTCCGTTTGTTCTTTTTGATAAACAGTAGGCTATAATTATCATACTCCCAACTTCCGGTCCCCCCCCCCCCCCCCCCCCCCCCCCCCCCGTCCAGTTTGAGTGATAAATGGTCATATTGATCCACCTGCCTCACGTTCTATATCTACCGGGAACAACATAGTGTGAACGAGACACGGAGAATTCAACGAGGCTTAACAATCAATCTGTCCCATTCTCCGTAACTCCTATGCCTTCCTTGCAAAAAGCAAGTGTGCTGCAGGCGTAAACCGGCGCCGCTAACCGACCAGGGGCCGTATTCATGAACAGACTTAACTGGGGGTTAAACCCGACTTCCGTCTCCATTTACGTCCACAACTGAAACCCTTCCCGCTCCCAATGATGAAGAGTGGAGGCGGAAGGCCGGGCATGGAACTTGCTATTTCACGTTTGAGTTTCAAAACTTAAGTGTCTAGTCCTGTACTCTGTCTGTCTGTGTCCTTGGCGGTAACTAACCCCGTCTCTCTCCAAATTCTGCTATTTCAAGTCATAGGCGTGAAAAGACCACCACCATCACTCCACTTCTTTCACTGACTCGTGATCTGCTCAAGACCTATAACCAAAAGTGCGTAGCCCAAATACTCATTGACAAACTTGATAGGCATGTCCACTTGCAACTTCAAAGAAAAACGCTATTCATACAAAACCCACGAAAACAAACCTCTGCTCACCCACCTTCTCCCTTCCCCTCCCTCCCGCTCATGCAACTTCGACTCAGCTGTCTCCAGTTTAAGCCGTGAAGTAACTCGGCGTTAAGTCAAGAAAGTGGGGAATATGAAAAGGTGTGTGTGTGGGGGGGGGGGGGGGGGGGGGGGGGGGGGGGGGGGGGGGGGGGGGGGGGGGGGGGGGGGGGGGGGGGGGGGGGCGTGGGAATGAAAACATACGGTAATCTTTTCCCGCCCGTAATTTTTGAAGAAGTTCCGCCCCCGGTCCTCGAACTCCACCCTTCACCAGCCAGGAAAACTCCAGGCCAGATGACTGGAGCAGTTTGATGAGTAAACTTCCACCCAGACAAGTGCAGGTATCTACCCATTCCACGAAAGAAGAACCCCGCAAGTGGCGTCTACACCCTGCATGGCGAAGTCCTGCAAACGGTCAACTCTGTGAAACACTTCGGTATGACAATCCAGAACGACCTTAGCTGGGGGCGGGAGCACATCAACAGCATCTGTGGCAAAGCCAATAAGATCAACGGCTTCCCGAGCATGTTGCAGCAGCTCGGCTGGCCCTCCTTGGTTACTCGTCGCCGCAATGCTCGACTCTCCACGTTCTACAAGGTAGTGCATGGCCAACCCCATGTCAGCTGTCCCAGTCTCAAAGAGAAAACGCTAACAACAACGAAACTGCGGAACCAACATCATCTGCAGTACCAAAGAATGCAGGACAAGCCGGACGACAGATATTCCAGCTTCTTCCTAAGGACCATCAGGGACTGGAATTGGCTCCCTTCGGAAGTTGCCCTGTCCTCCACGCTTGACACCTTCAATAGGAGTGTGTCAAGTCTTGCCCAACTCACCTACACCACCGCCCTCTTCCCTGCTCCCCCTCCCACCACCCCAAACCCTCCCCACCCCTGCCCAGCCTTGTCGCAGAGTTGGGCCAGCGAAGCCTGGTGTTGTGTTGGAGACCATTGCGGTGTCCGCACTTCATTAGTAATAGTAGTAGTAGTAGTAGTAAATTAGGTTAGGCTCTCACGAGCCCTTATACGTCCCATCTTTATCATAACAAGTGCATAGGTCTGCTTTGTGCATGCAAATTTCTCAACGCTAATCAACATCAAATGTCCTAACTAAGCGATTTGGGTCTCTGTCTAGCACATTTTTGGACTGATTAATATCTGGTGCATTTTTAGTAGTTATTGAAAGTGCATTTGGTGGAGGTCTGAACATGTCCTCAAGGCTTCTCATCCCCAATCCCCCCCCCCCCCCCCCCCAAGGCCCCACCCCAGCCCATATGTCCTCTTTCCCCCTGATGATTGGGACAATCCACTCCTGCAGAACTCCCCCCCCCCCCCCCCCCATCCGTCATACAACCCCCACCACACCCTCCTTACTGTCCAACTTCAGAGAAAAAAATACACGTACGTTAAGAACCCCATGGTGATTTCTAAGGTCGAAGGAGTTGACTGTCGTGTGCCGGTTGAAAGCGATAAGAACATGAAAAATGCACAACAGTGCAACAATCGTCAGTATGTTGAAATTGGCTGCCTCACTGAACAATAAAGAACTCAAAAAGAGAAGAACTTAATGAGACACTTACCACCCACACGATCCACAGTCAGTAACGAAGAACGCCAGACAGTACAGCCTACACACACGAGCCGCTTACCAATGCTCTGTCGAATGCAGAAAAAGGCGGTAAACGTCGAGTTCACTTGGCCAGACGGTGAACGGCGGGAATCACGTGCAGGTGTCGGTGACGTCCTGTTGGTCCCAGTCTCCATTGGGCCTGTGTCGTCTGCTGTCCACTGTGTGTGAGTGAGTGCGTGTGTGCCCGGCTTTGAGTCTAAACAATGAAATATCAGTGTGTGTGTGTGTGTGTGTGTGTGTGTGTGTGTGTCAGGGTAAGGTAAGGTAATGTTGCTTTTTAAAGCCCAGCCGACCGCAAGGGGCCATATCAGGGCTGCCACCGCGTCGAAGTGAACTCACAACTCATTAAAAACAACAACAACAAAAGCCACATTCATACAACTCTTTAAAATACAACTTCTAAAAACACACCAGATTTTTTTTTTTGGGGGGGGGGGGGGGGGGGGGCAATCTCTCTCTCTCTCTCTCCTCTCTGTTCTTGTCGTTAGGCAGCCGAAAGATTTTGCGCGGGAAACCAGCTGTGGGTCCAGTGCAAAGAGAGTCAGTGAGAGAGAGAGAGAGAGAGGGGGGGGCCCTAGGGGTGGAGGGAGGGTGGTGGTGAAATTTACTGTGTAGAGAGGTGAAGGGAGGTGGTGTGTGTGTTGTAACCTGGCGTAGGCTCGTCCCCCCCCCCCTCCCCTTGAAGGAGTTACAGGCAACGCCCTGTTCTGTCACCACAAATTGGGATGGCGACTACGCCAACCTCCCAAATGAGGTGAGGGGGTGGAGGTGGGGGCTCCGGCCAGGGAGGTCCTGAGTGTCCGGACAACCTCACCGGTCGGATGGCGAAAACAGGGCCCCCATGCCTTCTTCAGAATCCTCACTGGGATTTGTGAACTCTCCTTCCACCCCCCCCCCCCCCCCCCCCCCCCGGTAGGTAAAGAAAATGTGCCGAGTTGTTTGGGATGAGGAGAAAAATCCTCCTCCACCGCTTCCGCCCCTGTACTTCCACATGATTTTGAGAGGGATGACCAAGTCTCACCTCCCCACCCACCCCTTATGCCTTTTTGCTTTCTTTCTTTCTTTTTTTTAACATCTTGGAAGATGACTGCTCCCCTCACACACACACACACCACACACACACACACACAACACACACACACGTCGTCTCATCATCTGGTCCTGCATGTATCAGGAGAGAGGGGGGGGAGGGGGGGACGGGGTGGGGACAGATCTGACAGTTTTTAGAAAGGGTTTGTGTGCTGTTCCGTTTGTGAGTCCAGCGAAGATCCTGCGACAATCGCCTCCGGGACACAAGTGTCACTTCTTGCGCATTCTTTCTTTCTCTCTCTTTTTTTTCATAAACATCTTTATTTTCCTTTGTTGTTATTATACAGACAAAAAAACATGCAGCAAGATTAAAAATCAGAAGTATACCTCATTATGTCAGAAGGTGGGCCATCTCTTTGTGCCCCCGTATCCATGTGCCTTCATCTCGATGTGCCATGTTTTGTCTGCGCCCCCGTCTCCTTGGCTCCGGTCTCTATGTATGTGTCCCTAACTCTTCGTGCCCCTGTCTCTATGTCGTTCGTTCGTACGTACCTTCTTCAAATTTAAAATGTATTCACTATAAGTGATTTTAGACAGTCAAGTGAAATGGAGTGGGTATATTTGACGTTGTGAGTCTGAATGTGTGTGTGTGTGTGTGTGTGTGTGTGTGTGTGTGTGTGTGTGTGTGTGTGTGTGTGTTGTACTACCTGTGTGTATGTGTGTGTGTATGCGTATGCGTGCGTGTGTGTGTGTTGGGATCAGAGTGTGTCAAAACCTTGGGAGATTTATAAGCATGGCAAAAGTAATGATACGCATATAAAAGGGTGTGTTTCCTTGTTTATTTCTGCGCGCTTCACTCGTACCGCCAAGGGTTTTCACATCACTGGCTATGATCATAATCTGTTACTTGTTAAATCAGATTTCATTCTAAATTTTAAACCTGAACTTTGTTATTGTTTCCCCACGCCATCAAAATTATCAAACAACAATGAACTTATTTTCTTGATTTTTGTTGTTGTTGTTGTTGTTGTTGTTGTTGAGCAGAACGAAGAAAAATAAATGTGGCGCAGGAATAGCTAACCGAGATCAGATTCTCTGTCTAGGCATGTTGAAGAGCAGGCCTATACACGTTTTAGGAAAAAGACTTCGTGAGAAACGTGTGTGCTAGGAGACAGACTGAGATCATGTATACACACACACCTCCAGAAGTTGACTAGGTGAGATCCTGTTCGATTATGTCTCGAGATGTGAAATGAGTGGGATCCTGTGTCAGCGCAGGAAATGGGCTGAGATCCTGTGTTGACATAATCATCTCAAGAAATTGGTTACGCGGGATCCTACAATTGTACATCTCAGGAACTTGAGCGAGTGAGATGTGGCACACAAACTTTCATGAAGTAGGCTCAAATACGATCTGTATACAAGATAGATTGCATGTAATGTTGTCATACCCTGGCTAAAAGACTCCAGGGATCATCCAAACAGCCAAAGCACTTGAACACTATGGTATAAATGCATCAGCTGGGGATGAGAACATTACGTGTGTGACCGTTTTTGATTACCCCGCCACATGGGCAGCCACACTCCGACTTCGGGGGATTTTGGAGACTGATAATCTTATGCTAGGAGCTTGTCACAACTGAAGACAATCCCTGCGTAACTATGCAGAGCATAACATTTTGATGTAGCCTTGGTGTTCTAGCCTATGTCAATTGGCCTGACACAGCCTTAAGCCAAGGCGGGATTGCATGTAATGAAATGGATTGAATGAATCTAGACAGAGTATATGGGCCCCCTATGTTCACAGCAGAACCGTATTCTGGTGCATTTTGCACACTCCTTCGCGGATGAACCCCTGCCTTAGCCCATGACGCTGGTAGTAAAAAATATGAGACGTGGTGACTGCAGTTTCTCTGTGACTGTGAAAGTACACAGTGTGTTAAAACACAAAAACCTTGAAAAGGTGGTGTTAGCAGGTCTGTTCCTTTGGACGTGCCTGATTCCTTGCCATTGATTTCTCGCTCATTCCTTTGCTCCTTTGTTTCTGTTGGCTTCATGGAGCGTTTCTTTGTCACACCTGGACATCAAAGAAATGTCATTTTGTGACCTTGATACTGCAGCCATTCCCTTGTAAGTGACAGATTCAACACACGTCCATGCATTCGCGTGGGGGGGGGGGGGGGGGGGGGGGGGGGGGGGGTAATAACTTGTTTCTGCATATTAAAACTAATATTTTAGTTAAAAATTAATTTAAACTCATGACCATTTTAAAAGACTTGCACATACTACTTTCCTTTGAAATTCTTCTACGTACATCTAATGCAGTGTTGGGTTTATGACGATCTGATCTGAATCTAATTAACGCCAGTATGTATATCTGGTGAATATAATGTAAATAAAAAAAAAAAAATGTCTGTGTGTGTTCGCGCGCGTGCGCACTTGCGCGTCCCCCCCCCCCCCCCCCCCCCCCCAACATGTGTGTAAGTTCTCTACATTAAGCATTTATTTTTGTTACTTTCAAGGGTACCACCCATTCATCCTAGAATTTTGTGGGAATGAATCTTTATGTTACAACTGGTAACTGTCGGTTCTGACATTGTGCCAGCGTCAACATTGTTGTGGTGAATTCATTATTGGTCAGATAGGATCACTGGCCAGCTCTCTTGTCGCAGTCTGCTTTTGCGTGGCGACACACGGCAGCACGGGTTGGGATAGCCAGTCACACTAGAAGTCTCAGACGATGGAGCAGAGCTAAGGCCAGTTGGTGTGCGCGTTGCCTCTGAGCCAGCATTGGCGTGTACCTCTCAGCCGATTGGTTTTCTCAGAGGGGAGAGGATGCTGGTTATTTCTGGCGTCTGCTTCATTGTATCATGGACTGCGACTTAGGTTTTGATTTGATTATTAAGCAACCTAGTGCAATGGATTTAGCTGCAGCTGTTAACAAGCAGCCGCGGCAGCAGAAATTTCAGTCAAGTGATACCTGTTGACCGCGGGAAATTGCCCTCATGTTGTGCCTATAACAGAATTTGACTTTTCGTTGTGGCTGGTAAATGTAGGTAAACATTGTACGCAGGCTGATGCAGATGAGGGTTTGATGATGAGTGTACTGTACCTAAAAGATTCAAAACGTTCCACCGAATGTCCATATTGTTCCTCAAACTATAGTTCAGGGAGGTTGGCATCTCTGGATGGGCATGGTTGCGCCCTTTGAAGAGGGACGCTCTCTAGAATTAAGCAGTCACTGTTGTCAGGAAGTGGTGGCGTCCTGCCGATGTTGGATCAGGACAGGCACCACAGAAGTTTCTCGGCAGCTATTCAGCGTCTCCTCTAGTGTATTGCCTCTTTTGTTACTTTTTTTCCTTCGCTGTCTTATCTTTTGTGCCGCTTCAGTGGCATTACACCCATGCCACTCATTCTGGCTCTCTGTCCTAGGCTAGAGCCTCGGTTTGTCCCTTTCAGGTCGTCATGAGGCAACCCACCAGAGGAAATACTGCACTGCTGCCGTGAGGCAACCCACCAGGGGAAACAGCACTGCTGCTGAGTCACTTCGGTGGTGTTCCGTAGTGCCCATTCTGGTCCAAAATACACAGGGCATCACCAACTAAGCCCCCTACTGACGTCATTAATTGCCTGGTCACGGAGCCAGTGTGAGTGAGCTCTCCTGCAGAGGGTACCATTGATCACGTCCATCCAACCACAGTTCCTGTGAATTTGCTGACACAGGTGACCCATCAGAACCTCAACAAGAGCAAAGACGTGGAGAGGACATTGAAACGGTGATCACCTTGACTGCAGGGCCACAGAATTTGAGACTTTTTAAAAATACCGATCGGTTAGGATAATTCAGATGATAAGAATTTTCATTCTGGTTTGAGACTCAACGACAGGGCTGTATTCCACACATACTTTCATAATACACACCAGCGTCAACTGTGCCTGCAACGTTGGTCAGGAAAACTGAGCAACACTCTCAGAGACGCATCCATTCCATGGATCAAACTTCACTGTGGGGTCCCGGTCTTCCCAACTGAGCCCTTAGCAAACTCAATCTGGGTAGGAGCCATTGAGGGCATGAAAAAATAAAACGTTTTGATGGGTATTGAACCCATGACCTCACAGCCGTGAGTCCTCTTGATGACTTGAATGGTGCCTTTGGCCTGATGGAGCTAGTGATGGGACAGAACGGACCTGAGAATGTGACTGGGCCTTCTGCTCTACCTGGTGGCTCCCTTTTTCTTTCTGATTTCAACAGGGTTTAAAGGCCAAGAAAATAAGACAGGAGAGAGGTGAGAGATTGAGGAATGTATGTGTGTGTGTGTTGTGTGTGTGTGTGTGTGTGTGTGTGTGTGTGTGTGTGTGTGTGTGTGTGCGTGCATGCGTGCGTGCGTGCGTGCGTGTGTGTGTGAATGGTTGCCAACTTCTGGAAGTCCTCACAACAAGTTCCACAGAGACAATCCACGCAGTTGTACTTCTCCACACATGAACACAACTCGAATAATCCCAGCCTGGGCTAGTTTTCTTCTTGTTCATGACCAGAGCACAGAAAACGTCATAAACTGAAGAAAGAACTGCACAAACAGTTGGAGCAGTAACGCATACAATGTTGACAAACTAAAATGGAAAACACTGCACTTTAAATAATAACAATTTCAATTATTGCACTTCACAGAGTTAAAAGTCACTATTGTGCATTCACAATTAAATTAGAAAAAAAAAAAAACCCACCCTCAAGGGCACTCACTGATCCTCCTGTTCACGCCCTGAGCATCAGTCTAGCACCGGATGTTTCCTATTGGTGTACAGGTGGCTGAAATTCACACACACATGCACAATCACCGTCGCTGTGAACTACCCACAGGGCAGGTCTGTCCTCAGTCATGGACTTGTCTTCTTGTCTTTAAATCACAGACTTGTCTGACTACCTTGAAACATTGAGTTGCCCATCTTTAAAATCACAAACTTGTCTATCTGCCTTAAAACATGGACTTGTCTATCTTTAAAATCACGAACTTGTCTATCTGCCTTAAAACATGGACTTGTCTATCTTTAAAATCACAGACGTGTCCGCCTACCTTAAAACATCGAGTTGCCTGTCTTTAAAATCACAAACTTGTCTACCGGCCTCAAAAACGGACTTTTCTATCTTGAAAGTCACGAACTTATCTACCTGTCTTTGATTCCAGGCCTGTCTGTCTGTCATAAATCATGGATTTGTTTATCATATATAAGTCATAAATCATGGATTTGTGTATATGTCATAAATCATAGTCTTGTTTCTATGTCATAAATCATGATCTTGTTTGTTCATCAAAACTCCTGGTCTTGCCAGTCAAATCGTCGTTTGTAGCCCAGGCAACCAAGGGGAACATGCCAGGGCAGCAAGCTGAAAGGGAACTATATGCACACGTATCACTACCAGTCCAGTGAATCTCAATAATAAAAAAAAAACCCAAAACGGTTGTTTTACTGTCTCATTTTCACTACCACTCATTCAGGCTCTGTGTCTGCAGCCACAGTCTGGCTGGTCATGTCGCAGTCCCTGTACCAACAGTCCACAGCCACAGTATGGCTGGTCATGTCGCAGTCCCTGAACCAACAGTCCACAGCCACAGCCTGCTGGTCATGTCGCAGTCCCTGAACCAACAGTCCACAGCCACAGCCTGCTGGTCATGTCGCAGTCCCTGAACCAACAGTCCACAGCCTGGCTGGTCATGTCGCAGTCCCTGAACCAACAGTCCACAGCCACAGTCTAGCTGGTCATGTCGCAGTCCCTGAACCAACAGTCCACAGCCACAGCCTGGCTGGTCATGTCGAAGTCCCTGAACCAACAGTCCACAGCCACAGCCTGGCTGGTCATGTCGCAGTCCTTGAACCAACAGTCCACAGCCTGGCTGGTCATGTCGCAGTCCCTGAACCAACAGTCCACAGCCTGGCTGGTCATGTCGCAGTCCCTGAACCAACAGTCCACAGCCACAGTCTGGCTGGTCATGTCGCAGTCCCTGAACCAACAGTCCACAGCCTGGCTGGTCATGTCGCAGTCCCTGAACCAACAGTCCACAGCCACAGCCTGGCTGGTCATGTCACAGACCCTGAACCAACAGTCCACAGCCACAGCCTGGCTGGTCATGTGGCAGTCCCTGAACCAACAGTCCACAGCCACAGCCTGGCTCGTCATGTCACAGTCCCTGAACCAACAGTCCACAGCCACAGCCTGGCTGGTCATGTCACAGTCCCTGAACCAACAGTCCACAGCCACAGCCTGGCTCGTCATGTCGCAGTCCTGAACCAACAGTCCACAGCCTGGCTGGTCATGTCGCAGTCCCTGAACCAACAGTCCACAGCCACAGCCTGGCTTGTCATGTCACAGTCCCTGAACCAACAGTCCACAGCCACAGCCTGGCTGGTCATGTTGCAGTCCCTGAACCAACAGTCCACAACCACAGCCTGGCTGGTCATGTGGCAGTCCCTGAACCAACAGTCCACAGCCACAGCCTGGCTCGTCATGTCACAGTCCCTGAACCAACAGTCCACAGCCACAGCCTGGCTGGTCATGTTGCAGTCCCTGAACCAACAGTCCACAGCCACAGCCTGGTTCGTCATGTCACAGTCCCTGAACCAACAGTCCACAGCCACAGCCTGGCTCCAACAGTCCACAGCCACAGCCTGGCTGGTCACGTTGCAGTCCCTGAACCAACAGTCCACAGCCTGGCTGGTCATGTCACAGTCCCTGAACCAACAGTCCACAGCCACAGCCTGGCTCCAACAGTCCACAGCCACAGCCTGGCTGGTCATGTCGCAGTCCCTGAACCAACAGTCCACAGCCTGGCTGGTCATGTCGCAGTCCCTGAACCAACAGTCCACAGCCACAGTCTGGCTGGTCATGTCGCAGTCCCTGAACCAACAGTCCACAGCCTGGCTGATCATGTGGCAGTCCCTGAACCAACAGTCCACAGCCACAGCCTGGCTGGTCATGTGGCAGTCCCTGAACCAACAGTCCACAGCCACAGCCTGGCTGGTCATGTGGCAGTCCCTGAACCAACAGTCCACAGCCACAGTTTGGCTGGTCATGTTGCAGTCCCTGAACCAACAATCCACAGCCTGGCTGGTCATGTTGCAGTCCCTGAACCACAGTCCACGGAAAGCAGTCAATGTCACTGTCCACAGCCATGGCCTGGCTCGTCATATCACAGTCCTGAACCAACAGTCCACGGAAAGCAGTCAGTGTCAAGAGGACAGGAGGCCAGCCACCGCAGGAGACCCTGCACTGCGATGGAATCATTTGGGTGGTGTTCAGTGGAGTGTGTTCTAAGTCACCCTATGCAGGACACCACAGTACTGATGACAGTAACTGCTTCATTGCCCAGCCACCATGAGGAAGCATCTCCCTTCGGAAGGTGCCGCCATGTCTGTCCAGTGACCATCTGCATCAGCTTGCCTAGAACTGGAACCTCCCTACAAACTCACCAAGGGCACGCACACGGAGGCGAAATAGAAACGGGAGTCACCACCACAAGAGTAGGGCATGGCCACAGACTTTCTAGACTTTTCTTTTAATGTCATACTGATCGGTCAAGGTGAGAAGGACGAAGATGATGCCAGGGAGCTCCATTCCGGCCTGAGACCACACGGCAGAGCTGTACTCTATGTTTACTTTTGTAATATATCCTGGCATCAACCAGGCCTGACACCACATGGCAGAGCTGTACTCTATGCTTACTTTGCAATATATCCTGGCATCAACCAGGCCTGAGACCACAAGGCAGAGCTGTACTCTATGCTTACTTTTGTAACATATCCTGGCATCAACCAGGCCCAAGAGATACATACAGACACCTGCAGTTGGTCAGAAAAGTGAGCGACACTCTCAGAGACCTATCCGTAAAGTTGATGAAACTCCAACTGTGTGGTCCCAGTCCTCCCAACTGAGCCACAGCAAACTCAACTCTGGGTAGCAGTCGGTCAGGGCTTAAAAAAAAAAGAAGAAAATCCGACAACTAAATGACTGTGTTGGGAATCAAACTCACCACCTCCCAGCCCAGAACCCACAATGCAGACCAGTGTGCCACCGCGGCTGGAATTGACAACAACGTTTATCACCAACCATCTTGAATGCAGATCTGTCTTAAACGTTTAATTCATTTCCAAGGAACCACCACCCTTCATGGTACCATTAACCGGCTGGAAATAAACAACAACCCTTAAACATCGTAACCACTGTAACAAAACACAGGCACAATGACGTATCACTTCAACAATGATAATCTCCACACGACAGTTGCATGCTTGCCTCTGCTCCTTTTTACTTGGTGAAGACATGACTGACCAACCACCTTCTGATTGTGTTCCACAGTCGGTCACATCTGGGAAGACATTCAATCCATTCTACATTGGTAAACAAGTCCGCACCTACCACTGACCAACGAATAAGTATATATATCTTTGAACAGTTAAAAAAAACGATGGCTGATCACAGTTAAATCACGCATGGTTTGGCATTGGCACACCCATTACACCAGATCAAATGTAAAACACCTGACAATCCACATCATTCAATTCAAAATCAGTCTGCATCTGGAAAATGTGTGACTAGAATATAATGCTTCAACAACGTGTTTTTAAATTACACACAAAACACACATCATACCATCAAAATACAAAATCTGGGGATAAAAAATGACTAGATACTTTTTGGGTCAACTGAGGATCCACCAAGTGTACAACACTACACAATTCTCTCATTTTAATGTAGCAAAACTTGCAAAGGTACACCTTTTTACAACACATCCAATCACACAAATTTGGCTACAATCACAATAAAAAATGCTTTATCATAAAATGCAGTAACAGTATCTTACAAAGAATAAAGTAAAAGAAAAAATGAAGAGGACTTTTCAAACAAATGACGTGTGATAATGGCATGTGACATAAGTGGCGCATTGATGTCTGTATTACGTCATGCTTTCACCTGTTCTAAACCGCTACCTGTCCTTCACCTTGTCCCTTGACCTTTGCTGTGTGTCAGTCAGACGTCCATCAGCGATCAGTCTGCCAAGCCACACCAGCCGTTGGACACACTGTCATGTGTCCTAGCGACGGTCAAGGTCCGGCCAGTCCACGCTGTAGTGACCTCAACAGTCTTCTTCCTGTGTGTCATTTACACTACACATCAGTCACATTGTCCTGGCTCTTCTTCCTGTGTGTCATTCACACTACACATTGTCCTGACTCTTCTTCCTGTGGGTCATTCACACTACACATTGTCCTGACTCTTCTTCGTGTGTGCCATTTACACTACACATTGTCCTGACTCTTCTTCCTGTGGGTCATTCACACTACACATTGTCCTGACTCTTCTTCCTGTGTGTCATTTACACTACACATCAATCACATTGTCCTGACTCTTCTTCCTGTGTGTCATTCACACCACACATTGTCCCGACTCTTCTTCCTGTGGGTCATTCAGACTACACATTGTCCTGACTCTTCTTCCTGTGTGTCATTCACACTACACATTGTCCTGACTCTTCTTCCTGTGTGTCATTTACACTACACATCAATCACATTGTCCTGACTCTTCTTCCTGTGTGTCATTCACACCACACATTGTCCTGACTCTTCTTCCTGTGGGTCATTCACACTACACATTGTCCTGACTCTTCTTCTTGTGGGTCATTCACACTACACATTGTCCTGACTCTTCTTCCTGTGTGTCATTCACACTACACATCAATCACATTGTCCTGTCTCTTCTTCCTGTGTGTCATTCACACAACACATCAATCACATTGTCCTGTCTCTTCTTCCTGTCTGTCAATCTCACTATGCATCAATCAGACGTGTTGACTCTTCCTCCTACATGTCATTTACATTACACATCAATCAGATTGTCCTGACACTAGTAATTCACATCATACATCAATCACATTGTTTTGACACTTCTTCCTGCAGGTTACTCACATGATGCATCATTGACATCATTCAGACACTGCTTCCTGGGTCATTCACACTACAAAATCACATTGTCTTGACACCTCCAACTTCTCAAAGTCCACAAATCGTTCTAAGCTTAACAAACAAAGGGACTTCATAAAGCTCTTGAAAGTCATTGGAAGTTGGTTATTTTGAACTCTCCATTGTAAGACCTTGAGATTCGAACCCCCCAGCTCTGGTGTTTGACAGTCTTTGAGAGTTTAAACACTTTGAAAATCCTTAAGATCTGAAGCCTTCCATTACTGGCTTTAAAGATCCTTGAGATTTTGAAACTTCTCTTTGAAGGCTTTGAAAGTCCTAAATATTTGAAACCTCTATTTACGGGCTATGAAAGCCCTTGAGATTTCAAACTGCTCTTTAAAGGCTCTGAAAACCCTTGAGATCTGAAACCTCTCTTTAAGGCTTTGAAAGCCTTGAGATTTGAAACCTCTCTTTAAAGGCTTTGAAAGCCTTGAGATTTGAAACCTCTCTTTAAAGGCTTTGAAAGCCTTGAGATTTGAAACCTCTCTTTAAAGTCTTTGAAAGCCTTGAGATCTGAAACCTCTCCTTAAAGGCTTTGAAAGCCCTTGAGATTTGAAACCTCTCTTTACTGGCTTTGAAACCCTTGAGATTTGAAGCCTCTTGTTCAGGGCTTTGAAAGCCCTTGAGATTGGAAACCTCTCTTTAAAGGCTTTGAAAACCCTTAAGTTTGGAAACCTCTCTTTAAAGGCTTTGAAAGTCCTTGAGATTGGAAACCTCTCTTTACTGGCTTCGAAAACCCTTAAGACTGGAAACCTCTCTTTAAAGGCTTTGAAAACCCTTAAGATTGGAAACCTCTCTTTAAAGGCTTTAACAACCCTTGAGATTTGAAACCTCCCTTTACAGGGTTTGAAAAACCTTGAGATTTGATTTCCCCATACGATTTCAGATTCAACGTTAATCTGGAGGTATTTGACATGGCCTTGAACTGTTCTGTCACCCTGATTTTCAAAGTGCAGGAGGAGAGGCTGGGCATTTAGCCTGGAAACAGGTCAGTGTGGCGCTGCTGACAGACGCCATGGATGGGGAGGGGGGGTGGGGGGGGGGGGGGGGAAGAGAAGAGCACTGTATTTCTATCACTGTTGGTCTGTGACAGGCTGCAGCACCTGCACAATGCATTCTGGGAAATTTAAATCAAGTTACTGCCCTTGGAAAATGGTGACGGCTCTTGAATTTCCTAGAACATTTGACTGTTACGACTGTAAGGGCCCTGTCGACATCTGCTCTTGAAATGCACTGAGCATTCTTTTCTTCTATGTGGTTCTCACTCCTCCATTTTTACAGGTGCTTTTCCACCTTCTTTCTTCGCTTGTTCGAGACTCCTCCCTATCATGATCTCCCAGCTCAAGTCAAAATTCAAGTCACAGTTCATTAACCAACAAAGTGCCAAAGGACACAGCAAAAATCACTCTTAATCAGGTTAATATATGAACATCTTTCCACAATACAATCATCAATGTTAGGACACCTCATGGAGAATGGCAACTAGCCCAGCAGTCAATGAGAATGATGTGAAAAACAAAACAAAGAGCAACAACAACAACAATGAAAGGAGTTCAGCGCTGCAGGAACAAGGATGATGTCATTGATACTCTATAGAAGTTGTCTATCCAGTCGTAACTTCATAGCAAGGACAACAGTCAGGTACTTCTCCTTTGCAACTCATCCTCTATCATCCCACTGTTTTCATAACACCTCATTGTCTGTGCAACTCCTTTCCACACTATTCTGTCCACTCCCTGTACACACTACCCCCACCCCCTCTCCCAAAGACGCACACCCACCCTCCCAACAACTACAATTCTTTCCAAAATTCCACAACCTATTTTTTTTCCAGCAATACTTTTATGTTTCTATTAAAGAAAAATACAGCCTCAGTCTTGAAGTTAACACAGCGAACAGTTTTAATTTTCTTTCCAGCCTCCATCTCTCTGACAGGCATGAAGCTGTGCTCCAATGCTGTGGTGAGGTCAGACCATTCACAGTCACTTAGCTGTGTTTCTCCTGCACGACTGCCCCGCCTCTTTGCCCTCTTCCTTCCTCGCCTCTTGAGGACTTCTCTCCTCATCGTCCAACACCTGTCAAGTCCCTGCTTCACCTGTCACACTCACATCTGTTCACAATGGTACTGCATTGCTTATTCAAGTGGAAAACAAAATCCAACTTGAATGGTTTTGTGATAGGCTGGAGCAGACAACTCATGTTTACCTCCCATTGACCCTCAGTGAGGTTTGCCGTCAGGCAGCGTGACTTCGCCTGGCCTGACTATCTGTCATTTTGTGGGAGAGGGTCACATGAGGAACTGTATTTCTTCACTATCATTTTGTGGGAGAGGGTCACATGAGGAACTGTATTTCTTCACTATCATTTTGTGGGAGAAGGTCACACGAGGAACTGTGACCGTATTTCTTCACTATCATTTTGTGGGAGAGGGTCACATGAGGAACTGTGACGAT
This sequence comes from Conus canariensis, assembly GCA_033310375.1. NCBI lineage: Eukaryota > Metazoa > Mollusca > Gastropoda > Neogastropoda > Conidae > Conus > Conus canariensis. The sequence goes on along the minus strand of CM065746.1, from coordinate 36,386,273 downwards.
GTATTTCTTCACTATCATTTTGTGGGAGAGGGTCACATGAGGAACTGTGACGATGTATTTCTTCACTATCATTTTGTGGGAGAGGGTCACATGGGGAACTGTGACGATGTATTTCTTCACTATCATTTTGTGGGAGAGGGTCACATGAGGAACTGTGACAATGTATTTCTTCACTATCATTTTGTGGGAGAGGGTCACATGAGGACCTGTGACGATGTATTTCTTCACTGTCATTTTGTGGGAAAGGGTCACGTGAGGAACTGTGACGATGTATTTCTTCACTATCATTTTGTGGGAGAGGGTCACATGGGGAACTGTGACGATGTATTTCTTCACTATCATTTTGTGGGAGAGGGTCACGTGAGGAACTGTGATGATGTATTTCTTCACTATCATTTTGTGGGAAAGGGTCACGTGAGGAACTGTGACTGTATTTCTTCATCACACAGGACTCCCTTGCCTGCCACTATGCCTCTTTGTTCTACCCGCCTAATCCTTTGTTCTACCCGCCTAATCCTTTGTTCTACCTGCCTAATCCTTTGTTCTACCCTCCTAATCCTTCTCTGTTTCTATTCTCTCTTAAGTCCTAAAAATCACCCAGCTATAAAGTCTTCATGAGTCCTACATCACTCACCTATATATGATTCACAAACCCTAAACCACTTTCCTGTATGTTCTTCACAAAAGTCCTTAATCAATCATCTATATTTCATTCACAAATCCTAAATCATTCATCTATTTAATATTCACAAGTCCTACCATTCATCAACATACTATTCACAAATCCCAAATAACTCATCTTTAATTAATCCACATGTCCTAAACAATTAATCTATAATCTATTCACAAGTCCTAAGTCATTCATCTATATATCATTCACAAGGACTGAACTGCTCATTTGTATATTATTCACACGTCCTAAATCACCTGTCTACACATTATTCACACGTCCTAAATCACCTGTCTACACATTATTCACAAGTCCTAAATCGCTTGTCTACACATTATTCGCAAGTCCTAAATCATTTATCTATACATTTTCAGTTATTCTTCACAAGGGCAAAACCACTCTTGTATATCTTATTCACAAGACCTCAATCACCCCTTTTTATTGTTCCTCTCCAGTCCTGAATCACCCAGCCTTTGATTACTTGCAAGTCTTATATCACCTGCATTTCTGTCTGCCACCAACAGTAAATCCCATTTCTTTACATTCCTCTCAAGCACTAAATTAATCACCTCAAGTCTTACATGCCCCATCTTTAAATCATCACAAATCATAAACCCCAGCCTTTATATTCCTCACAAGTTCCACATTCCCCATCTTTATATTACCCACAAAACAAATCCCCACATTTATCTTCCTCTCCAGTTATAAATCACTTATTTTTGTATTACTCACAAATCAGAAACCCCCATCTTTATATTCCACTCAAGTTGTAAATCCTCACCTTTATATTCCTCTCAAGCTGAAAATCCCCTGTCTCAAGTCCTAAATCTGCCATTTTTTTTTAATTACTCATAAATCCTCCATCTTTATAACCCTCTCAGGTCTTAAATCCACCACCTTTATATCACTCACAAATCGTGAATTCCAAACCTTTATATCTCCCCATCTTCACATTACTCACAAATCATAAATCCTCCCCCTTTATATTTCTCTCAAATCCTAAATCCCCTATCTTTATATTACTCTCAAATCATAAATCTTCCGTTCTCATATTCCTCAAAAGACCTTAATTACCAATCTTTACATCACTCACAAATCACCTCTTCTTATCTTTTTCACAAGCCTTAAATCCTCAATCTTTGCACTACTCACAAACCTCCACGTTTCTATTCCTCAAACTTAAAGATTCTAACTCACCAATCTTGACATTTCTCAGTACTGGTACCTCACCCCTTTTTGATATTCCGAACACGTCCTACATTCCCCCATTTTTACATTACCCCCACCCCCTCCCCTAGTTCCGGATCCCCATCCTGTCCCCCTGTTGATGGGTTGATGCAGAGTGAACCCTGCCCACAGGTCATCCTCGCAGTAGCAGGGGACAGTGACATCCCCCCCCTCCCCCTCCCCCCCTAACAGACCCACCTCACTTCATGGGCCACACTGCACACCAACACCCAGCCATCCAAGGGACAGACAGAACCAGATAGGAGTCTTAGGCCTGAAAGTCAAAGACAAGGTTCACCAGTGTTTTTCCATCATGGATTTTGGCAGACGATCCAGAGCCACGGGAACGGAATGTACAGATAGGTTGTTGTGCAAAAGATTGATGTCACTTTTTTTTTTTAAATTCCATTCCAAGCTGTGCAAAAGATTTAAGTCACTTCTTTATTCCATTCCAAGTTGATGATTGGCTAAAGCAGTGTATACTCAGCTAGCAGTCACTCTTGTGTGTGTGTGTGTGTGTGTGTGTGTGTGTGCAGGCGTGTGCATGTGCTCAATTTCTCCATGCGCTGTGAATAGACAAAGTGTGTATAAAGGAGCTGTATGGACTCAAGTCAGTTCTCGTTGACAGTGAGTATCATTTGAACCACCAGCATTGACAAGTCAGTTCTCACCAACAACAAGCACTGCATCCCCAAAAATATTTAAAAAATGCACACGTTATGCAGCTTGGTGTTAGTTACAGAAAAGTGAGTTCAAAGGGCGTTCACCTCATGTTCGTCCATTTCAGTTCCTAACGTTGATCTTGTCCTAAACATGGGCACCCATGTGTGCAGGCAGTATCAACCAGTGAAACACTCAACAGTACCAGCATCATGTGGTCTCCAGTGTCCTGATCATGCATCGAGCCCAGTGTCTGTTAACAGTACGCACACGCACACACACACACCCCCACTCGCATCCCATGGTGCTCCACTGCATGCATGGGGAGATCACTGGTGTATGACAGGGCCACAACCATCCACCACCCCCTGTCTCCTGCTCTGGCCTCTGCTGGCCTAGAGGCCTCCTCACCATGCCTCAGTCACACAACGGTCAGTCCTGAAAGGAAACGGGGCGTGAGGCAGGCAGGGGCAGACAACCAGCCACAGACAATACAGACAACTTTCCCTCCTGCATCAAGACATTTCTCGCCCCTCACCCCACGCCAACGCTGCTCATGGCACTAGTTCGCCTGGCACAGATGCAGACACAAGGAAAAAGGGTTTTGAGGATGTTTGTTTGCTCTGTGCATCTTGAGTCTGTATTTGTGCTAGACGAATTGGTGGCGAAAGCAGCCCGTGTTTAGAGTTATGGGCATAAATCGGTCTCACAACGTGAGCGAAGGTGATCTTTATTGTCTGTTGCTACTGACTTCAGATAAGATCTTTTTTTTTTTGTTCCTTTTTTTTCTGGCCCTAGGAAACATGTTTGAGTGACCATGTTCTAAGAAAGAGGTCTCTGTGACTATGTCTAAGACAGAGGTCTCCGTGACTATGTCCTATTCCTCTTCCCCCCCCCCCCCTCCCCTCCCCCACCTTCTTTGCCCAGTAAGAGAGCTGATGGTTTTTGACGCCAATTTGAACTTCTACTCCACCTATCCCATTTGTCCCTGTTCTTCAGCCTGTTACCTTTGACCCATCCTACACCCTGTTTCCTTTGGCCCATCCTACACCCTGTTACCTTTGACCCATCCTACACCCTGTTTCCTTTGGCCCATCCTACACCCTGTTACCTTTGACCCATCCTACACCCTGTTCCCTTTGACCCATCCTACACCCTGTTACCTTTGACCCATCCTACACCCTGTTACCTTTGACCATCCTACACCCTGTTACCTTTGACCCATCCTACACCCTGTTACCTTTGACCCATCCTACACCCTGTTACCTTTGACCTTGTTCTACCTGCTGTTTCATTTGTCCCTATTTTACAGCCTGCAACATTTATCCCCACTTCACACCCGGTTACATTTATCCCAGTTCTACAGCCTGATACCTTTACACCTATTCTGTACTGTATAACATTGGTTCCTGTTCTTCACCCTGTTACATTTATCCCAGTTCTACAACCTGATACATTTACACCTATTCTGTACTGTATAACATTGGTTCCTATTCTTCACCCTGTTACATTTATCCCAGTTCTACAACCTGATACATCTACACCTATTCTGTACTGTATAACATTGGTTCCTATTCTACACCCTGTTACATTTATCCCAGTTCTACAACCTGATACATCTACACCTATTCTGTACTGTATAACATTGGTTCCTATTCTTCACCCTGTTACATTTATCCCAGTTCTACAACCTGATACATCTACACCTATTCTGTACTGTATAACATTGGTTCCTATTCTACACCCTGTTACATTTATCCCAGTTCTACAACCTGATACATTTACACCTATTCTGTACTGTATAACATTGGTTCCTATTCTTCACCCTGTTACATTTATCCCAGTTCTACAACCTGATACATCTACACCTATTCTGTACTGTATAACATTGGTTCCTATTCTACACCCTGTTACATTTATCCCAGTTTACAACCTGATACCTTTACACCTATTCTGTACTGTATAACATTGGTTCCTATTCTTCACCCTGTTACATTTATCCCAGTTCTACAACCTGATACCTTTACACCTATTCTGTACTGTATAACATTGGTTCCTATTCTTCACCCTGTTACATTTATCCCAGTTCTACAACCTGATACATTTACACCTATTCTGTACTGTATAACATTGGTTCCTATTCTTCACCCTGTTACATTTATCCCAGTTCTACAACCTGATACCTTTACACCTATTCTGTACTGTATAACATTGGTTCCTATTCTTCTCCCTGTTAACTTTGTCCCTATTCTACAGCCTGTTACATCCATCCCTATTCTACAGCCTGTTACATTTATCCCTATTCTACAGCCTGTTACATTTATCCCTATTCTACAGCCTGTTACATTTATCCCTATTCTACAACCTGTTACATTTATCCCTATTCTACAACCTGTCACATTTATCTTTATTGTACAACCTGTTACATTTATCCCTTTTCTACAACCTGTTACATTTATCCCTATTCTACAACCTGCCACATTTATCCCTATTCTACCACCTGTTACACTTGTCCTTATTCTACCACCTGTTACACTTGTCCCTATTCTACCACCTGTTACACTTGTCCCTATTCTACCACCTGTTACACTTGTCCCCACTCTACCACCTGTTACACTTATCCCTATTCTACCACCTGTTACACCTGTCCCCACTCTACCACCTGTTACACTTGTCCCCACTCTACCACCTGTTACACTTGTCCTTATTCTACCACCTGTTACACTTGTCCCTATTCTACCACCTGTTACACTTGTCCCCACTCTACCACCTGTTACACTTATCCCTATTCTACCACCTGTTACACCTGTCCCCACTCTACCACCTGTTACACTTGTCCCCACTCTACCACCTGTTACACTTGTCCCCACTCTACCACCTGTTACACTTGTCCCCACTCTACCACCTGTTACACTTGTCCCCATTCTACAACCTGTTACACTTATCCCCACTCTACCACCTGTTACACTTGTCCCTATTCTACCACCTGTTACACTTGTCCCCACTCTACCACCTGTTACACTTGTCCCCACTCTACCACCTGTTACACTTGTTCCCACTCTACCACCTGTTACACTTGTCCCTATTCTACCACCTGTTACACTTGTCCCCACTCTACCACCTGTTACACTTGTCCCCACTCTACCACCTGTCACACTTGTCCCCACTCTACCACCTGTTACACTTGTCCCCACTCTACCACCTGTTACACTTATCCCCACTCTACAACCTGTTACACTTATCCCCACTCTACCACCTGTTACACTTGTCCCCACTCTACCACCTGTTACACTTATCCCCACTCTACCACCTGTTACACTTGTCCCCACTCTACAACCTGTTACACTTATCCCCACTCTACCACCTGTTACACTTGTCCCCACTCTACCACCTGTTACACTTATCCCCACTCTACCACCTGTTACACTTGTCCCTATTCTACACAAAGTTTCATTCCTCCCTCATCTACAACCTGTAACACTCATCCCCTCATTTGTCCCCATTGTACTCCCTGTTACATCTGTTCTTATTCTACATCCTGGTACATTTGTCCCTATTCTACCACCTGTTGCGTTTATCTCCCTTCTACAATCTGTTACATGAAACTCATTCTACATCCTGTTATGTTTCACCCCATTCTACACCCAGTTACATTTGTCTATATTCTACAGCCTGTTACATTTGTCTGTATTCTACAGCCTGTTACATTTGTCTGTATTCTACAGCCTGTTACATTTGTCTGTATGCTGCAGCCTGTTACATTTGTCCACATGCTACAGCCTGTTACATTTGTCTGTATTCTACAACCTGTTACATTTGTCCACACTCTACACACAGTTTCGTTCCTCCCTGATCTACGACCTGTAACATTCATTTCTTCATTTGTCCCTATTGTACACCCTGTTACATCTGTTCTTATTCCACACCCTAGCACATTGGTCCCTAATCTACACCCTGTTACAGTCAAGCCTCATTTGTCCCTACAGTCAATCCCTCATTTGTCCCTATTGTACACCCTGTACATCTGTTTTTATTCTACACTCTGGTACACTTGTCCCTATTCTACAATCTGTCGTATTTACTCTGTTCTGCAATCTGTTATATAAATTCAATTCTACATACTGTTCTGTTTATCCCCATTCTACATACTGTTGCATTTGTCTACATTCTATAGCATGTTACATTTGTCTACATTCTACAGTCTGTTACAGTTGTCTACATTCTTCCCAGAAGATGGAGTATGGCTGCCTTAATGGTGGGATAAAAAAACGTTCATACACACAAAACTCCACTGCCTGTCTATATAGGCAGTGTCCGCGGGAGTATCAGCCTGCGTACGCAGAAAGAAAGAAAGAAAGAAAGAAAGAAGTCTACATTCTACAACCTGTTATATTTGTCTTTATTCTACAGCCTGCTACATTTGTCTGTATTCTATAGCCTGTTACATTTGTCTGTATTCTACATGCTGTTACATTTGCCTGTATTCTACAGCCCATTACATTTGCCTGTATTCTACTCTTTATCCCTGCTACACTTGCTTTCTTCCCACCACCAGGGGCATATCACTGGTGTAATACAGACACAGAGAGTTAAGGGAGTTAATTTCTCCTACACCTTTCCCCTCCCTCGCTCCTACCTCTCACCAGGGACGTCCTCGTCAATGTAACACAAACTCAGAGAGCTGCAGGAATTATCTTCTCCAACATTCACCCCCCCCCCCCTCCCACAGGGATGTACTTATCAGCAGAATACACACACAGAAAATCAAAGTTTGCTTCTCCTATCCCCCCTCCCCCCTCCAACCACCTTCAGGGACATTATCTTCAGCATGACATACACAGCCAGCTGAGGGAGTTATCTTTTCTTACTTACCCCTCCCCCCCCCCTCCCCTTCCTGCCTGGAGGATCCTTCTCAACATGATACATGCACACAGAACTGTGAGAGTTATTTTCTCCTAACCCCCCCTCCCGACACACTCAACCCCAGTAGGGACGTCCTTGTTAACAAAGAGAGAGCTGAAGGAGTTATCTTTTCCTATACTTACCACCACCCCCCCTACCGCCAAGAGGGTTGTCCCCATCATCGTAATATACACAGCCAAGGGATTTATCTCTTACGCTCCCCTCCCCCCCCCCCCTCCCCCCCATTGGGGACATTCTCGTCAGTGTAATACAGACACACAGAGCTGAGGGAATTAGTTTCTCCTATATCTCCCCCCCTCCCCTCTCCCCACCCCCACCAGGGACATCCGTGTCAGAGTAACACAGACAGCTGAGGGAGTTATCTTCTCCTACACCTTGCCCGTGTCATCAAAGACATCCTTATAAGCAATATACAGAGACAGAGCTGAGAAAGTTACCTTCTACATTTTCCCCCTGACCCCCCCACCCCACCCTAAGGCAACGTGCTTGTCAGCGTATTACAGACACAGAGAGCTGAGGAATTGTCTCCTCCTATCTCTCCTCCCCTATCCCCACCAGGATTGTCCTCGTCAGCACAATACAGACACAGAGAGCTGCAGGAGTTATTTTCTCCTATACCTTCCCCCCACCCCCACCAAAGACGTCCTCGTCAGCGTAATACAGACACAGAGAGCTGTGGGAGTTATCTTCTCCTGTACCTTCCCCCCACCCCTACCAAAGATGTCCTCGTCAGCGTAATACAGACACAGAGAGCTGTGGGAGTTATCTTCTCCTATACCTTCCCCCCACCCCCACCAAAGACGTCCTCGTCAGCGTAATACAGACACAGAGAGCTGCAGGAGTTATCTTCTCCTATACCTTCCCCCCACCCCCACCAAAGACGTCCTCGTCAGCGTAAATACAGACACAGAGAGCTGCAGGAGTTATACTCTCCTATACCTTCCCCCCACCCCCACCAAAGACGTCCTCGTCAGCGTAAATTCAGACACAGAGAGCTGCAGGAGTTATATTCTCCTATACCTTCCCTCAACCCCAACAGGGACATCCTCGTCAGCATAATACAGACACAGAGAGCTGCAGGAGTTATCTTCTCCTATACCTTCCCCCCACCCCAACCAAAGACGTCCTTGTCAGCGTAATACAGACACACAGAAAGCTGAGAGAGTTATCTTCTCCTATACCTTCCCCCCACCCCCACCAGGGACATCCTCGTCAGCATAATACAGAGTCAGAGAACTGAGGGAGTTACTCTTCTCCTCATCTCGCAGCAGAGCCGAGCTCTCGGTGGCGCTCAGCGAATCGGAGGAATCGCAGCGAACCACATACACCTGGCCACCCGGGGCAGGGGGCGGCGCCAGGCTGACGGCAGGAGTCTCAAAGCTGAGAGAGGGCGCTTCGAGCTTGCTGGAAGAGGGGCTGATGGGTGGGCTTAAAGAAGGTGATCGGTGGTCGTCTGAGGGCTTAAGGGCAGGGACCGGCTCTGTGGCCGAGCCTGTGGAGGAACTCATGGCAGCGGGGTCAGCGGAGGGGTCATCGTGTGACCTAGACCTTGGCACAAAGCGGGCACGACCAGCAGGCTGACAGACAACAGAGAAACAGAAGAGAGAAAGAAAGCCGCTGTGAGCCAAGCCAAGTGCACATACATCATGTCAGGTGACATCCATTACAGCAAGCAAAAAACAAGTCAGCCAATCAAAGCACAGCAAAAACCTCGTCATCATTAGGTGACTCCCTATCGACAGCATCAAACCAAAAAGCAATGATTGGGCATGTGCTGCAGGGAATAAAAACCAAAAGGAAAAAGAAGAAAGATAAATACAGGCATTAGGGGGAAAAAAACCCAGAAGCCCCCCCCCCCCCCCTCCCCCCACCCGTCTGACACTCCCTCCTCCTCATCCCCCCCATCCCCTCAAATGATCAATTGAAAAAGAAAATGAAACACAAAGAAAAAAGGAAACAATGTTAAATGTAGGGACACACCTTTTCTCATCTTTATCCATTCTATGTTTACAGAAAAAAGAAATCTCTCTCTCTCTCTCTTTCTCTCTCACACACACACACACACACACACACACACACACACACACACACACACACACACACACTTAAAAAATATTCATTATATATAAATACAATACTTTTTACATTAATATTTCTCCTATACTCTGCAAAGTTGCTGTAGAATCATATGTTTCTGAACTGACAGTTACTGGGTATAAGAACTGTGAAATACTAACTGAACTTTAGCACAGTTATGCTATATCGTACAATATCACTGATAATAGATCACCTCTTCTCTCAGTCTTATTTTGTAAACAATGCTGATTGTTTGTATGTTGTCAATTTCTATGCACTTTTTCTTCTTTTCCACTATCCTAATATGGCTTCCGTAATTGGCTGAGCTATCAACAGCAGCATTAGAATTTCTATTCAATGATTATTCAAAAACTAAAGAACATGGTGTGTGTGGTGTGTGTGTGTGTGTGTGTGTGTGTGTGTGTGTGTGTGTGTGTGTGTGTGTGTGTGTGCATGTGTGTGCGTGTGCAAGCGCACGTGTGGGTGTATGTGGGTGTGAAATACGCACACAAACAATGGAGCCGGCACTAGGTTCTGAGTTGATTGAAAAAAAAAGAAAAAGAAAAGAAGTATTATATGGGTAAAAAAAAAGAATGTTCACCGTGATTCAAGCCAATCCTGTGAAGAAGAAAGCAAAAAGAGAAACCCTTGTAACAGCTGATAACTAAATAATGACCCCATGAAAAAGACAAAGCATACTGCCATGAATAAGATACATGATACTGATGGTCAACAGTTGATAACGTACAGCCAGACACAAAAAGAAAGAACACACTGTGATCATTTAGAACAGATTGATGGTCGACAGTTGATAACGTACAGCCAGACACAAAAAGAAAGAACACACTGTGATCATTTAGAACAGATTGATGGTCGACAGTTGATAACGTACAGCCAGACACAAAAAGAAAGAACACACTGTGATCATTTAGAACAGATTGATGGTCGACAGTTGATAACAAACGGTGACACAAAAGAAAGAACACACTGTGATCATTTAGAACAGATTGATGGTCGACAGTTGTTAGTAAATGGTGACACACATAGAAAGAACACACTGTGATCATTTATAGTACAGATTGATGGTCGACAGTTGATAGAAAGAACACACTGTGATCATTTATAATACAGATTGATGGTCGACAGTTGATAGAAAGAACACACTGTGATCATTTATAGTACAGACTGATGGTCGACAGTTGATAGTAAACAGCGGCACACACGAGTTCACAGTGATGGTTGGCAGTTCATGACATGTCTAATCGTAGAAATAACAAAGTTCTATCTGACCTGTAACTGCACACAGTGACAATGAGATGCGTCGTCACCTTATCTTTGAACACAAAATGAATTCTGCAGATGCAGTGGGGTATCCACCCCACAATGGAAACAAGAGAAGTCCATTTCAAGAAAGGCAGTGATGTCCTGAACACAGTTACTGTATTCGGAGCAAAGGGCTAAAGCACAAACGGAACATACCAAACAAAGAAAAGCAGTACTCAACAGTGATTTCCAGAAAATATACTTTGGAGAAAAATCATACTTCGTCAATGATGCATTTCATGCATCTAAAGTGTGAAAAACCGTCTTAAATCTATGCATCACTGTCAGTTACAGAAAACATATTGTATACAGCTCCAGCCCCCCCCCCCCCCCCCCCCCCACCCCCCCTTTCTCCATCCAATATCCCTCCCACTTCTCATACCTATCAAAAAGTAATTTCTGCAAGTGATCGATCAGCTCCCAACATCAATCTGGATACAAAATGCACATTGTCAGATGAATTATGAATACCTCACATCGATAAAAATGATATCAATACCAACAACAACAAAAATATTAAAAATGATTGTACGCTAAATGAATATATTCGCATCAACTTTCTTGATGCACACGTATGTACATGTGTGTGTGTGTTTTAACATGAGTTTACACTGTATCTTTTAAATTCAATCTTTTACAAAACTTCTAGCCATCCAAAAGACCACTTCATTTAAGGTAGATTTGGTTAATTGACTTGGGTTTTTTTTTTTCTCCTTTTTTTTAAAACCATCTTCAAATTATCTGCCCCTTAACTGGTTTGTGTCGCCAGCATTTACTCCTACCACCTCCCCCTCCCCTTCAGCTCCTCTTTCATCATGTCCAATTCTGCCAACCTCTTAGAAAATACCCATATTTTACTTTTTATTGGTAAACACCAATTTTACTGGAAAACACCTGTGTTGCTACATGGTGAATAATAACCTTTTACTGGAAAACATCAATTGTGTTAAACTAGAAACTATCACAGCTTAAAACAATCCTTGTAAAAACCCATATCTTTAGACTGGAAATATCCACACATTTTACACACACACACAAAATTTTTTTTTCCTCAAAATCATCTGTATCTTTACTGGTATGAAAATATCCATACTTTAAAAGGACAATATCATCATTTTCAACAGGAAAATATCTACATCTTTTAAATCAAACAATCCATACTTTTAACTCTAAACGGTCATAAGTTTTCCCTTGAAAAATAGCCAACCATGCCTCTTCTGCCTGAAAAACATTCCAACATTTTGCTGAAATGTATCTTTTTATGTAAAATATCCTTCTTTTCTACGTGAACATACACTGGAAACTATCCACACATGGAAATGATCAATTACCTTTAAAAAAAAATCCAAATTGTTGCTGGAAATAGCCATAGTCTTGACGGGACAATATCCATACCTTTTAGTTAAGAATACCCAGTATATATACTACATAATATCCATACATTTTACTGAACAATATCGTTACTTATTACAGCACAATACTATTTTTTTTACAGGAAAACATCACAACTTTTACTGAAAGACATTGTTTTTGTTTTTTTTTACTAGAAAATATCACTGCTTTTGACAGGAAAATTTTACTGCTTTTTCCTGGAAATAATCACTGCTTTTGACAGATAAATATCACAACCTTTTAAGGAAAATATCACAACTTTCAATTGGAAAATACTACTGACTTTTTACTGGAAAACATAACTGGTTTTAACAAGCAAATACCACTACTTTTAACTGGAAAATATCACTACTTTTTTCTGGAAAACATCACTGCTTTTTACTGGAAAATGTCACTCAAAGTCTGACACAAATGACTTAACACAAAAGTCAAAAACTGAAGCACTGGCAGAGACCTATATGTTGTAGTAACGACTAGATGGGGAAAATGGGAACAACAGCAGAGTCTGAACATTTCAAAGGACTGACTGAAAGATGCTTTGGAGTAGACTATTCTGCTGAAGAAGGAGGAAAAGAAGAGCTGAATGAATGCATGCTGGCAGCATCTGCCAGGCTGGAAGAAACATAAAAAGTACGGCAAGTTGAATTTTTTCTATGGTAACTGTTAAGCAGGAAAAGCAATTCCAACTAAATGATGTCCTAGTTAGTACATAGGAAAAGCAAAGCTAACTGAATGATGTTTTACAGTAACTGTTAGGTAGGAAAAAAATGCTAACCCAATGATTTTTACAATGACTAACTGAATGATGGAACTATTAGTTAGGAAAAGCAATGCTAACTCATGATGTTTTACAGTTATTATTAGGTAGGAAAAGCAATACTAACTCAATGATGTTTTACAGTAACTATTTGACAGGAAAAGCAATACTATGATTTTTCACAGTAACTATTAGACAGGAAAAGCAATGCTAACTGAATGATGTTTTACAATAACTGTTAGGTAGGAAAAGCAATGCTGACTGAATGATGTTTTACAGTAACTATTAACTAGGAAAAGCAATACTAACTGAATGATGTTTTACAGTAACTGTTAGGTAGGAAAAGCAATACTAACTGAATGATGTTTTACAGTAACTGTTAGGTAGGAAAAGCAATACTAACTGAATGATGTTTTACAGTAACTGTTAGGTAGGAAAAGCAATGCTAACTCAATGATGTTTTACAGTAACTATTAGGTAGGAAAAGCAATACTAACTGAATGATGTTTTACAGTAACTGTTATGTAGGAAAAGCAATACTAACTGAATGATGTTTTACAGTAACTGTTAGGTAGGAAAAGCAATGCTAACTCAATGATGTTTTACAGTAACTATTAGGTAGGAAAAGCAATACTAACTGAATGATGTTTTACAGTAACTGTTAGGTAGGAAAAGCAATACTAACTGAATGATGTTTTACAGTAACTGTTAGGTAGGAAAAGCAATGCTAACTCAATCATGTTTTACAGTAACTATTAGGTAGGAAAAGCAATACTAACTCAATCATGTTTTACAGTAACTGTTAGGTAGGAAAAGCAATGCTAACTCAATCATGTTTTACAGTAACTGTTAGGTAGGAAAAGCAATGCTAACTCAATGATGTTTTACAGTAACTGTTAGGTAGGAAAAGCAATACTAACTCAATGAGTTTTTACAGTAACTGTTAGGTAGGAAAAGCAATACTAACTGAATGATGTTTTACAGTAACTGTTAGGTAGGAAAAGCAATGCTAACTCAATGATGTTTTACAGTAACTATTAGGTAGGAAAAGCAATACTAACTCGATGACACTTTCAAGTTAGATGACTGCAAGCAGAAACTGAAACAAACTTTAAAGGAAAATTACTGTTATGAGAAAGAACGAGACAAATAATGAGCCAAACATGACATGTTTCGCCCTCTTTGGTCTTCTCCAGGCAAGACAAACAACATTCAAGACAATGAAATGGACGTCTCTCTTGCACCCGGTTTGAGGAGATAAGTGATTGTTTGTTCTTTGTTTTCGTTGTCTACAATGTTGTTTGTCGTGCCTGAAGAAGACTCAAGAGGTCGAATTGTGTCATGTTTTGACTTGTAGTTTGTCTCTTCTGTTCGCCAGAACAGTAATTTTTATTTATGTTTGTTTTAACTGAATGATATTTTGATGTAATTATTAGGTAGGTAAAGCAATGCTAACTAACTGACGTTTTGTAGTAACTAATGGGGGGGGGGGGGGGGGGGGGGGAATGTGGGGAAAGTAGAAAAATTCCTGCCATGTAAACAGATATACAGCTTCCACTTGGCTTTCAAACATACAATAAACACTGGTGTTTTGAAACATATCCCTTCAACGACCAGAATGCTGTTCATGTTGTCCAATGTATGGTTGCTGTTGGCTTTGGGAAACATGTTGCCTGCCACACTGACATTAAATCTCCATGGTGACAATGCCACAGGAGTGACGTCATTGTTTCCCCCATCTTTCACAGGGACTATGGTGTCCCACTGTGTTTGTGGACCATGAAGAACAAGACAATGGCTGAGGCAGGGGGCTGGACACAACACACAGGAGGTGACAATACCAAGCAGCCAGCAAAGAAGGCAGACAGACAAGCAGATGACCAGCATGCCACAACTCAGCTTACGTCTTGTTCAGCACAGCTACTATCTACATACAGACAGCAACACACATCTAAAAGCACAGCAATTGTCTATGTACAGAGAGCAACACCAGCTTAAAGCACATCAACTGTCTGTATATAGACAGCAAAAAAAAAAGTTTGGCAGGCAACTTATGTCTTTATACACATAGCAATTCACAGGTTGGCAGCATAACTAATGACTCTATACACACAGCAAGACACATCTTAGCTGAACAACTATAGTCTGTATACAGGCAGCGACACAGCTTTAAGCACACATATTGTCCATACACACATCAATATGCACCTTAGTATTTATCTGCTAAAGCATGGCTACAGTACGGTGTATGAACAGACAGCAGCTACAAAGGACGTGAACTATGCAAGTGAGTGCCACACATATTGCCCACACAGTCGTCACATGTACCCTCACTCAGACTCTCTATCGTCTATTCCACCCGCCCCCAGCCCCATCCCTTACAGTTCATGACATCAATTACGCACAGCAGCAAGGTTGCTTTCTGTTGGACACAGCTGCAATTTATTTCCATCTTTTCTTGTCTCCCCTCCTCAGCCATGCTAAGATGTTGTCCTACAAGAAAAAGCAGTCAACAGCTTTCCCATGAATACCTTCCACTTGCCCTTTCCCTTCCCAATCGTCCAAGCAAAGAGTGGCTTGTCTGAACAGTGTTCTCTATGCATACAGTGTACCCAGTCTCTCTGCCCACTACGTCTCCCTCCTCCTGTCTATGGACCGATTTCTGGAGGGATCTCCCAATTTCCCTGCGTCAGACTTCCTGTGTGCACATGCATCCAGTGTGACACAGGCCTGGGACAGCTGTGGCTGTCTAGGTCAGTACAGCCACTGCAGTGATGAATCCATGGCTGAAACTGGGGGGGAAAATGAGATGCAGGGAGGCCGGGAGTCCAGAGGGCGCTTTAGGCCTCCTGGTCGGGTCAGGGGGCAGAGACCATTGTCGGGAGTCAGGGGGCTTCACCCCGTGAAGCTGAGGGGTTTGTGTCCCTTTGACAGGGATAATCTGGGCGTTTAGAGGCAACTTATTTCCTGTTGTCCTGGCAATCCACTAGACCACCTCTGTCACCAACTGACAGTGTCAGAGAGCAGACTACAATGGGCCTCACTGAACACCAGTGGCAGGGGCACAGGGTGCCGGGGGCTGGACAATGGAGTTCTTGTTAAGCATGTGTCTGGGGAATGCTGAGAGGAGAATATATTTACATGTTTATGTCCTATCTGCAGCCATGAACGTACATGAGCCAATACATTTACATATTTAGGTCCTCTCTGCAGCCATGAATGTACATGAGCCAATACATTTACATATTTAGGTCCTCTCTGCAGCCATGAACGTACATGAGCCAATACATTTACATATTTAGGTCCTCTCTGCAGCCATGAATGTACATGAGCCAATACATTTACATATTTAAGTCCTGTCTGCAGCCATGAACGTACATGAGCCAATACATTTACATATCTAGGTCCTCTCTGCAGCCATGAATGTACATGAGCCACAGAGAGTGGATGGAAGCCGTCTCCCTAGTATCTGTTGCGCTAAGCAGTTGAACAAACAGAACCCGTGTGAGGACAGGACAGTGACCCATCACGCCAACAGGTCCCAGCAGTGCCAGCCACAATAGATCACGTACAGTGCCGTCACCTGCAGGGCAAGGTGGTGAGGGGTAGGGGTGGGGGGACAGTGGAGGGAAAATGGAGCGACAGGGAGGGAAGGTGGTGGAGGTATGGACTGTGGTGGGTCCACAGGTGGCAACACTGAGGCACTATACCTGCAGGAATAGATGGCGCCATAACTCCTTCTTGAAACCAAAAGAAACAAAACAAAAAAAAAAAAGGCAATGAACGTTCCGCGGAACCCACCCTTGCTCAGAAACACTGCGTCTTCAGCATCATGACATGGACACAACATGTTCAGCAGATCCTTTTTTTTTTTTTCAATCAGCAGTTAGATGAAAAGACCCACTACGGCATGCAGTGTTAGTACATGAATAAATGTCATCTGTTAAGGAACACACAGAGTGGTGACACGCACACTCCAATGCAAAAACAATGGTCAGAGCAGCAAACTACGAAGAGGAAGGGCAAAATGACTGTTAGAACAAACACAGTCTCTCCAAGGACAAGGCATAGAGCTAAGTGTGTGTGTGTGTGTGTGTGTGTGTGTGTGTGTGTGTGTGTGTGTGTGTGTGTGTGAGTGTGTGTGTGTGTGTAAGTGTGTGTATGTGTGTGTGTGTGAGTGTGTGTGTGTGTGAGAGAGTGTGTATGTGTGTGTGTGTGTGTGCAATAACTGTCCATATCATTTGACATCAGACTACATTTGAAAACAGCAATCACGGGATAACAAACATAACTAATGGCATCAGTGAGAAGTAAAATAGCTATCCAACATAGAACAGGAATATCTAATAATGGTAACAATTAAATATTACATTCTGTTTATGAAGAAACCAATGATAGGACTTTGTCAAACAAAAAATCACCAAAAAAAAAAACAGTGAACAACTTGTAACAACCTATTTCACCAAATAATCTGCCAGCACAGGCCACAAAAAGCTTCCATTGCTCACTCGAGGTAACAAAGAATGTACATTTAGAATCTTTTTACCACAAACAGACTCTGCCTCTTGATGCTTCTGATTTTCAAACCATTCAGTATGTGCACATGTGTGTGTGTGTGTGTGTGTGTGTGTGTGTGTGTGACCGTACAAGCAAGATGAAGTATGTTTGAATGTGTGTAATACAGGTATTCAAATGAATGCAAAAACCAAAAAGAAACATACATTTGCAACAGGTTTTGTACTGAACAAAAGTCAAGATCATTATCCCCTTGCTTTGCAATAATCCACATTCAGAAATTGTTGAACAACTTTTCAACCAGTCTGATTTGCTTTGTTACGAACCAAAGTCAGAATCTTTAAAAACATTTACCTCTGCCCAAGGTTTAGTTAGGCTTTTTTTTAAAAAACAGCTTCACTTTGTTTAATAACCAAAGTAAAAATGTGTCGAACCATCACTGAAAGCTGGAGTGGAATCTTTAGAACCACTACACTTTCTTTTCTTTAGAACAGAAGTAAATATTTTTCTGATCACCCTGCTTTACTCAGGAGTCAGAATCTGTTGAACTACTTCACTTGCCTAAGAACCAAGTAAGAATGTTTTGAACCATTTTGCTTTATTCTGAACTCGAGTCTGGATTTTTAACACCACTTTCACTGTGCTTGGTAAGGAACCAGCATTACAGTCTTTTGAACACTTAACTTTGTGTTAAGAACCAACATTACAGTCTTTTGAACACTTAACTTTGTGTTAAGAACCAACATTACAGTCTTTTGAACACTTAACTTTGTGTTAAGAACCAACATTACAGTCTTTTGAACACTTAACTTTGTGTTAAGAACCAACATTACAGTCTTTTGAACACTTAACTTTGTGTTAAGAACCAACATCATAATCTTTTGAAGTTTGCATCCTTTGAACCACTTTGTTTTGCTTTGTTATGAACTGGAGTCAGATCACTTACACCCAATTAGTTTGCTTTGCATGGGACCAGAGTCAAGATAATTTGAACCACGTTCTTGCTTTATGAACTTGTGTTTGGATTTTTTTTTTTTACTCACTTCACTTTTCTTTGTTATGAGCTAAGGTTTGCATTTTTTTAACCACTTCACTTTTCTTTGTTATGAGCTAAGGTTTGGATTTTTTAACAGCTTCCCTTTGTTTTGATATCACTAGACTCTGGATTGTTTTTGTAAAAAACCAGTTCACGTTGTTTTCTAAAGAACTGAAGTCAAAATCTTTTGATTCATTTCACTTTACTTTGTTGAGAATCGGAATCATATTTCTTTCACTTCACCTTGTTTTGTTCAGAATCAGTATGATGCCTTGATTGTCTTCACTTTGCCTTGTTAAGAATCAGAATCATGTTTGGGTTCTATTCCAATGTCCCCCATAACCCTCACTGCTGACTGGGTTCTAGTCCAGTGTCCCCATAACCCTCACTACTGGCTGGGTTCTATTCCAATGTCCCCATAACCCTCACTATTTGCTGGGTTCTATTCCAATGTCCCCATAAACCTCACTACTGGCCGGGTTCTAGTCCAGTGTCCCCCATAAGCCTCACTATTTGCTGGGTTCTAGTCCAGTGTCCCCATAACCCTCACTGCTGGCTGGGTTCTAGTCCAATGTCCCCATAACCCTCACTGCTGGCTGGGTTCTATTCCAATGTCCCTATAACCCTCACTGCTGGCTGGGTTCTATTCCAATGTCCCCATAACCCTCACTGCTGGCTGGGTTCTAGTCCAATGTCCCCATAACCCTCACTATTTGCTGGGTTCTAGTCCAATGTCCCCATAACCCTCACTGCTGGCTGGGTTCTAGTCCAATGTCCCCATAACCCTCACTACTGGCTGGGTTCTATTCCAATGTCCCATAACCTTCACTGCTGGGTTCTATTCCAATGTCCCCATAATCCGCACTGCTGGGTTCTATTCCAATGTCCCCATAACCCTCACTGCTGACTGGGTTCTATTCCAGTGTCCCCATAACCCTCACTACTGGGTTCTATTCCAATGTCCCCATAATCCTCACTGCTGACTGGGTTCTATTCCAATGTCCCCATAACCCTCACTGCTGGCTGGGTTCTATTCCAATGTCCCCATAACCCTCACTGCTGACTGGGTTCTATTCCAATGTCCCCATAACCCTCACTGCTGGCTGGGTTCTATTCCAATGTCCCAATAACCCTCACTGCTGACTGGGTTCTATTCCAATGTCCCCCTAACCCTCACTGTTGACTGGGTTCTATTCCAATGTCCACATAACCCTCACTGCTGGCTGGGTTCTAGTCCAATGTCCCCATAACCCTCATTGCTGGGTTCTATTCCAATGTCCCCATAACCCTCACTGCTGACTGGGTTCTATTCCAATGTCCCCATAACCCTCACTGCTGGCTGGGTTCTATTCCAATATCCCCATAACCCTCACTACTGACTGGGTTCTAGTCCAGTGTCCCCCATAACCCTCACTTCTGGCTGGGTTCTATTCCAATGTCCCCATAACCCTCACTGCTGACTGGGTTCTAGTCCAATGTCCCCATAACCCTCACTGCTGGCTGGGTTCTAGTCCAATGTCCCCATAACCCTCACTATTTTCTGGGTTCTATTCCAATGTCCCCATAACCCTCACTATTTGCTGGGTTCTATTCTAATGTCCCCATAACCCTCACTTCTGGCTGGGTTCTATTCCAATGTCCCCATAATCCTCACTGCAGGGTTCTATTGCAATGTCCCTATAACCCTCACTGCTGGGTTCTATTCCAATGTCCCCATAACCCTCACTACTGGCTGGGTTCTATTCCAATGTCCCCATAACCCTCACTACTGGCTGGGTTCTATTCCAATGTCCCCATAACCCTCACTACTGGCTGGGTTCTAGTCCAGTGTCCCCATAACCCTCACTACTGGCTGGTTTCTATTCCAATGTCCCCATAACCCTCAGTGCTGGCTGGGTTCTATTCCAATGTCCCCATAACCTTCACTGCTGGGTTCTATTGCAATGTCCCCATAACCTTCACTGCTGGGTTCTATTCCAATGTCCCCATAACCTTCACTGCTGGGTTCTATTCCAATGTCCCCATAACCCTCACTGCTGGGTTCTATTCCAATGTCCTCATAACCTTCACTGCTGGGTTCTATTCCAATGTCCCCATAATCCGCACTGCTGGGTTCTATTCCAATGTCCCCATAACCCTCACTACTGACTGGGTTCTATTCCAGTGTCCCCATAACCCTCACTACTGGCTGGGTTCTATTCCAGTGTCCCCATAACCCTCACTATTTGCTGGGTTCTATTCCAGTGTCCCCATAACCCTCACTACTGACTGGGTTCTATTCCAGTGTCCCCATAACCCTCACTACTGGCTGGGTTCTATTCCAGTGTCCCCATAACCCTCACTACTGGCTGGGTTCTATTCCAGTGTCCCCATAACCTTCACTGCTGGGTTCTATTCCAATGTCCCCATAACCCTCACTGCTGACTGGGTTCTAGTCCAGTGTCCCCATAACCCTCACTATTTGCTGGGTTCTATTCCAATGTCCCCATAACCCTCACTGCTGACTGGGTTCTATTCCAATGTCCCCATAACCCTCACTGCTGGGTTCTATTCCAATGTCCCCATAACCCTCACTGCTGGGTTTTATTCCAATGTCCCCCTAACCCTCACTGCTGACTGGGTTCTATTCCAATGTCCCCCTAACCCTCACTGCTGGGTTCTATTCCAATGTCCCCTAACCCTCACTGCTGGGTTCTATTCCAATGTCCCCATAACCCTCACTGCTGGGTTCTATTCCAATGTCCCCATAACCCTCACTGCTGACTGGGTTCTAGTCCAGTGTCCCCCATAACCCTCACTGCTGGGTTCTATTCCAATGTCCCCTAACCCTCACTGCTGGGTTCTATTCCAATGTCCCCATAACCCTCACTGCTGACTGGGTTCTAGTCCAGTGTCCCCCATAACCCTCACTGCTGGGTTCTATTCCAATGTCCCCATAACCCTCACTGCTGGGTTCTATTCCAATGTCCCCTAACCCTCACTGCTGGGTTCTATTCCAATGTCCCCATAACCCTCACTGCTGACTGGGTTCTAGTCCAGTGTCCCCCATAACCCTCACTGCTGGGTTCTATTCCAATGTCCCCATAACCCTCACTGCTGGGTTCTATTCCAATGTCCCCATAACCCTCACTGCTGACTGGGTTCTAGTCCAGTGTCCCCCATAACCCTCACTGCTGGGTTCTATTCCAATGTCCCCATAACCCTCACTGCTGGGTTCTATTCCAATGTCCCCTAACCCTCACTGCTGGGTTCTATTCCAATGTCCCCATAACCCTCACTGCTGACTGGGTTCTAGTCCAGTGTCCTCCACAACTAGGCTCCAAGTCACCGGACGTGACATCACTGATTCTTGGTTTTATTTTCATCATGACCTCATTATGGTAGATCACACAACTGACCAATGTATGATTTTCTATCTTATCATCAAGCAAGGGTGACATATAACTGCTTTAAATATCAAGTGCATTCCAACAAGAGAATTAGCGGAAAAAAAAAGTTTGTGACATGACTTTATCAAAAAAGGTTTCTCTGTAAGGAAATGAAAAAGGGCAAAAAATTATGTAATAATCTACTTACAGACATGTATTCAAATATCTGCATATCTGATAATTGTTCAAGACTGCTCACTAAATACTGCACTAATTCTCATTTCACAGGACTTATAATTATGCCCTTTTTTAAAAACCTTTTTTTCTTTTTAGTTTTTTGGGTCTTTTTTAAGAAAACAGATTGTAACATAGCCAAAATACTGTTGCAATGAACTCACAAACCTGGTATCTGATTCTGCGTGACTGACTTAATTTTCCTCCTTTTTTGATAAAAGTTATGGGTGTTGGGGTTCCGATTACTACAAAGGGTGTTGGGTCCAATCATTACAGACTCACATGTCCTGAAGTGAAAGTCAAAAGAGCACAGTGAAAAGAACCACGGCCAGTCAACGCCCACCTCCAATGCCACTCGGCAGTACATCAGCAGCTCTAGGAACAAGGACGAGCTAGACACTGCTACAGCGTTAACACACCCACCGGTGAGTGTTACACACAGGACAGTCACAAGACACATCAGTTCTGTTTCATGGTGTAACTGTTTTCCGCTGGCAAACTCTGGGCGTGGCTGTGTATCTCTTTTTAGACAGTAACAGCATAGTTGTCAGATGTTGGTTTTTCAAGGCTACCTGTACGATGGTGCGTTTCCCAGGATGAAACAGGATTGTGCATAGTTGTGTGTTGTTTATCATGAGCTTTTGTCTCTGACCAGAGACAGTAGGTCTGTGTGTGCATAGCTTGCGTCTTTAATGAGGAGCAACAGGTGTGTGTGTTTAGTTTGTGTCTTAACAAGGAGCAATAGGTGTGGGTGTAGCAAGTGTCTTTTTTGAGACAGCGGGTGTGTATAGGTTGTGTCTTTTGCAAGAGACTGCGTATGTTTGTAGTGTGTACGATGTGTGTCTCCAGCTAGAGACAGTAGGTGCATGTGTAGCTTGTGTCTTTAACCAGTGTCTTTTACCAAAGATGGCTGGCCCATTTACAGCAGGTGTCTTTAGCAAGGAGTAGATGTGTGTACATGTGTCTTCAGCAAGAAGCAAGTCTTTAGCAAGAAGCAAGCGTGTGTACTGCATACGTCTTTAGAAAGAAGCAAGCATGTGTCAGAAGTGTGTGACAGCATGTGTCTTTAGCAAGAAGCACTCGTGTGTACTGCACGTGTCTTTAGCAAGAAGCGTGTGTGTGTGAATAGCATGTCTCTCTAGAAAGAAGCAGGTGTGTGTTTATAGCAAGTGTCTTTAGCAACAAGCAGGTGTGTGATAACATGTCTTTCGCAAGAAGTAGACATGTGCTTAGCATGTGTCTTTAGCAAGAAGCAGGTGCGTATTATAGCATGCGTCCTTAATAAGAAGCAGATGTGTTTAACACGTGTCTTCAGTACGAAGTAGACATTTGCGATAAGAAACTGGTGTGCATAAAGCTGTGTGTCTGTAGCCAGAGGTCAGTGTACAGCTGTGTGCCTTCAGCACCAAGCAGCAGAGTGTGCACAACAGGTGTCTATAGCCACAGACAACAGGTCTGGCTACAGCTGGTGTCCCTAGCCAGGGGGTAGCAGGTATGTGTGGCAGCAGGTGTGTGTGTCTAACTTGCCTTCAGCACAAAACAAATGTGTGTGTACAACATGAATCTTTCGCCAGAGGCTACCACCCCCCCATTATCAGCCAAAGGGTGTTTGCCAGGGGAAAGCAGTTGCCGACAGTGAGCAGTGTGAATGCAGAGTCAAGTGGAAGGCAGATGTCAGTACACAGCAAGTCTCTCTCTCTACCACACATGCTACAAGCGGGCAGCACTAGGATGTACCTTGGCTTCCACCGACTCCGGGATCGTCTCCACCGACCGTGACACCGCCGCCGTGCCCCCCGGACGACGCAGCTGGAAACCGACGCGGTCGTGAAAAACCACCGCGGTGCGAGACGGTGAGACCTCCCCGGTGACCCGCTCAGCGTCGGTGACCAGGTCCGGGCGCCGGCGATGAGACATGAAGCGGCGCACGGCCGGTTTGCTTTTCTGGCGCTTGATCTTGAAGGTTTTGCGGCTGCGGGCGTCCTGGCGCTGCAAGCGGTGTTCCCGGGGGTCGTCTAGCAGCGAGGGGTCACCTTCCAGCCCTGCTGGCACACGGGCTGCAACAGTAATAATAATAATAACAGTAATGATGATAATGATAATAATAATAATGATAACAGTAATGATGATAATGATAATAATAATAATGAGAATAATAATAATAACAATAATAATGAGAACAATAATAATAGTAATGAAATTAATAATGACAATAATAATAATAATAGTAATAGGAATATAAACACTAGGAATAATAATACTGATGAAAAAAATTAATAATGATAATAATGATAACAATAATAATAGTAATATTAATAATAATAATAACATAGCATTTATAAAGCACTTTGCCAAAGGTTCAAGGCGCTGACAATCCACAGTCTCGGGTACCCAGTAGGCTGCCTACCTGGGTAGTGCTGACTGGAGAGCTGCCTGCCGGCGCTTCATTCAGTCGTTTCCTGTGTCATCCAGTCAATATCGTTCACCCAGTTTCCTTACTTCCTTCATTCTTTCAATTTCTCATACAGGGTGCATGCTACGTGTAACATGTCATCCATACCAATGGCCAAACTGGCCTTCTCTTCTGAAAGTTGATGATGGGATTTTACGTGCTTGCAAGATGTTATGCGTGTGTTCACACACGGAACCTCGGTTATAGTCTTGTTCAAAGGACTGTTTGGGAAATGGAGTCAGAACCAATGTTAACTCTGACGGAAAAATCCCCCTGTAACGAAACAGCCCAGCAGAGATTCGAATCCGCAACCCCAGGATCACCAAGATCTCGAGTCTGGCGCTCTACCACTGAGCTATACCAGCCCCAGTCCAAGTGATCCATGAAGATTTCTGCTCCATCTTATCCGGTTCTAGGAACTGCATTAACCTTACTGCTGTCATCTTTCAGCTTACACGGCATTAAGGTGCCAAGGGCATGATACAACTTTAGAACATCATAATTAAAAACTTCCATCATGATACATACATTCTACAGTGTAGCTGAATCCCTTGACTTTTAACAGTATGGCTGCTTCCCCAATGAAAATGCTGTTCTTTTATAGTATAGAGCTGTCAACCTCTGAAGACACTTGATAGGAATATTTGTGAAAACTAAGTAGAATTGCTGACAGTTGAGAGGAATACATA
Source organism: Conus canariensis (assembly GCA_033310375.1). Lineage (NCBI taxonomy): Eukaryota > Metazoa > Mollusca > Gastropoda > Neogastropoda > Conidae > Conus > Conus canariensis. The sequence continues at coordinate 36,360,951 of CM065746.1, read as the reverse complement.
TGCTACTGCACCCAAAACAAAACAATGACATTCCAGACACTTCATCTTCTTTCCTTTTGTCAAGCGTTTTCATGGAGTCGCTGTTTCTTCCAATACATTATGGCTCATTTTATATTTTTGAAGCACACTGTCACTAAGTTTCATCTTTTGACTTGGCTCATTTTACTTCAGAACCATCAGTGACCCCAGACACGTTGACAGAGGATGGAGTGACACTACCAGACTGGCTGGGGACCATGCACAGTGGAGTGCCTTGACTGCCTCATGCGTCGCAAGATGTGGGAGCATCTAAGTTATCAATGCCGCTGTAGTATCTTGACCCAAGGAGGGACGAAAATCTGTAAGGTTCTTCCTGACATGGCTGAACACTTCCACAGGCCGAATTACTGACTGGGATCAGCAGCACTCCCATCATGACAGCAGAAAGCAATCTGCTCTTCTGTTCTCATTTTCCTTTTTTTTTTATTCCTCAGGGTTAATTGGTCAAGAAGCTCTTTCGACATGATGGCAGCCTAGGAAGCTGAACCAGACGTAAGTTTCCAAACAGATCTTTGGCTACATGAATAGCAGATGTGCAAACTCTGCGAATAAACCAATTCTCTTTTTTTTCTTTTTTCTTTTTGTGAGCAAAATTTTTTTTATGTAAAATGGAATAAATTGTGTTTGACCATAATAAATTCCGCCAAAAGTGGGATGGCTGGCAGCTCCGACAGTATGGCGCCTAACTGAAACCGCTCATTCCCTCCGACAAAAACCAAATCACAATGAACTTCTTCCTTCCTCCCTCCCCCTTCCACCCACTCCTGCTCTCACCTCTGCCGTTGAGGGCCTCGCACTCCTCGTTCTCGAAGGCGACGTGGGCGGGGGCGGTGCGCTCTGCGTCCAGGCTGTTCTGTTTGGACAGACGTCCGCGCAGACAGATGGTGGGCTGTCGCTGCAGGCGTGGGGAACTCAGCGTCTCCATCTCTGTGGGGAGAGGGGGGACACACACACACACCCCTGGTGTGAAAGACCGTCAACACACACAGGAAGCAGGTGTCATGGTAAATGAAATGACCCATGAAGAAAGCAACATACACACAGAACAGCCACAAAAAAGCAGATAAGTAAGACTGGCTCTGGTTATGCTGACATTCCTTTCTCAGTGTTTTCGTTTTGATTTCAGTTTCATTAGTGAGGTGTCACTGCCTTCAGACTAGTCCATATTGGGTACACCACATCCGTATGATTTACAGATAAATGAATTAATGACTAAGATGAGAGACTTTGGAAGCGGGTCTTCTGGCTACGAATCAGCAGATGTCTGACCTACGCATTAGATGAATGTGCTGGTCAGACCCTGAGTACCTACTTAACATTGGTTGTGCCATTGTTATAATTGTACATGTATGTGGTGGGTGTACACACACACTGTGTGTGTGTGTGCATGTGTGTGTGCGTGTGTGTGTGTGTGTGTGTGTGTGTGTGTGTGTGTGTGTGTGTGTGTGTGTGGGCACAGCCCATGTGTGTGTGCCAGTGTATGCGTGCACAAGCACGTGCTTGTGCATGATATGTATGTATGCGTGTGTGTTTGTTTGTGCATGTGTGTGTGCACAAGCGCATGCACTTGTGTGTGCGAATGTGCACATGCATGTGTGCATGTGCAGAAGTGCATGTGCATGTGTGTGAATGTTTCTGACCACTTTCAACATTTCATCCAAATACAGAAATTTAGTTGTATGAGAGTGTTCTTTCCATGTATACAGAAATATGTGTACAAGTGTTTAAGGTTTAGCTGCACAAGAAAGTTCTTTCCATGTATACAGATATGTGTGTACAAGTGTTTAGCTGTACAAGAAAGTTCTTTCCATGTATACAGATATATGTGTATAAGTGTTTAGTTGTACGAGAAAGTTCTTTCCATGTATACAGACAGATATATGTGTACAAGTGTTAAGTTGTAAGAGAAAGTTCTTTCCATGTATACAGATATATATGTACAAGTGTTTAGCTGTACAAAAAAATTCTTTCCATGTATACAGATATACAAGTACAAGTGTTTAGTTGTACAAGAAAGTTCTTTCCATGTATACAGATACATGTGTACAAGTGTTTAGTTGTACAAGAAAGTTCTTTCCATGTATACAGATATATGAGTACAAGCGTTTAGTTGTATGAGAACGTTCTTTCCATGTATACAGATATATGTGTACAAGTGTTTAGTTGTACAAGAAAGTTCTTTCCATATATACAGATATATGGGTACAAGTGTTTAGTTGTACCGGAAAGTTCTTTCCATGAATACAATCATATGTATAGAAGTCTTTAGTTGTACTGGAAAGTTCTTTCCATGAATACACATCTATGTGTACAAGTGTGTGCATATCAATCAAACATCCACACGTACAGTATTCTCCTTCACCCAGCTCTATCTCTGATACTGAAACATCAACATCCAATCTCATTGGAAGTTATTCTTTTAATTTTTAATGCACTGTTGCCTGTTTGTTCATCTGCATCATGCAAGGTTTGTACAAGCAAATAATCCAGGAGTCCTATGTTTTATCTGTCAAAACATCGAGGACTTTTAAACATGCCCCGAAACTGTTATCAAAGGATTTATCAGCTGACAGAAACAGAGAGAAAACACTACTGAAATCATTGTGCTGAGCAAAATACTACTGAAATCATCCTACACAAAGAAAAGAACACTACTGATATCATTGTACAGAGAGAAACATGAATGAAATCATCATACAGAGAGTAACACAACTGAAATCATCCGACAAAGAGAAAAACGATTGAAATCATTCAACAGAGAGACAAAAACACCATTGAAATCATTCTGCAGAAAGACAGAAACACTATTGAAATCATTCTACAGAGAGGCAGAAACATTACTGAAATCATTCTACACAGAGGCAGAAACACTACTGAAATCATCTTCCACACAGAGGAACCACGAATAAGCTTTATATGAGAACCCTCAGTTATAATAATAATAAAGATAGATGAACGTTTAGTTGCATTCCTGACACCAATCTCAAGCTTTTTTCCCTCCCTCTCTCTTTAGAACAGCCCTAACACATCTGTTTACAACAAAAACAAATGTAGAGCATCAACCATCACCTGTAACAATGTGGAACACATTTCGCTTTCATACCAAACCAATTAAAAGAAAAGTTTTCACTGCAATTCACTGTGCTATGTACAGCACTTGTAGCACTAAGCTGAATGATACCCACAGCCCCAATCCTGTTCTATCTTTCAGCGAGTCATGGGGTTTACTGACTAGCTGACTGACTGCTCAGACCATCTCTTTATCCACTTCACACTATTAAGAAACCAGCTGTCGTGATCTGTATCCCCTTCCTACTAACGACAGACCATCATGATCTGTATCCTCTTCCTACTAACGACAGACCATCATGATCTGTATCCCCTTCCTACTAACGACAGACCATCATGATCTGTATCCCCTTCCTACTAACGACAGACCATCATGATCTGTATCCCCTTCCTACTAACGACAGACCATCATGATCTGTATCCTCTTCCTACTAACGACAGACCATCATGATCTGTATCCACTTCCTACTAACGACAGACCATCATGATCTGTATCCCCTTCCTACTAACGACAGACCATCATGATCTGTATCCCCTTCCTACTAACGACAGACCATCATGATCTGTATCCTCTTCCTACTAATGACAGTGTCATGATCTGTATCCTCTTCCTACTAATGACAGTGTCATGATCTGTATCCCCTTCCTACTATTGACAGACCAGCTGTCATGATCTGTATCCTCTTCCTACTAATGACAGTGTCATGATCTGTATCCTCTTCCTACTATTGACAGACCAGCTGTCATGATCTGTATCCTCTTCCTACTAATGACAGTGTCATGATCTGTATCCTCTTCCTACTATTGACAGACCAGCTGTCATGATCTGTATCCTCTTCCTACTAATGACAGTGTCATGATCTGTATCCTCTTCCTACTAATGACAGTGTCATGATCTGTATCCTCTTCCTAGTGATGACAGTGTCATGATCTGTATCCTCTTCCTACTAATGACAGACCAGCTGTCATGATCTGTATCCTCTTCCTAGTGATGACAGACCAGCTGTCATGATCTGTATCCTCTTCCTACTAATGACAGTGTCATGATCTGTATCCTCTTCCTACTATTGACAGACCAGCTGTCATGATCTGTATCCTCTTCCTAGTGATGACAGTGTCATGATCTGTATCCTCTTCCTACTGATGACAGTGTCATGATCTGTATCCTCTTCCTACTATTGACAGACCAGCTGTCATGATCTGTATCCTCTTCCTAGTGATGACAGTGTCATGATCTGTATCCTCTTCCTACTATTGACAGACCAGCTGTCATGATCTGTATCCTCTTCCTACTAATGACAGTGTATGATCTGTATCCTCTTCCTACTATTGACAGACCAGCTGTCATGATCTGTATCCTCTTCCTACTAATGACAGTGTCATGATCTGTATCCTCTTCCTACTAATGACAGTGTCATGATCTGTATCCTCTTCCTACTAATGACAGTGTCATGATCTGTATCCTCTTCCTACTAATGACAGTGTTATGATCTGTATCCTCTTCCTACTAATGACAGTGTCATGATCTGTGTCCTCTTCCTACTAATGACAGACCAGCTGTCATAATCTGTATCTTCTTCCTACTAATGACAGTGTCATGATCTGTATCCTCTTCCTACTATTGACAGACCAGCTGTCATGATCTGTATCCTCTTCCCACTAATGACAGACCAGCTGTCATGATCTGTATCCTCTTCCTACTATTGACAGACCAGCTGTCATGATCTGTATCCTCTTCCTAGTGATGACAGACCAGCTGTCATGATCTGTATCCCCTTCCTACTAATGACAGTGTCATGATCTGTGTCCTCTTCCTACTATTGACAGACCAGCTGTCATGATCTGTATCCCCTTCGTACTAAAGACAGACCAGCTGTCATGATCTGTATCCTCTTCTTACTAATGACAGTGTCATGATCTGTGTCCTCTTCCTACTATTGACAGACCAGCTGTCATGATCTGTATCCCCTTCGTACTAAAGACAGACCAGCTGTCATGATCTGTATCCCCTTCCTACTGATGACAGTGTCATGATCTGTATCCCCTTCCTAGTGATGACAGACCAGCTGTCATGATCTGTATCCTCTTCCTACTAATGACAGTGTCATGATCTGTATCCCCTTCCTACTGATGACAGACCAGCTGTCATTATCTGTATTCCCTTCCTACTATTGACAGACCAGCTGTCATGATCTGTATCCTCTTCCTTCTAATGACAGTGTCATGATCTGTGTCCCCTTTCTACTATTGACAGACCAGCTGTCATGATCTGTATTCCCTTCCTACTATTGACAGACCAGCTGTCATGATCTGTATTCCCTTCCTGCTAATGACAGTGTCATGATCTGTATTCCCTTCCTACTAATGACAGACCAGCTGTCATGATCTGTATTCCCTTCCTGCTAATGACAGTGTCATGATCTGTATTCCCTTCCTACTAATGACAGACCAGCTGTCATGATCTGTATTCCCTTCCTACTAATGACAGACCAGCTGTCATGATCTGTGTCTCTTCAGACCCAATGACAGATTGGTTGTCAAGATCTTCATCTCTGTCAGATCAATTACTGGATAAGTATTTTTCCCTGTCACATATTGGTTGTCAAGATCTTTATCTCTGTCAGATCAATCACTGAACAAGTATTTTTCCCTGTCACATATTTTTTCACCTTCTACTGATGAAAATTCATCAGCACAGAACAGGGGAGATCAGTTAATGGGAAACTGAAAGCAAAGGGAACACACTTTGGGTGAACAGGACCAGAGGTGAGGAACACTGTGAGGTTGACAGTTTATTTTGTGATACCTGAAACAGCAGGTGCAAAACAGGTATGCTGCAAGGATGGCACGTTATTCTTGATATCAGGAATACCGCCAGTTCACTAACGAATCTGAGGGGTTGACAGGTTACATATAATATCTAGAATACCACCGGTTAGCAGGAACGGTATGAGGTTGACAACTGGGTAACATGTTTAAATTATGCATATAAATCAGCAGCACTACAAATGTATCTTGGACAAATTTTGAAAAATGTTTAACACACACACACATCATACTATGTATATATTCAATGATGGTTATGACAAGAACCCTCCTTCAAACAAATAGTAAAGAACAGCTGGACGACAAACTCCCGTCTCGTTCAAACAAAACCACATAACAAACACATGAAGGAATAATGGCAGCATATGCACAATGACTCAAACACAGACACAATATACGTGACGGAATAATGGCAGCATATGCACAATGACTCAAACACAGACACAATATACGTGACGGAATAATGGCAGCATATGCACAATGACTCAAACACAGACACAATATACGTGACGGAAAGACGGCAGCATATGCACAATGACTCAAACACAGACACAATATACATGACAGAATAACGGCAGCATATGCACAATGACTCAAACACACAGACACAATATACACGACTGAATAACTACAGCATACGCACAATGACTCAAACACACAGACACAATATACACGACTGAATAACTACAGCATACGCACGATGACTCAAACACACAGACACAATATACATGACTGAATAACTACAGCATACGCACAATGACTCAAACACACAGACACAATATACACGACTGAATAACTACAGCATATGCACAATGACTCAAACACACAGACACAATATACATGACAGAATAACTACAGCATATGCACAATGACTCAAACACACAGACACAATATACATGACTGAATAACTACAGCATACGCACGATGGCTCAAACACACAATCCACCCCCCATCTACTCTCCCGACCTCTGCACTCTACCCCCCTCCCCCCCTCCTCCCCACCCACCGGTAGGGGAACCCTCCTCCACCGTGGGTTTACGTGAAAACTTGTCCAGGATGACGGAGCCCTCGTGCGCTATGATTCGTTTACTGGCACGCTCCTCCGGCACCTCGCCCCCCGACGGTTTGTCCCCCTCATTGTCGGCGGGCCCATGCGAGAGGGGGCGCTGTTGATGGACCCCGAGCGGGAGAAGGAGTTACCTGGGAGGGGGAAAGAGCAAGACACACACATGCACTCTTGGATGAGGGGCTCATGCAGTGGGAGCCGGAACACAGTAACTGACAGGGAGAAGGGGGCTGGGAGCAGGAGGGGAGGGCTTGGTAGGGTGGTTGGGGTGGAGAGTTGGAAGGGTGGGTGCGGTAAGGGGTGGAAGGCAGGGGGTAAGTTTGCAGTTCTGCTGCCGGTGGAATCATCTCAAGTGGCAGCTTATGTTTGGAGCTTAGGCTGTTGTCATCATGTTCTTTGTTTGCAGGATTCATAATCCACACTTTGGGGTCAGCCTGACCCAGAGGCTTAGTCATATTCATTTCAGACTCTCTGCATCTCTACCCTGATCAAATACTGTCTGCATCTCTACCCTGATCAAATACTGAAAAACAAAGCCAGCTGAGACTTCTGGTCAAAACCTAACTGCGGCTGACATAAATCAAACCATGAGAAGAGTCGGACCCCCTAGCCCTATGACTGAGCCAGCAAGCACAAGAACAGGTTTGGCTGAGGAAGGCACGGCACATCAACTGCAGGAATAACCGCCGGAGTAGTTCTTCACTGATATTAAACAGGGATTTGACCATGCGACAAGATCCATGAATCAACAGGCACTGTCCACTTCCACAGTTTTTTCTTTCTTTTTTTATTTTTCTACGTTTAACCGAATGTCGTCTGAGGTAGCTTTTTCTACCTCCAGCCTCTGAACTGTGAGCCCCAGGAGTTACCGGCCCCTGCCCTGAGCCTTTTCCAGCATGCTGGCCTGTTCAGGTTCATTCAATGTTTTCTTCAATAGTTTGATCCATCATACATGGTTTTATATATATATATATATATATATATACGTGACAGGAATCAGAAATACATTTTCAATTAAACGATGCAAACAACAAAGCTATGGAAACTTGAATGATGCAAATAATCTAACTAATCAACCGAAACAAAAACAACACCATCACTTGAAAGTAAACATTTGTCAGTAAAGATAACGTATTCCTGTTGATATTTACCATTAATGTTAAGGAGTGATTTTTAATGTGAGTCATATGCTGATCAAATGCAAGTATGATTATCTTAATTTCATTAGCAAAGCAAACATTTTTAATCCAAGCTCAAATATAGAATTTGTAGCAGATTTACATTAACTGAGTTGGTAATATAAAAAAAGTCAAGTTTGTTGAAAGATGAATCATGGCCTGTACATTAGTTCAGCTTCACTGACTATAGGACAGAAGTAAAACAGCAAAATACATTAATGAATGAAGATTAAACAATACTTTAAAGAATAAAATAATATATTATTGACTCATATGAATCTGATCAACAGCAACATCGTCACTGCACTGAAAATGAGTCCATCAGTGATGATACCATTTCACCACTTACATTGTAACACAGACTCTTGAATCATGTAAAACTTACATCTACCATAGATCTTCGTTCAAAGTTCACCTGCCATTTCATTTCCGTTTGTAAAGGTATTCAATACAAAATACAATGGTCAGACGAGGTCTGAGAGTTGATCAACATTAAGATTTGGCACGTCCAACCTTGCACTGCGATTTGAAACCAGCCACGTCATCACTATTCATTGCCCAAAATAACTGCAGAAAACCGTTAAATCTTAATGTGAGGTGTCCATTTGAAGACAAAAAAAATTTTGCCATTATCAATGTTTTCAAACCAATATTTGCTGGACTGCAGCTTCCTACTTTTGAATCAGCAAGGCTTCGTCACGAGCTTTCAGACGGTGACTGACTGATTTTCAACCTGACCAAATCAGCTTTGTCGATATTGATCTCTAGCAATAATTCTTGGCAATAAACAAATTTACTTCTGCATGAAAGTCATTGTAAAAAACTCCTTTCACTCTGTCACCACTTCTTTTTACTGATATTAAGCAGGGATGTTACAGGTCATTCTGTTAAACTAATGCCAATACTACAATGCAGAACTTCGGCATCCACCATCTGCAATCACTGCATTCTTTTTTTCCTAAAAATTGCCCAACCAAATTCATTCTTGCCTGAAATGTGGGCTCATTTCCTGTCAAAATGTTGCTGAATCATTGCTGGTTCCAGTGATGTACTGTACAAAACTGTATGACAAGTAAGCAACTTGTGCTTTTCATTTGAATAATGATAACCATTCACTACATGTACATGCCATCCATTTGTTTGAATGATAGGGTTTTATACAATGTGCGTTTCCCATAACCCTGGGAAGACTGTACCTGCGCGTTTCTCCTGATTGATAACCGTTAAATACACAATCATTCCTTACCTTGTCTACAGCAAGGTATGCACACAAACACACCCTTTACTGCTTTTTAAAACTCTCTCTCTCACACACACACACACATTTACACATACTCCTAACTTTTTAGAAGTTCTCCCACGCACACTCCTTCCTTATGAAATTCCTAACTTATAAAAGAAATCTCTCTCCCCTCTCCATAGGAAACCCATCCACACACACAACGGTACCATGCACTGACCCTTGCTGTTGCGGGTGGTGTTGATGGTGACAGAGGAGCGGATGGGGCCGATGATCTCAGCAGCAATCTCCGTCAGGTTGGCTGTCAACTGACGCTCCAGTAACTGAGTCTGGGAGAAGTCTGTCTGGTCTGTGGCGAAAGTGGCTGCCCTTGATCGGTACCCTGGTGACAGGAAACATACGATGTAATGGGAGGCTGGTCAGTGTACTATGATGATAACAACAATGTGCACTTACAGGACTGTGATTTCTAAAGAGGGTTCCAAGCGCTTCACAGAAACATGAGTTGATGTACAAACATTCTAGACTTGTTTACCCTAAATCTGCTGCTGGAGTATTTCTTGATTAAAATGAGCGTATTTTCCTAAAAATGTGCGCACACATCTTCCACATTTTAAAATTTTTGTAAAAAAATATAAACTGTTTACTTATTTAAGTGGACGTTTTCTACCAAGCCGGCAAATCTTATCACTACACATTCTGTTGGTTACGTAGAGGCTGCACGGGACCTGGGTTTATCATCCACTGTGAAGGACTAGCACCCTGACCACATCAGCCAGAATCAACTGGAAGAAGAAGGGGAGTGGGGGTTTATCATCTACCTTGGATCAGCCAGAATCTAGTCAAGGAAGAAGGAGAGTGGTGGAGAGGGGGGGGGGGGGGGGGTCAGGGCAAGAAGGAACTGCCTTTGAAGAACCCTGGGCCTGAAAGCATCTCCTTTCACATAACCACCATCAATCAAATGCACTGATGGCATGAACTCAGACCTGTTTACCCTAAATCTGCTTTTGGTGTACAGCTCAATGAAAATAAGTGTATTTTCTGCAAAGAGTGTGTGCAAAATTCCACACTTCTGTAAAAGCAGGAGGGAGAAGGGAGGGTCCTTCACTTTGTGTTCACCTGCCATCACACTGCAGATGCTTCTTGCCAGTAGTAACCACCTGACCTTGCGCTGACTATGGTCAGACAGGTTCTTTCTGATATAATTTACTTCAAACCTGATTCATCAGCTTAATTTGGCACATGCTCATGCTCTCTCACCAGTTTTTCAACGTTACAGGGCATGTTGTCGAAGAAACGGACATTGCAAAATGTGATTTTGTGCACATAAGTTAGCAAGAGTTATCAGTCTTTGGTCAAAGCGTCCGCCGCAGTTACCCCCCCCACCCCACCCCCACAACCAAGTTCAATTACCACTCAAGAACTTTGTCTCCAGAATTTTTTTTTTTGATGTTTTTCTTTTCACTTCGTCGTCTTTTTGCCAAACGTACACAAAATCCGGTCAAATTGTCTGGGTCTATGGACTTGGCCCGCTGCTTACCCACAGCAGTGCAGGCCTGGAGCTGGTCTCTGAGCTGCTGAAGCTCCAGGGAGAGGGTGAGGAGGATGGTGGCCGTGGACTTGGGGTAGGCGTAGTTATATCCCTGCAGCTTGTCCTTAATGGTCTGCTGGATGTAGTACTCCTGGGCCGTGTCACAGTTCACCCGCATCATCTGCCCACACACAGCCTCTAGCCTGTAATGCCTTGTACACCATTAGGGACACTTTCAAATGCAGCATTTGCACAGCGCCACCTGTAATGCCCTGTACACCACTGGGGACACTTTCACACTCATCATCTACACACACAGTTCCTTGCCTGTACTGCCTTGTAGACCACTATGGACACTTTAACACCTACGCACACAGCACTTACCCTGTAATGCCCTGTACACTACTAGGGACATTTTCACATCATCCTTTGCACACACACAGCACCTAGCCTGTAATGTCCTATACACCATTAGGGACATTTTCTTACTCATTACCTACGCACACAGTAATTTGCCTGTAACGCCTTGTACACCACGAGGGACACTTTCACACTTATCATCTACACACACAGCATCTCGCCTGCAATGCCCTGTATACCACTAAGGACACTGTCACACTCATCATCTGCAACAGTGTCCTGCTGACCGCACAGCTATCAGAGCAGGGTTCACTTTCAACTCAAGTCAGGCTCTGTCTTCTCTTCACGGATGCATTTACATACCTGCCCGCACCAAGAGCGGACTCCTCTCTTTACAGATGTGCTGACATACTTGCCCACTGTCAGGACCAACTCTCTGCTCTCTCAGAATTCATAAATATAAACACCTCATCTTGTGGACTGACAGGTGTGTCATAGACCTCCCCCTCACCTTGAAGCGGATGAAGGTGTGCAGCAGCAGGAAGAGGGAGGGGCGGTGAGTCACCAGGAAGTCCAGGAAGCGCCACATGGGCAGACCCACTGAAAGGTGACACAATCATGGAATGAGAAGCATTTTATGAAAACGCGCAATTGGTTTTTTAGATTAATACTTTTGTAAAGATTTCACTTTGTCTCCCCAACTGTAGATAGGATGGATGTGTTTTGAATCCCATTCGCCAACAAAAGCGTAGTATCTTTTTATATTGAGTTTTGTGTAGAATGTCTTTAAAACAAATTGCTAAGTCAAAGTTTTACATATTCTCTAGCTAACGTTAGGACCTGGGGTTTCTTTTTAGAAAACCTCAGCGTCCAACCCTGGAACTCAAGTTCCTTCCTCCTGGAAACTTAATTCCTGCTGGTGGAACTTTAAAAAAAAAGAAACGTTTATACAGCGACAGTTTCATATGAAAAAAAAAAGAAGAAATGTGAAATGTATTATCAATTTGCTGCTTTTTGAAAAAAAGAAACTGAGCGGCATGTATGGTGTTATGCAGCTACTTTTGTGAATTTTGTGAATTTGTGACATTGTGAAATATTTTTTGTTTTGTTGACAAATTTGGTAGAGGGAGCCGGAAAAAAAAAAAGTGAATTTTTGCTTCCCCAGTCTCTCCTTTGGATGAATGGAGTAGATGCGTGTGTATGGAGTAAACATGCCGTTTGTGTGATTGAGTGTTGCAAATGCTGTGTGTGACAGCAGGCAGTGGTATAACATGCCGTTTGTGTGATTGAGTGTTGCAAATGCTGTGTGTGACAGCAGGCAGTGTGTGTGACAGCAGGCAGTGGTATAACCGCTGTTGGTGCACAGTGCATAAAATTACAAAACAATCTACAGTGAAACAGTTTTTAGTAAATCATCACAGTTAGTATCACTGCTGATCTGAGAAGTTACAATACAACCTATCATGAAATACTCAGACTATCGCCTTTCTTTCTTCATTGCCTGTTTTGAACATTAACACCACAAAATATATGGACATTCTTCGTCAAAATACAGGTTTTTACACACATCTTCTTACCCGTTTTCTTTTTGTTTCTCTCGCAAGTCAAAGACACCAGATAATCTTTCTCGTTTTGCCCTCTCTTTTTAATTTATTTGCCCAAAACAGCATCCTTAGTCTAGATCTGAGTCCGATGTACAATACTAGAACTAGGAATAATCAGTCAAAGAAAGACAACCAAGGACAGATAGGCCGAGCAAAGGTACCCCAAGGAAGGACACGCAGAAACACAACAAAACATTTCTCAGTCTCATCTCTGTACCACAATCTGTTTCCAAACTAAACAACAAAAAACAGACCAAGAGCAGTGATGAGAGGAAGTCTGCAATCCCGGGTTCCCTTCTCACCTTTGCCCTTCAACGCCAGCTGCTGAATGCACTTGGCCACGTGGTGCCACTCTGAGGCCAGCTGCTTGTCAAAGCACACCGCCAGCACCTCCAGACCTGAACACACACACACACACAGTTCACCCTAACATGGCTTTTGGCGTACTTTTCAACAAAAAATGAGTGTATTTTCTGAAAAGAATGTGTACAAATCTTCCAAATTTTCAATAAAGGTGGGGGTAAAAGGGGTGGGGTGATTTCCATCTTAAAATCTTTTTATAGAAGCAGGATGGTGGGAAGGGGGAATCGTTTTCATCTGCCATGAAACACGATCTTCTTGCTACTACAGTATAACCATGTCCTTCCAATGCAAATCACTTAAAAATCAGATTCATCAGCATACTGCAGCACAAATGTATGCCTTATTGCCCGTTCTCAATATTTAAGGGTATCTAGTTGCTGCTGTTGCTCCTATGTATCGACTTGTCCGCCAGTCCACCATCAACACCCTCATCACCATCACACCAGACCACCATCAACACCCTCATCACCATCAACACCCTCATCAACATCACACTAGTCCACCATCAACACTCATACTGGAGGAAGTCCAACAGTCCACCAAAGCACTGGGGAAGGACTGGTGGGATGGGGAAGCTTCCTGCTGCTCTAAGTATCCTGAAGCATGCTGTGGCTTTCCACATCACCACAGCTGACAAACACACGAGAAACATGTTACCCCCCCCCCCCCCCCACCACCCCATCCCCCCAAAAAAGACCCAGTCTTTAAAGCCAGAGGGATTTTGTTGTGAGGTCAGTCTAGTCTAGATATACAGATAATTGTTCCAGAAAGACAAAGAGACCAAAAGGAGGGATCTTCATTCATAGGGTGTTGCTGGCTGCTTGCACACTATCTGTGTGGGCTGATTTTTAAAATCTATTTCCATTCTCTTCTGACCACTACAGAACCAGTCCCATCACTCCTTGGTGTGTTTTTCCTCGGTGAACTTTGATTTTTAAAGTCAGGGTCTGCATTTATTGTAGGGTTCACATAGTACAGCAGGCACAACAACAATTAAAAGAGTCCAGTTACCAACTGTTTTCTGCTATATTGCTGTCATCATGTTTACATCAACTTCTATCATTAGTCACATTATGATCATCATCATCATCTATATCATGACCATGATTATGCTGAACATCGGCACAGTCAACATCACTATCATCAACTAAATGCGGTCATCATCATGATCATCATCAATAGCATCACCATGGTCACCAATGTTATCACCATTATCATCACCATCATTGCTGTTATCCTCAGTATCATTATCATGACCACAAAACATCCCTATGAACATCCTTATCATTATCCACATTCCTCTCACTGTCATGACCATCATCATCACTACATCACCAAACAAGATCATCATCAAGACCATCATAATCCCCATGATTATTATCATTAATGATAACAATAATGATAATAACATAGCATTTATAGAGTGCCTTGCCAAAGGTTCTAGATGCTGACAATCCACAATTTCTTGTACACAACGGGCTGCCTACCTGGGTAGTGCCCACTGGAGAACTGCCTGCAGGCACTTCATTCAGTCATTTCCTGTGTCATCCAGTCAATATCTTTTAACTCAATTTACTTACTTCCTTCATTCTTTCAATTTCTCACTCAGGGTGCATGATATGTGTAACGTGTCATCCATAGTAGGAAGAAACTTTAGGGAAAGCTTGACAGCAGAAGGTCTTCAGAGAAGAAACCCCTCAGACAAGTGTTTCGGCCCTGAACTCCTTACACTCTAAGGGGGCTGGGCCTCATCCAGGTCATGACTCCCAGATGCCCTTTAACTACCAACTTTTTTTCAATTTCTCATGCAGGGTGCATGCTATGTGTATCACGTCATCCACACCAATTAAGATCCCCCTCCCTAACCTCATACCGTACCGATGAAAGCGGCCACATGCTGCAGCTCGTTGCCGACACGCAGCGACGTCTTCTCCATGGCGGGGATGCTGCCGCTGCGGCTGTGCTCGGTGGTGCCGATGTAGTGCGACTTGGTGGAGGAGTTGTGGTTGGCAGGGGCGGAGGCCGTTGGGCTGAGCAGACTGGTGACAGCGGTCAGCACGAACTGCATGTCCACCAGTAGCAGCTTGGGCATGTCTGGAAGGACAGTTGTGACAATAATGATGATGAGTCGTTCACATTGTTTATAGCTCAGCTTCCCATTCTGGCTGCATTTGGATGGTCAGTCCAGTTAACGTGGGAAAATGTGACTGCTATGAAGAAGTATCAAAGATAAAATACTATTACACGTTCAACTATCAAACAAAAAAAATATGTTAAAGAACATTATAAATTACATATTGGCCATATAACATGGCATGCAAATCCAAACATTAAACAAGGAAACAGGCAGTATGCACCACAGGGGTATTTTCAGTTTCCAAAAGGTAGGAGTAGTTCAGATGAATGACTATGTGAGCGATGTGCATCATACATCTTCAGCTTCCAGTGAGGGATGAATGACTGTCTGTGATTTGCAAAGCACTGTCTCTTCTTTTGGGGGGAAGATAATGGTGATAATCCTGACAGCAACAAAACAAACGCAATGACACAGAAAGCCAACAATACTGACAGTTGTAGGGGTTGAGAGATAGAGGACTG
The DNA here is from genome assembly GCA_033310375.1 of Conus canariensis. Classification (NCBI taxonomy): domain Eukaryota; kingdom Metazoa; phylum Mollusca; class Gastropoda; order Neogastropoda; family Conidae; genus Conus; species Conus canariensis. Next base: position 36,345,077 of record CM065746.1, on the reverse strand, counting down.
CTGTCAGTGCACACAATATCCCTATTATTATTATTATTATTATCATGAATACTAATATAGCGCCTATCCTCGGCTAGAGACCAAACTCTAAGCACTTTACAATCCACATTCGTTTACACCATGGGTTGCCTACCTGGGTAGTGCCGACTGAAGAGCTGCCAGCTGGCACTTTACTTAGTTGTTTCCCCTGTCATCCAGTCAATATCGTTATATAGTTCACTCAATTTCCTTTCCTTACTTTCTTCATTCTTTCCATTTCTCACGCAGGGTGCATGCTATGTGTAACGTGTCATCCAGACCAACGACCAAACTGGCCTTCTCGTCCGAAAGCTGGTGATGGGATTTTACGAGTGTGCAAGCTGTTATGCATGTGTTCACACACCGAACCTCGGTTTATAGTCTCATTCAAAGGACTGTATGGGAAATGGAGTCAGAACCAATCTTAACTCCGAGGGAAAAATCCCCCTGTACCAAAACGGTCAGGCGGAGATTCGAACCCACAACCCCAGAATCACCAAGATTACGAGTCCGGCGCTCTACCACTGAGCTATTCTGGCCCCGAATTTGCCCGAGTGGGTTTCTCCGCATTGACAAACATGTGTGATGGGGAACACAAGGCTCTTTCTTTCCATCCCCATGCTTTCCCACACAGTAAAAGAGAAAATCCATGACATCAGAGGGGTGGGGTCAGTGCCAGTGGTTCTGTAGGAATGCCTCATCCTCCCCTCCCTTCCCTCTGAAATAAAAAATGAAACTTGATTTTTTTTACTTCTCTGAACGTTTTAAAGTTTTAGTTAGAAGTGAATTTTCCCCAATTTTTCACTTCACCAAAATCAGCAAAATCATGGGAAATAAAGGACCCTGGATCCCTTCAAAGGTGAGTTTATCGTTACGTCCACCTACAGGATTATGTTATCATCTGCATCTGTCGGCTGGTTGGTGTGTCTGTTTATCAGCCTGATTACACAAAAAATGCAGAATGGATTCTAACAGAACTTGGTGGCAGCGAGGAACGTGGACAGAGGACAAACCCACTTCAGTTGGGTGGAAATCAGAATCACAGAGTGGACCCAGTGTTTTGTTCTTCAACACTGCAGAAGAGGGCATTTTTTGACGTTTTAAAACATTTCTCCACACATAGTGCGTGGGCCTCAATGAAAGAAAAGAACCCCAAACAATCAGGCTTATCAACTATATTGTTTGACCATGGTGGTGTCTGCATTCTCAAGAGTGCCCCTGTTCTGTTTGTTTTTGCCTCCCATCACACAGCAAGGGGTAGAGGGAGCCTGATTGTCCAGTAACTACCGTAAAGTTCGGACTATAAGCCGCGACTTTTTTCCCCAGCTTTAAACCCTGCGGCTTAAACAACGATGCGGCAGAAGCATCACACCCTCGTCTATTCTTAGCTTCTCTGTAACTCACCATATCGTGTTTACTGTTCATGAATTTTTATGATGCTTTTAACTACGATTTTCTCTGTAATCGTGGAATGGAATCAGTAACCCGTTCAGAAATACAGGAATCGACATAAGTAAAGCCCATTACTGATATCTTTTTTCATCAGTTTGTCTTTTACAAAAATATGATTACTTCGAACGGCGCAATGTGTGGGCCGTTTCCGACCTGTTTGATCTTGACTAACACTAGCTGAATTACGAACAAAATAACTAAGCATTGGCACGGTATTAAGTGAAATAAAACAATCGAATCGTTTCATTAATGTTCTGGTTTGTTATTATATGCGTTATCTTACCAAGTGCGTCTTGCAATTCAAAAACGATTAGCGCATTCGACTCGGTCATTGTCAGACCTTGGCTTCGATCCGCCATTGTTGAAGTCGTGGACAGGGAGTGAAGGTTTGCATTTGATACCTTCGCTTTGATTGGCTTGCGCTTTCGAGTACTCAACCAATCGCTTAGCTTGATACACCAATGAATGCAGGAGAGAACTGCCTTTCTAGCGCATCGTTAATGTGTTGGTTTTTTTCGGTATTTTTTTTAAAGCAATGATGTTGAAAAGACAACACTTGTAAGAAGCCTCATAAAAACTTCGATTCTAATTGATTTAAAACACATCGTACTAAAAAAAAAAAAAAAAAAAAAAAAGACTGAAGTAAAGCTGGAAACATGCTCTTGTATTCTGACCTATTTAAACGCCAATGAATGCAATGAACACATTGTATGTGTTGATTTTCAACGCTCGGCCAGCTGCCGCCTGCGGCACATCGGACTGTGCGGCTTAGAAACCAGTGCGGCTTATTTGTGAAAAAAGTTCAGATTTTTAAAAAATTTAGTGGGTGCGGCTTATATACAGGTACGCTCAATAGACCGAACTTTACGGTACAGTAGAAATAGTCCTGTACACCTGTTTGTCTGTGTCCTTGGAGGTAACTAACCCCTCTCTTTTCAAATTTTGCTTCATTTTTTGCCCTCAGTCATTGTTTTGAAACTTTACAGTAGAAATAGTTTCTACCAACATTATTTACTTCCAAACCTGATTCATCAGCAGATCTTAGCACAAATTCATAATCTCTCGCCAGTCTTTATTTTTCCCCAAACATTTCTGTGCCTGTAGTCCCTGCCACTGTTCCAACGTATTGGTATGTTGTCGAAGACTTGGTCACGGCCTGATGTAGTTTCATGCAAGACAGTCAGCAAGTGCTGCCACTCTTTTATCAAAGCACACCAAGGCAACACAATCGTTACACACTGCAAGTGCAATCACCCTGAAAAACTTCGTCACTAGAGTTGTTTTTTTTTTTAGTTTGCCGTATTTGTCATATTTGATGGGTATGCAGGATTGCACACTCCATGTCCAGAAAAAGTGGCTTGGACGTTCATATACCCACACATACTCACTCACATCGCCTCTGTTCTCAGCTATAGTGTTCTCATTAAGGGCTTGGTAACTGGTGTCCTGCCCATGCTGGTACGGAACAGGCAGCACAGAAACACCACCACAGCGACCTGCAGTTCTACAGTGACTCCTCTGCTAAGTTCCCTGAGGATCACCTGCTACCAACTGCTCTCTGTGGATGGCGACTGTGGTGCTGCACCAGGATAAACCCAGCAGTGATGTGTATGGGTGACATGGAATGAGAGGTCAGGAGGAACACCGCTGAAGGGGCACAGAAAGTGAGACAGAGAGAAAAGAAAAAACACACACACACACACACACACAATCACACACACAACACCACACACACACAATCACACACACACACACACACACACACAATCAACACACACACACACACAATCACACACACACACACACACACACACACACACACACACACACACAACACACACACACACACACACACACACACACAACACACACACACACACACAACACACACACACACACACACACACACACACACAACACACACACACACACACACAACACACACACACACACACACACACACACACACACACAACACACACACACACACACACACACACACACACAACACACACACACACACACACCCTTCATGACTTACCTCTCTTTACCAACAGTGATATCTGAGGGGGAAGGAGAGGGGGGGGGGGGGAGCTAGATGAGAGAGGGAAAAATGAGGGGAAATGGGGCAAGGCAGGAGGAGTGTTAGAAAAAGAAACAGCTAGTACACACATTGATGGACAGAGACACACAGAGGCAGACATGTGTGCCCACACACACACACACACAAGACGCATGGTCACACACACACAGGTTGACATGTCTGTCCATACACACAAGAAGCATGCCAACACACACACACACATAGGTTGACATGTCTGTCCATACACACAGACACACAAGAAGCATGCCATCACACACACACACACACACACACACACACAACACACACACAGACACACACACAACACACACACACACTCACACACACACACACACACACATACACACACACACACACATACACACACACACACACACAACACACACACACACAACAACACACACACACACACACACACACACTGACCTCTACAGCCACAGCCCACACGGATGCAGAGGGGCAGGACAAAGTTGGTCAGCAGGTTCAGCAGACGGTCGCTGGGGTGGGAGGCTGACGCCCCTCCACAGGTGTGCTCCAGGGTGTAGCTCTCCTGCTCACCACACAAACACAAACCTGACAGCTGGACATCGTCATGGAGGGGGCGAGGGCTGCACACTGGTGAGCCACACAACGCTCAGTGACACACAGCTCAGGCCTTCTGAGGCATCGCTCAGACCGGCACTGACACACAATGGTAATGTTGCTTATAGCCCAGCCGACCGCAAAGGGCCATATCAGGGCTGTCACCATGCTGAAGTCAACTCAAAAGTCATTAAAAAAAACAACAACAAAAAACTTGTTCACACAATTCTTTAAAACACCACCTTCCAAAAACACACCAGAAACTTTACTAAAAATCTTTCCTCAGTAAAATCTTAGATCAGATGAAAAAAATGATAATCTCCTTCAGAAATTCAAAGATCACATCAGGTGGGACATCTCTGAACAAGGTTTTCATGGAGCCTGCTGTAAAGTGTTCATGTCTCACATCATGCAAGTCCTAACACTCTAAAAGGATATGTCACACTGTGAGTGGTACATGACATGGAATGCAACACAGAGCTTCGTCACCTTTTAAAAGATAAGAATGGGTGTAAAACCAGTGGCCTGTATGCAAACAGCACAAAACTGTTTCTTCTTTATGGCCGCCTCAGGAACATGGTCAAACCTCTGTCAGGTTAGGACACATTTTAAACAGTTACACAACACAGACCTTCGGAGGCTGCACTGAGACAGGCAGTGACATCAGTATAACATGACCCTTTATTTTCACCCCACCCATCCCTGCATCTCTATGGCCTACAGTGTGAGACGACCCTTTGTTTCACTCACACACACACACCCACACCCAAACACACACCACACGCACACACCACACACACACCACATGCACATACACACACCACACACACACCACATGCACACACACACACCGCACACACACCACATGTACACACACACACCACACACACACAACCACACACACATACCACACACACACAACCACACACACACACAACCACACACACATACACACACACACACACATACAGTCCTCAGTGTGACATAACCCTCTATTCCCCCCCCCCTCCCCACTCATACACACACACATGACATGGCCACCGGTGTAACATGACCCTTTATTTCACCCTACTCACCCCTACCTCCCCATGGTCACCCATGTGACATGACCCAGTATCCCCACCCCCACCTCCCAACACCCCTCTCACCCCCAGAGCCTGCATCTGCATAGCCACCAGTTTGACGACGGCGGAGCAGAAGACAGGGGCCACCTCAGGGCTGTTGGGGTAGTCGCTGCGGTGACTGCCATGCATGTTGATGGAGGGGTCGCCAATCAGGTGAATGCCGCCCATGCCCGACAGCAGGATGGAGATAAGCACGCTCACCAACGTCTGGACGCATCGCCCACAGAAACCACAGGAATCATTGTGAGATTTCCACATGAAAACAGTCCTCGTTAGCTTCATGGCCTTTTTGTACTCCCAGTTCTTATAGAACAGGGAGTACTTTACAATGGGAATGAAGAAATGCTGTCTGTGTGTCTGTCTGTGTGTGTGTTTGTCTGTCTGTCCATGGTCAAAATGTGTTCCACTCGCTCCAGACAAAACTTCCGGGCTGATCTTTCTGAAAATTTGTAGGTATGTTCATTATGGGTCACGGATGATGCCCAATGTTTTATTTTACCAGAATAGCCATAACTAACAGCTGTAATGGCCCAAAACGGCTTTTCTTCTTTATGGAATATCTCAGTGACAAAATACATTTTGACGCATGTTTAATTGTGACGTCAAATACATTATGACGCATGTCTGATGGTGAAGTTTTTCAGGAAGATAAACTGGGAGTATGTTTATATGCTTTGCATCTTGTTTTCTCATTTCAGTATGGTTTTCTTTATAATTACTTATTTTGGAGTAAGAAAATGAAAACCAGTGATTCTTTTTTTGACTTTTAAAATTTTTTTTTAGCTCAGACACAAAGTCAGAAAAAAGGAATCTGCCAAAGAGTGTCTACGTTGAGCTGCTGAACTGTTTTAACATGGTCTGACACAATAAAATAACAACTAAAGGGAAACAAAAACCTGTGTATGAAAGGGAATTCTGTTGCACATACTTTTATGCATCATTTCTTTCTGATTTCAACGGCACATGAATAGTCACAAAAAAGTCATGCTTTCTGGAGCTTCAAACTGTTAATGCACCCATGCCAAAAGTGCCAAACACTTGGAAATGACGCCTGGCACTTTGACCAGTTATGCCTATGGACGCACACTGAACTGCCACTGCCAGACCAATGTGATGAATCACTGTTATGGTTTCTTAGAGATGGAGGCTGCAGCTACAAAATGAAAAATCTTTCCAGTAAAGACACCTTTTCTGATTGCTAGTTCAGTTCTAACATTCTATGAGCATTAACTTTAGTCACTACTGAACAGTGTCACAAATCATGTCACTGAATACTAGAAGAACTTGCAAAGTTGATTCACACTAAACTGCTGTGTTCAACCAGCAAAGCTGTTAAGAGTGCAACTTTAAGTTCTTACTTTTAACTACTTCAACTGTGTATGCTCTAAAGGCCATCAAACTACACTGTCAACCAACACAGGTTGACTGAGGGGGCCCACAGTTAGTTCTTTAAATCTAAAACCTAAACGAATGATTCCCATGTAAAAAAAAAAAAAAGCAATTCTTTTCCATTCAATTATGCTTTCATTTTGACAAAGGTTCAGTTTAGCAGCCCCACCCCTTCCTCCCTCCAGATAAAAAAGAAAACTGGGCCCGTCTTTTTCAGACCTGACCCCTAATTTTCACAGTGGGTCATTTGACTCAAAACAATCTGAAGCTCTGAATGTCAATAATAAAGACAGAATGAACCGTTCCCCCCCCCCCCCTCCCCCTCCAATAAGTGTCCTGAGCTTGATTGCAGGTGACAACCAGCTACAGGTGTTATCAGAGTCAAGCTGAGTAATGACCATCTCACCTTCAGGTGTGGCAGGTAAGCGATGTAGGCAAACTTCTTCAGAGTCTGATAGACACCTGGAACAACAGCAGCATGACTGACCACACCTTGACATATGTTCCCAACTTAGGTTTTCACATACATGAAGCCAACATCAGTCTCTAACATTCAAAGCAAATGTCACTTTTACTTTTTCTTTTGGTTCAATTTACAATTCATAACCTTCAATTTCATTCATACATATCCCTACAACACATTTCAGTGTGGTTTTTTTTTCAACAACATGTAAGTGCTAAAATTGTATTCAAATATGTCCCTGAGATCATACATTTCACCTTTATTTTTGTTGGTGAAACAATACATAAGTGTTAATGTTTCATTCACACATCTCCTCATCGCTGTACATTTCCTCTTCTTTTTTTTGTTCTAACAACTTCCATTCATCGTCTCCATAGGTTCATATGTTTCACATTTCAAAAACAAAATAACATATGTGTTCCAAGTTTCATTCATAATCTCTCTAGGATCATACATTTCATTATTGACGATTCCACTCCTCTTTCAAACATTGTCATTTTCATGCCAACTGTGATCTTGGGAGTAATTTTTGTGCTTTTTTTTTTCATATCTGGTGTCTGGAGAAGACATATTTGTCAAAACTTTGTATGTTTCATACTGTTTATTAAGACAGGTGTTTCTTTGGACCTAGTCTCTGTGTGTGTGCGTGTGTGTGTGTGTGTGTGTGTGTGTGTGTGTGTGTGTGTGTGTGTGTGTGTGTGTGTGTGTGTGTTGTCGTTGGTTTAATGTCCTTCCACTACAGTGATTCAGACAGTTTTATGTGTGGGTGAATGAAGTATGTAAGTGATTGAGTGTATTAATACGTTAATGATAGAATATGACACCCCCCTCCCCTTTATCCCTCTTCCATTTAAACAAAACAAATGTAACTGAGTAGAGATAAGATCTAAAGATAAAGGCCAATTGAACTACTTAACAAACATTTGCAAACTGACTCAAGAACACAAGAACTGTTTAAAATACATGGTAGAGGTAAGGAAGTCGATCCATCAGTGTAACCATCAATACCCGAATTTGTAAAGAGTTCTCTTGCTCTTGGGCATTGGATTAGTAAATGACTGATACTTAAGGTTTTCCCACACATACATTTAACGTTATGACAATATTTTGTTTTCAATGCGTTCAAACGAAATCTATGGATTAAGCTTCCAATCTCCCTAGACGAGAAAGAGACTTGTTTGTACGTTTCCCCCATGTACCCATCACTAAACTTTACACAGTTGTGATAATATTGGACGTCTGAGTTCATCAGTAATGTTTTAACTTTTTCTCTTGACGCTGAATTTATAATCGAAAAACATTCTTTCAAATCTAATGGAATGTTAAGTGGTATTGTGTAATTGACATTTTGAGCTGCTTTTCTTGCAAGTTGATCTACGCGCTCGTTGGGTACAATACCACAATGAGAGGGGATATGAGTGTGTGTGTGTGTGTGTGTGTGTGTGTGTGTGTGTGTGTGTGTGTGTGTGTGTGTGTGTTTTCTGGCCTGTTTCCAGCAAAGCCGCAGTCTGTGCCAAGTCACCAGACATATCGTTTTCTTCACTGCACATTGGTATTCAGATTTCATTCATTCATTCTGATTACAAATTTCATATTTGAATATGCTAATGTCGACATTGTAGCATCAAACAGTACTATTATTACTCACTGAGGATGAATGTACTTTCTATATACCATTCATGAAGATGTCTAGGAATACAGACACACATATGTGCAATTGAATAGTAAAAAACCACCAACACTCTAATAAGCATACTGCAAATTTTTGGTTTATTCATAAAACCTTCATCGAGCATAAAACACAAAGGGCTTACTACATGACAGCCTGAGGCACACCATTTTTATCCTGAAACTGATTATTTCTCACTCTCACTTTACTTGAATTCTCACTCACTGCTTTAAAATCTTGTATGGTTAATCCCTATACATAAGCCTACCAGAGATGCAGCCACCAACACATGTACAATGGCACTAACACATCGGCCCACATACATATATATGCATAGAGACCTACAGACATACATGGCAGGCACCAGCATAACATCTCCCGTCCCCCTCTTCCACTACAATACACACACTACCTTTCAGAATATTGGCTGCCGCCTCCCAGTCCACCTTGCCTCTGCAAAACAGACACCCTCTGTGAGCCAAACATGGACCGCCGGGCCCCTTTCCCCGTCACTGCTTTCTGAACCCACCCTGCCCTCTATGGACCGCTGGGCCCCTTCCCCCTCACTGCTTTCTGAACCCACCCTGCCCTCTATGGACCGCTGGGCCCCTTCCCCCTCACTGCTTTCTGAACCCACCCTGCCCTCTATGGACCGCTGGGCCCCTTCCCCCTCACTGCTTTCTGAACCCACCCTGCCCTCTATGGACCGCTGGGCCCCTTCCCCCTCACTGCTTTCTGAACCCACCCTGCCCTCTATAGACCGCTGGGCCCCTTCCACCCTCACTGCTTTCTGAACCCACCCTTCCCTCTATGGACCGCCGGGCCCCTTCCACCTCACTGCTTTCTGAACCCACCCTGCCCTCTATGGACCGCCGGGCCCCTTCCACCTCACTGCTTTCTGAACCCACCCTGCCCTCTATGGACCGCCGGGCCCCTTCCCCTCACTGCTTTCTGAACCCACCCTGCCCTCTATGGACCGCCGGGCCCCTTCCACCTCACTGCTTTCTGAACCCACCCTGCCCTCTATAGACCGCTGGGCCCCTTCCCCCTCACTGCTTTCTGAACCCACCCTGCCCTCTATGGACCGCTGGGCCCCTTCCCCCTCACTGCTTTCTGAACCCACCCTGCCCTCTATGGACCGCTGGGCCCCTTTCACCCTCATTGCTTTCTGAACCCACCCTGCCCTCATGGACCGCTGGGCCCCTTCCCCTCACTGCTTTCTGAACCCACCCTGCCCTCTATGGACCGCTGGGCCCCTTCCCCCTCACTGCTTTCTGAACCCACCCTGCCCTCTATGGACCGCCGGGCCCCTTTCACCTCACTGCTTTCTGAACCCACCCTGCCCTCTATGGACCGCTGGGCCCCTTTCACCTCACTGCTTTCTGAACCCACCCTTCCCTCTATGGACCGCTGGGCCCCTCCCCCCTCACAGCTTTCTGAACCCACCCTGCCCTCTTCCCACTATAAAGACTACAAAGATAGAGGCACCAGCAGCTTTGTGCAGAGGTTAGTGTTACTCAGAGGTTGTAGGTTCAAGTCCCATCACAGGCATTGCTTTGTGGCAGTTTCTAGTCAGGCTGGCTCCCACACACAGCTGAGAATCCAACGGCTCACACTGGTAAAGATAATGTTGCTTACAGCCCAGCCCGTAAAGGGCCATATCAGCCTGTCACTGCGTTGAAGTCAACTCACAAGTCATAAACAAAGTCATTCACACAACCCTTTAAAACACACTTTCTAAAAACACACCGGAAATTTGTGTTAAAAATCTTACCACTGTAAAATCTTTAGATCAGATGAAAAATGTAAATCTCTTGTAGAAATTCAGACTGAAGAGTGGAACCACACAGTGGTGCCGTGGTTTCCCTTGCTGCAAGGTTTGCAGTTCCAGTTCCATGATATTAGTTGGGTTTATTTTTGTGTTCAGTTGGCTCTCAGTAAGAGCCGAGTGTGCTGTGAGTTCAGATGGAAAGAGTGCGACCCACACAGTGGTGCGGTGAAGATTCATCCGCTTCATGGCTGTGTCTCTGACAGTCACATTTCTCTAACCCTGACTGTTCACATTTCTCTAACCCACACAGTGGTGCGGTGAAGATTCATCCGCTTCATGGCTGTGTCTCTGACTGTTTCACATTTCTCTAAACCACACAGTGGTGCGGTGAAGATTCATCCGCTTCATGCTGTGTCTCTGACTGTTCACATTTCTCTAACCCACACAGTGGTGCGGTGAAGATTCATCCGCTTCATGGCTGTGTCTCTGACTGTTCACATTTCTCTAACCCACACAGTGGTGCGGTGAAGATTCATCCGCTTCATGGCTGTGTCTCTGACGGGGTTCACATTTCTCTAACCCACACAGTGGTGCGGTGAAGATTCATCCGCTTCATGGCTGTGTCTCTGACTGTGGTTCACATTTCTCTAACCCACACAGTGGTGCGGTGAAGATTCATCCGCTTCATGGCTGTGTCTCTGACTGTTCACATTTCTCTAACCCACACAGTGGTGCGGTGAAGATTCATCCGCTTTCATGCTGTGTCTCTGACTGTTCACATTTCTCTAACCCACACAGTGGTGCGGTGAAGATTCATCCGCTTCATGGCTGTGTCTCTGACTGGTTCACATTTCTCTAACCCACACAGTGGTTGCGGTTGAAGATTCATCCGCTTCATGGCTGTTCTCTGACTGTTTCACATTTCTCTAAACCCACACAGTGGTGCGGTGAAGATCATCCGCTTCATGGCTGTGTCTCTGACTGTGTTCACATTTCTCTAACCACACAGTGGTGCGTGTGAAGTTCATCACGCTTCATGCTGTGTCTCTGACTTGTGTTCACATTTCTCAAAACCCACACAGTGGTGCGGTGAAGATTCATCCGCTTCAATGGCTGTGTCTCTGACTGTGGTTCACATTTCTCTAACCCACACAGTGGTGCGGTGAAGATTCATCCGCTTCATGGCTGTGTCTCTGACTGTGGTTCACATTTCTCTAACCCACACAGTGGTGCGGTGAAGATTCATCCGCTTCATGGCTGTGTCTCTGACTGTGGTTCACATTTCTCTAACCCACACAGTGGTGCGGTGAAGATTCATCCGCTTCATGGCTGTGTCTCTGACTGTGGTTCACATTTCTCTAACCCACACAGTGGTGCGGTGAAGATTCATCCGCTTCATGGCTGTGTCTCTGACTGTGGTTCACATTTCTCTAATCCACACAGTGGTGCGGTGAAGATTCATCCACTTCATGGCTGTGTCTCTGACTGTGGTTCACATTTCTCTAACCCACACAGTGGTGCGGTGAAGATTCATCCGCTTCATGGCTGTGTCTCTGACTGTGGTTCACATTTCTCTAACCCACACAGTGGTGCGGTGAAGATTCATCCGCTTCATGGCTGTGTCTCTGACTGTGGTTCACATTTCTCTAACCCACACAGTGGTGCGGTGAAGATTCATCCGCTTCATGGCTGTGTCTCTGACTGTGGTTCACATTTCTCTAACCCACACAGTGGTGCGGTGAAGATTCATCCACTTCATGGCTGTGTCTCTGACTGTGGTTCACATTTCTCTAACCCACACAGTGGTGCGGTGAAGATTCATCCGCTTCATGGCTGTGTCTCTGACTGTGGTTCACATTTCTCTAACCCACACAGTGGTGCGGTGAAGATTCATCCGCTTCATGGCTGTGTCTCTGACTGTGGTTCACATTTCTCTAACCCACACAGTGGTGCGGTGAAGATTCATCCGCTTCATGGCTGTGTCTCTGACTGTGGTTCACATTTCTCTAACCCACACAGTGGTGCGGTGAAGATTCATCCGCTTCATGGCTGTGTCTCTGACTGTGGTTCACATTTCTCTAACCCACACAGTGGTGCGGTGAAGATTCATCCGCTTCATGGCTGTGTCTCTGACTGTGGTTCACATTTCTCTAACCCACACAGTGGTGCGGTGAAGATTCATCCGCTTCATGGCTGTGTCTCTGACTGTGGTTCACATTTCTCTAACCCACACAGTGGTGCGGTGAAGATTCATCCGCTTCATGGCTGTGTCTCTGACTGTGGTTCACATTTCTCTAACCCACACAGTGGTGCGGTGAAGATTCATCCGCTTCATGGCTGTGTCTCTGACTGTGGTTCACATTTCTCTAACCCACACAGTGGTGCGGTGAAGATTCATCCGCTTCATGGCTGTGTCTCTGACTGTGGTTCACATTTCTCTAACCCACACAGTGGTGCGGTGAAGATTCATCCGCTTCATGGCTGTGTCTCTGACTGTGGTTCACATTTCTCTAACCCACACAGTGGTGCGGTGAAGATTCATCCACTTCATGGCTGTGTCTCTGACTGTGGTTCACATTTCTCTAACCCACACAGTGGTTCGGTGAAGATTCATCCGCTTCATGGCTGTGTCTCTGACTGTGGTTCACATTTCTCTAACCCACACTGCAGGTTCCTGCATCTCTTGGGTGTGGCTAACACAAGGATACACTTCCAATTGAAATGTAGAGTACAGCTCTGTCCTACTGTCTTGAACCAGAATTGAATCTTAGGATCATCATCATCACTATGCATTAGGATCAATGATTGTGAGGATACCTGGTAAAACTCTAATGTGCAATATACGATTTTACTGGTCTGGCCCTCAAACCTGCATGTGGAAACATGCATGTTTTCAACTGTCAAGAAACCAGATCCCCTTGTCTGACTTGGGTCAGCTTCATTTTGAAATGATCAAGCCGTCCAACCAGGACTTCAAACAAGTCAAATATAGTTTGAAGTATTTTTCTCTGGGCGGAAGCCATGTTTTGTTCAAATCTTTTGGGACCAGGATCCCCATTTCATTTTCCTGCTTCATGTTTCACTGTCTATAGTTTTTTATTTATTTTATTTTTTTTTTTTGTTTTTTTGCTGTTCCATCTTCTGTGCCATCTCAGTGGCAGTGCACCCACACTGCTCATTCCGACAACCCATCTGCAGCCACAGCCCAGTTGGTCCCGCCGCAGCCCCGGCACCGGCAATCCAAAGGGAGCAGTCAATGTAAAGCCATCAAGAGGCAACCCACCAGAGGAGACACTGCACTGCTGCCGAGTCACTTCAGTGGTGTTCAGTGGCGCATGTTCTGATCCAACATACACAGGACACCACCTACTAAGCCCCCTACTGACGACAATCATTGCTTAGTCGTGGAGCTGGCGTGAGTGAGCTCTCCCTCGGGAGGGTGCCACCACGTCTGTCCAACGACAGCCCCCATGGACTCGCCGATACTGGTGACCCCGATGAAATCAAACCAAGGCCACAGACAGGAGAGGACATCGAAACTGAGGTCACCATGAGAGCAGGGCATGAAGGGCCACAGAATTTGAGACTTTTTTTTCCATGCTGTACTCTATACTTCCTTTCATAATATATTCCGGTTCAACCGGGCCCGAGAGATACTGAAATCTGTGTATTGGTCAGGAAATTTGAGCAACACTCTCAGACACATCCATTAAGTGGATGAAACTTGACTGTGTGGTCCCAGTCTTCCCAACTGAGCCCATAGCAAACTCAACTCTGGGTAGGAGCCGGTTGGGGCAGAAAAATCCCACATGACTCTGATAGGAATCGAACCCACAACCTCCCAGCCGGGAGTCTGCGACGCTAACCACTTTGCCAAGGCGGCTGGTTTCACTGTTTATAGTTATTCCCCTTTGACCCTGCTATTGGACTCAGTCCTTCACTTAACACTATGACCCATTCAGTCAGCAGAATTAAAGACAGTGGTACCTGTTTTCAACCATCTCCATTGATCCTTAAAAAATGGGGTCTTCACATTAGGGGTTAAAAGTCAGGGGTCAGAGAGGGGTTGGACAGGTGGGGTGGGAAGGGGGGCAAGAAAGAGAAAGAATAAACTAAGGTGGGATGGGAGGGAGCGAATGCTAATCAGGAAGTAGAGGTTTATAGACACAAAACTGAAAATGGAAAGAATGAAGAAAGTAAGGAAGCTGAGTGAATGATATTGACTGGACGACATAGAAAACGACTGAATGAAGCTCTGGCAGGCAGCTCTTCAGTCGGCACTACCCAGCCAGGCAGCCCGTTGTGCAGACAAGAGTGTCGATTGTCAGCGCCTTCTTTGGAAAGGCGCTGTATAAATGCCATGTTATTATCATTACTAACAGCATGGGGAGTTTGTGTTATACTCCCTGTTTGGCTAGTATACTTACCATGTCAGACCATAGCATTCAACGGCAGTTAGCCAGCTCTGTCAGGCCGAATTTTTTCCGTGGCCAATGCAGTCATAAGACAGTCACGTGATGTCACCCCACTTCCGGCCCCGGAAGAAGCCAGTGTCAACTTCCTATAAGTCATTCAGCGAGGCCTGGTGTATGGTGACCCCGAGAACCTTGGCGCCAGAGGGGAAGGTAGGGAGGGAATTAGAGTCTGACATGGTAAGTATACTAGCCAAACAGGGAGTATAACACAAACTCCCCATTTTGGCGTCATATACTTTACCATGTCAGACCATAGCAGAATTTAAAGGAATCGGAGGAGGGCGAGCGCCCTAGTGGTTCTTGGGGTTGACCGATATGGCTGCATTGGCCGCCACAAAGGAAATCCCCTTAGACCCATCAGCTCTGGTCATGCGGATATCCCTCAGGTAAAAATTAATGAAGGGATTTTCCGAACGCCAGTAGGCTGCCTCCAGCAGGTGGCGCACGGGGACAGAGCACTGGAACGCTGTGGAAGTGGCCAGTGCTCTGACCTCGTGGGCCCTGGGTGATAGGACAGGGAGATCCTTGTAC
This sequence comes from Conus canariensis, assembly GCA_033310375.1. Lineage (NCBI taxonomy): Eukaryota > Metazoa > Mollusca > Gastropoda > Neogastropoda > Conidae > Conus > Conus canariensis. The sequence goes on along the minus strand of CM065746.1, from coordinate 36,329,499 downwards.
GCCTGAGCGTAGGTAGATCTCACCGTCTTGGAGAGCCACCTGGAGATAGTTCCCGCCGAGATATCTCTAGTATTGTTGGGGTTGAGGGAGATAAGGAGTCGTCTCTGGGAGGAGCGCCTGGGGCGTGTGCGTTCCCAGTAGTACCTGAGACACCTGGAGGGGCAAAGGTCCATGTCTCCATCTTTTTCTCCCTTTCCCAAGATGTCAGAACTCCGGAAGGAACTTGAGAGAGACTGAGCCGTCCCTGTGGAAGGCGATATCTGTGGGGTCACCGCTGAGGGCGTGAATCTCACTTCGTCTTCTGGCCGAGGCCAGGGCGAGGAGAAAGGTGGTCTTAAAGGAGAGGAGGTCAAAAGGAATAGAAGCAATGGGTTCAAAAGGGGTTTTTCTGAGGGCATCGAGGACCGTAAAAAGGTCCCAGAGGGGAATGCGCCTAGGGGACTGAGCTTCCCGTAGAGCAACTCCTCTAGACACCTCTCTGAGGAGAAAGTCATTGTCAAAAGAAGGGCCCCCCAGTTGACGAATGGTAGTGCAGATAGCTGATCTGTAGCCCCGAATGGAGCCAGCCGACAGCTTAAGGGAAGAGGATAGGTGGGAGAGGAAATTTCCTATTTGGATGTTGGAGGGGCAGTAATGGGGAACAGAGTTATCTGAGCACCAGGTTATCCATCTCTCCCAACGGTAGTTGTAGAGGGATTCGGTGCTGGCTCTGCGAGATGCCGAGGCGAAGTCCCGTAATCCCTGAGAGGCCCCTGCCCCGGCTAGTGTGTCTAGGACGGACTGGGGTCTCTCCGAGTGGGGGGTAGATGCAGATGTTCGCAGTTGGGCTGGCATAGAAGCCACGCGTGTAGGCGAAGCATCTTGGGATTGGAGTGAGGAAGACCTGACCGGGGTTGTCTCAGCATGTCCCAGCGAGGGCTGAGCCGGAGGGGGGGAACGTGGGTGAGGGACTTGGGGTCCGGGAACCAAGACTGGGTCGGCCACCATGGCGTTACGAGGATCAGCCTGGGTCTTTCCAGCCTTGCCTTCCTGATCACCTTGTGTAGGATGGGGAAGGGGGGAAAGGCATACGCCAGTAGGCCCGTCCCGGGGAGGGATAGTGCGTCGACTGCATCCGCCTGGGGATCTGGAACGGGAGAGACGTACAGGGGCAGGTGATGGTTGAAGCTGGTGGCAAACAGGTCGATCATGGGCACAAACCAATGGTTGCGCGACACCAGCGAAGGAGGGCCTCTGTTCTGAGGGAGAGGCCTATGGAGCGGGCCTCTCCCCCTTTGTTGACATAGCAAGCTACCGACGTATTGTCCGTGAGGAGGAGAACAAGTCGGTGCGCGACCTTGTGCTGGAGTTGGAGAAGGGCTAGCCTGACCGCTTCCAGCTCCCACTCCCCGAGGCGTGACTGTCCTCCACGTGGGCCCCCCAGCCCAAGTTGGAGGCGTCTGTATAAAGTTCCAGTGGTTGGGTTGGGTTGGGAGGGAGATGGGGACCCCGGTGGAGAGAGTGGCTGGAGTGAGCCGCTCCTCCGTCGCCGAAATGAACCAGTGTCCGAGGGGAATGACCTGGTCCCAGCGGTCGGAGGTCTGTGACAAACGTCGGCGGAACTCCCTCTGAAGTTGGCGTTTGGGGACCCGCCGCAGGGGAATGAGGGGAGACAGGGACTCCATCATTCCTAGGAGGGAGGACAGGGTTCTGGCCGAGGTGTGGGGTGCCTGTGACAGGCAGGAGATGAGGTCCACTATGCGTGCAGGCCTCTCCGGGGTCTGCCAGACGAACCGTAGGAATCGTCTGTGGGCCGGGTGAATCAGGATCTGAAAAATAGGCGTCCTTCAGGTCTACGGATGTGGCCCAGTCGCGATGATGGATGGAGTCTCGGATCTGGGTGGGGGTCTCCATCTTGAACTTGGTGGGCCTGAGGAACTTGTTGAGGGGCGAAAGATCTAGAATGGGCCTCCATCCTCCCGAGGCTTTTGGGATCACAAAGAGTAGAAGCCGGGGTTTGGGTGGGAAATCTCCGAGATGGCCCCTCTTTTGAGGAGGTCTTGGACTTCCGTGCGAAGAGCTTCTGCTTTGGCGGGGGAGGGTTCGTTGGGGGAGGGAGGGGGAGATAGCATGAGGGGGGGGACGCTCGTGGGCCCAAGGAAGGCGAAACCCTTCCTGTAGCACCGCCACTATCCAGGGGTGAGGCGTATGCGTCTCCACTGGTGGGCATGCCGGGAGAGGCTGCCCGCCAGGGGGGGCGAGGGTCTGGGCTGGTGGGTGGGGGATAGGGCGAGGGGGGGTGCTACCTGATCTAAGTCCCCCTCGGGCTGTCTCCCTAGTCAGCTCCGGGAGCGTGACTGTTGGCCTAACCGAAAATTTTGCTGATGGGGTTTTGGCTTAGGCCTTGGGAGAAGATTAGGTCGCTTGGCGGGCCGTGCGGTGCGGGAAGGCGATTGTCTGGGATAGGGTCTGTGCCTGGGGAAGGAACGAAGTGGGGGTCTAGCAGGGCGTGGCGGTGGCCTGGGCGCAAAGGACACAGCCTGCTTGCGTTCCTCAACTGCTTGTGCTATGACGTCAGCCGAGTAGTCGCCAAAGAGCGACTGGACCTGGCCCGGGATGCATCGCAGGGCTGCCTTAAGCGTCGGGGAGAGAGAGGTCCGCGCCAGCACGGCCTCTCTCGCGACCAACAAGCAGTTGAAGTGGCTTCTGGCTGCGCTGTCCGCCGCAGCCGAAAGGTGATGCGAAATCCTGTTAACTAGGTGTCGCATGAAAGGATCGCTGAACAAGCGAGGGTCAGGCTCTTGGTGCGCCTCAGAGCCCGGGTCCCCCGGTACTGGGATGGCACCATCGTCCTCCGGCCATAGAGCCTCCGCTCGCTGAAGGGGCATGTCCAAGTAGGTGTGTCCCGCCGTGGTGTGGAGGATGCCCATCCTGGCTACTCGGACCCATTCCTTTAGGTTCTTAAAGGAGATGGCGCCGGAAGTAGGGGGGGGCAGGTGGGGGATCAACCGACGGTCCGACTGGGAAATGCCCATCTCCCTGGTCACGGGATTGTCCGTAAACAAGGAGGCGACTGAGGGGTTCTTGGGTAGATTGGTCTAGATCTCTGGGCCGGGGGAGAGGGAGAGAAATTCGTCAGCGGGTGCGGCCTCCCTCCTAACGAGGTCTGGTCGCCACCGTTCTATCGTGCGGACATCGTACAATGAGGTGGGGGCTAGCTCCTCGTCATCGTCCGCCTCAGGGAGGTACTGGTCCTGAGAGGGTTCATAGCACCCGTCTTCAGGAGGTAAGTCGAGGGGTGCCTGTAGTGTGTCCCCGGTGGCCCTATAATCGGCGGCCGGGACATCGTCCTGCCGATAGGACAGCGCCCGAGGAGGGAGACCAAGGTCGACCCAGGTAAGTGAGGCCGGGTGCCACATTCGACCATGTAGCTGGTCGTGCTGGGTGTTGGCGTTAAGCCACTGGTCTCTCTCGGGGGCATAGAGCCACCGGTCCCCGGGGAGGTAAACGGGCTGTGGCGGCCCTGGGGAAAAACCATGGTAGGTAGGCCGCACTCAAGGTCTGACCAGCGCGTTGGGCGAATGCGTAGGTCAGACATCCGCCGAGTCGTAGCCACGAGACCCTCTTCTTCTTGTAGGCAGAAAGTCCCCGGGGACCCGGGTAACCTGAATCACTGTTGGGGGGGGCTTGAGAGGCCGTGGCCTGTCGTCCCCGTCCAGGTCCGTGCACTGCACCATACACGTCCTTGGAATGGGCCTGGGAGGGCCATAATGGTATGGAGGAGGATGCGGAAGTCGAGCCCCCAACCCGCGAAAGTGCGGATTGGTCAGGATGCGGTCCCGTGTTCCTCCCCCTGGAGGAATATGTCAGGTTACCCTTGGTCCCGCTGGTAGATCCTCCCCCCGGAGGAGCGGGACCGCGGACGTTGCCCAAATGGGGATCCGAAAGGTCGGTTCCCCAACGTCCAATACCCCTAGGGAAGAAGGTGACGTTCGATCGGGGTAGGTCGACCGTCCTTGTGCATGGGCACGGCCGGGCCCATGGCGCGGCGTGCCCGCACGCCCAGGATTATGGACACCACCGAGGTCGTGCGTCGGGGTGACCATAAGGCTGCTTCCGGAGTCGAAGCGCTCCTCGAGCTCAGGTGTTGGCTGCACCTGTGCCCGGTGGGGCCGAGCGCTATGAGTGCACGTATCAATTTGGGGGGAAAAAGAGATACGTGACTCATCAAGGCGAGTGACGGATGGTGATTCCATCCCAGATCCGTCACCCGTGCTGGTCCGCGGCTCGGCAAGGTGCCCCGGGGGCCGAGATTCGCGTGACTCAGCATGATAGTTAGAAGTCTCCGAGCGAGTCCGTAGGCTAGAGGGCAAGCTGGCCGATGGAGAAGGGGTGGGGGAGGGCGAATTCCGTTGGCTAGTCTTTGCTCGGCCGGGCCCCTTGAGGGGAGCCTTGCCATTAGACTTTCTGGGCAGCACCTTGAGGGGAGCTTTGCCCTTAGACTAGCAGGCAGATCAAATGAAAGGCATTTTGAAATGGTGACCGCTTGCCTATCAGCCTTGGGACGCCGCGGTCGTGCGTCCGTCGGTTTGGTAGACGAGGAAGATCACGCGTCCCTTCCGCGGAGAAGTCGTCTCTGTCTACCCGAACCGTACGTTCATCAGTGCGAACGGATTGCTCCGAGATGGAATCGACCCGCGGGTTCTCCGGGAAATTGAGCGAACTCCGAGCAGTGGAGTGGCTCGACCCGGCGGTGTCCTTCACCATGTTGGGCACAGGTGGATAGAGCAAACCCGGAACACACGACCGCAAAGAGGAGACAAGGTGGCCGATCGAGAAAATCAATTAATCTCGATCGTCCGTGTGGTGTCGTGCAAAGTGCTCGAGAGATCGACTGAAAACTCGAACTACCCGTACACGCCACCGGTCGTGTGACTGGTATGGCTATTAATAGCAATCTCTAGACTTCCGGCCGGCCTCTGATGTCAGCAGGCCACAGGTTTCCAGCGTTCTGAGTGTTTTGAGAGAGAGGTGTGTATAGGAGAGAGTGGATGCTCCAAATATAGTACAGAGTTTTGCTGTGTTCAGTGGTAGGTATTTATTTGTCTATTTCCGTGACAACAACGTCTCGATCGAAGCCCGGAGGAAAAACAAGGCCAGTGAACCAGTGTAGGGCCCGGGGCAAAATGGCGGTGGCCGGTGCGGCCCCGTCAGTGGACCCAGTGTATGTGACCGCGCGTGCTTTGCCGCAGTACGAGTCCCTTCCAACAACCTACGACATCTGTGTAGCAGCAGAAGCGGTGTCAGGAAGGGGAACGATTCGGGGAGCACAGCGAATTAGAGGACTGTGGCAAATTTATCCCAAACAAAAGAAAGACAGAGACACACTATTGTTGGAAGGTTTTCTTTTCAGGGGGGCACGAGTGGCTCTATTAGACACGAACCCCTTCAGTGTTAGAGGACAGGGGGAGGAGAAACCTTCCACGAAACTGTGGGTGGATAATGTTCCACTGCACATCCAAAACAAAGACATTGAAGACGCGCTTAAAAAAATTGGTGTGGAGCTACGCTGTGCAGTGCGAAACGAACTGGCACGAACCCCAGGGGGACAGTTGACACAGTTCGAAACTGGCCGCAGATTTGTGTACATTACACTACCACGCACACCTCTGCTGCCAGTTTTAAAAGTTGGTGTGTTCACTGCAGGCATCTTCTATAGGGAGATGAAACAAAAACTCAGATGTGGCAAGTGCCTGCAAGAGAACCACGTGGCAGCGAACTGTGAAAATCAGGTTGTCTGTAAAAACTGCCTACAGCCAGGGCACAAGAGAATTGACTGTCCGAAAGATATGCCAGAAGCAAATGAACCGAGCGACCAGGCCAGTGCCGAAGTACCCGCCGGACAACACACCCGCACGGAGGTAGTGGGGAATACAAACGTAGGCCTAACGGTACCACCGCAGCTGCACAAGGCGGGGCCGGCGTGTTTCGGTAGACCTAACACGGAACACAACACACGAAAAGAGGGGGAGAAAGCAGACAACACCACGCCACGCGGCACTGCGGAGAGTGGCGCATCAGGAAGAAAGGAAAAAAGAGAGAGAAGCGAATCGCCTACGGACGAGCTCGAAGCGAAACGCCCAACAAAGATGCCTGAGCGTCAACAGGGGGAAAGTGAAGAGTCAGGGCTAGCAGACGAAAGCGGAACCTGATGTGTGCACACGGCAGACGGACTGACCTCACCCTTTCGACCTACAGTTTTGAGTAACGGACTAACGATTATGGTATTCTGATTTATTAATGCCTTTTCCTATGAAGAATAACAGCATATGTTTTGGTACACTTAATGTACGTGGCTTTAGAAATAAGCTAAAAAGAAGAACAACATTTAATTTCATGAGGAAACAAAACATAGACATCTTATGTCTACAAGAAACATACGTAACAAAAGATATTATACATGAAATCAATGCACAATGGACAGGAAACGCCTATTACAGTCCAGGCACAAACAGAAGTAATGGACTCATCATTCTCATAAATGATAAACAAATGAAAACAGAACTCATCCAAGCAACAGATCGAATACTGTTAATAAAGGTTGTATTAGAAAATAAAACTAATGTCATAGCTAACTGCTATGCCCCTAACTCAACAAGTGATAAACTAACATTTCTAAATCAGCTTAATAGAATACTACAAGGACAAGACTATGATCATCTTTGGGTCATGGGAGATTTTAATACAGCAGTACACCCCATTGACAACATTTCAGGAAAATCTCACCCACTACAAGAAAGAGAAGCTCTTTCGGATTTATTAACATCCTATGACTTAAAAGATACATGGCGAACATTCCATCCTGATGCCAGAGATTACACTTGGTCCAAATCTACCCCGTTTATTGCAAGAAGAATTGATTACATATTTTGTGATGCTTTTTCATACACATCCATACGAGGAACAAACATTGAAATATTCCCACACTCAGACCACAAACTTGTGAAAGTTGAATATAATACGAATAAATTCCAAAGAGGTCCAGGATACTGGAAATTTAACAGCTCATTGCTGTCAAAGGAAGAGTTTCTCAATGAAACGACTGACTTCATTGATGCCCACTTTATTCAGTATGACAAGGAAGACCCACAAAAGGCATGGGAAATGTTTAAAGTAAGATATAAATCATTCTGTATAAACTTTTCAAAGGGCACTAAAATTTGGCCTCGGCAGAAACAAACCAAAGTCAAACAACTGGAAGAAATTGAACAAAAACTGTCGTACAACCCCTTGGATAAAGGCCTAGCAACAAAAGCACATCAACTTAAAAAAGAAATAGAACTGCAAGAATTAAAAGACGCACGCGGCGCTCAAATTCGATCAAGAGTCAAATGGATCGAAGAGGGTGAGAAGAACACTAAATATTTTCTGCGCTTAGAAAAGACACAAGGAGCAGCAAACACTATTGCATCACTGTGTGTAAATCAGTCATTAACAGACAATCCCCAAACAATACTAGATGAAATTAAGCAATACTACACACAGCTATATAAAAAAGACACACTACTTAAACATGGAGAGACGATAAAAGATGATTTCCTAGCTGATGATGCCTTCCCCACACTCACAGATGAAGAAAAAAAATTCTGCGACAAAGAAATTACATCAGACGAGCTCACGCAAGCCCTTAATCATTTAAAAAATGAGTCTGCACCAGGGAGTGATGGTCTCACACCACTCTTCTATAAGAAATTCTGGGATAAATTAAGACAACACTTACTGAATTGTATTACGGCTTCACTTGAGCAAGGTGAACTATCCTTTTCTATGAAAAAAGGAATCATAACATTAATACACAAAGGCAACGATCTAGACAAACATAACCTCGCTAATTACAGGCCAATTACACTCACAAATACAGACTACAAAATATTCACAAAGGCACTAGCCTTGAGACTGCAGAACATAATAACATCAATCGTTAGCGAAGACCAAGTAGGATTTATAAAAGGCAGAAACATAGCCTTCCATTTGAGATTCTTTGATGATCTCACTACATACCTCAACAGAACGAACCAACCAGGGGCCCTACTTGCACTAGACTTCTCTAAAGCGTTCGACACCCTGTCTAAAGACTGTATCCTAGAAACGCTTGATTTGTTCAATTTCGGCCCACGATTTAAAAAATCTGTTTTAAAACCGTTATGGAAAACACACAAAGCTGTATTCACAATGGTGGCTGGTTATCTGACTGGTTCCCAACAGAAAGAGGCATTAGGCAAGGTTGCCCACTCAGTCCTCTCCTCTTTGTGATAACTGTTGAAACACTAGCTATCCGAATAAGGAACAGTAAAGATATCCAAGGAATTAAGTTAACACAAAACCCTGACGAAAGAAACGCGTCCAGCTGTACTAAAATAAAACAATTTGCGGATGATACAACACTGACCCTTAAAGATGAACAAGATATTCAGGAAGCCACAAACATAGTTGTAAAATTCGAGGATTTCTCCGGCCTAAAGCTAAATAAAAGTAAGTCAGAAGGTATATGGTTAGGATCACGTAAGTGTGAAACGGGCACTGTTAATAATATTCCTATGAAATCTGGTAAACTCAAAGTTTTAGGCATTTACTTCTCGGCAGACAAAGAAATCTCTGAGATCGAAGAAAACTGGAAAGCCAGAGTAGATAAGATTACCAAAATCATCAAGCAATGGGAAAACAGAAACCCATCCCTCTATGGTAAAGTTATTCTTACTAAAACATTTCTGCTGTCACAATTCTCACACGTATTGCAAGCAGCATCCATACCAAAACAAACCCTCCACACTATTAATTCACTGATTTATAGGTTCCTATGGAAAAAAAAGTTCAACAATAAAAAAGCATTTGAAAAGATAAAAAGAGGTGTCCTTAGCCTAGAAAAGGAAAAAGGCGGCCTAAGTATGATTAACATCGAACATCACCAACAAATGCTCCTAGTCAAATGGGCAGCAAGACTCCTCAAACAAACCAAAGCTCACTGGAGCATCCTCGCGCGAAATAATATGTCACCTTTCCAGAACAGCTACTGCGTTTTTAACTGTAATGTTGATCCTAAAGAAATTCAAGGATTAGAAAAAGTTACCTCAGTCTTTTGGAAAGACGTAATAATTGCAGTCACCACCTTTAACAAAGACCGACCAATAGAGAATGTTAAAACAGAACCTCTGTGGAACAACCGAAATATAAAATACAAAGGAAATACATTGCAGTTTACAAAATGGTATAAAGCAGGTATCCTTCTCGTTCAAGATCTTTGGCGAAATGGACGTATAATGACCTTTAGAGAAATAGAAGAAAAACTAGGCACTTCCCCAAACCTTCCATTCGAATACAATGCGCTGGCAAACGCAATCCCATCCACATGGAAGCAACAACTTGCTAACATTGATCACAAAGACGAACCCCCTACTGATGTTGCAACAGACGAAGGAAACCTCACAGCTCTATCAAATAAACAAATCAGAAAGGTTTTTGCCCTAAAGCAAAACCATGAAATATGCGCGACACACTTTTGGAAGCGTAAATTAAACATCAACATTGAAGACTACTTTAACGTAGCCTATGAATGTACAAAGGAATCTAGACTGAGACTCCTTCATTTTAAATTCCTTCACAACATTTACCCCACCAACATATTGTTACAAAAAATGGGTGTAGTGGAAACAAATAAATGCCACTGGTGCAAAGAAATAGATTACATTGAGCATGCCTTCTATTCCTGCCCTAAGTTATCCACATTCTGGAACCAAGTAAAACAGTATATTCTCACACGCTACAACATACAGATCCCTATGAATGTAACAACAGCTCTGTTTGGCGTTACCAAAACAGATGTATTCACAGATAAATCAAGAAAACAAGTGAACATAGTTCTATTAATTGCAAAACTTTCTATTTCAAAGTTTAAATATGGCAAGTGTAAAAATCTGGAACTGATATTTGAGACTGAACTAATTTTACGAAATATATGAAAAACCGCAAGTTGAATATTCAAGAATAAAGAAACAAAACAAAATAAAACAAAACGAAAACAAAGAGAGAGAGAGAGAGAGAGAGAGAGTAATGCATGAACCTAATGATGTGTCATATATTGGGGACATGTGCATGCGGAAAAAAAAAAAAAAGAAAGAAAAGAAAAGAAGGAAAAAAAAAAGGAGAGATGATGAAAAAGGGAATCAAATTATAATAGGTACATAGAATACAGACTAACAAGATGACGAATGAATGATTTAACGAAAATAAAACTTGGCCACGGAGAATCACAGCGAACGGCTACAGCTGGGAACACCAGGCGAACGAAAAGTGGAAGTGAGCGAAACGGCAACCATGAAGCCGAAGAAAACCAATGTACATGGTGCTGACGCGAGCGCAGCCACAACACAGAACATACCTTGCCATTGATGGAAACAAGAGAGAACTCGACCTTCCAAGACACGAACCCACACCACTATGGGTTCAACTTGTTACTGAAGAGAACGCCGTACTGAAGAATGAAGACCTCCGCCGACAGAAAGTCAGAAGTGAACAGAAAGGAAGACAGTCAAGACACACCGACGACGATGAACACTCTTAGAGAGAGAGAGAGAGAGAGAGAGCTCATATTAATGCATGCGTAACTTATGTCCATTAATAATAGAAATTAGCAATACAAAGTAAAGAAAAAAGATTCCCGTCAACTGCTCTTCCTCTTGGTAGGAAACAGTTGAAAATTCTGATCTCCCCAAAAAAAAAAAAAAAAAAAAAAAAAAAAAAAAAAAAAAAAAAAAAAAAAAAAAAAAAAAAAATAGCAATCTCTACACGTGGAGTATCACTGTGTATAGGTGTGATAGTTCTTGGGCACTAAATCTTAATAAGCAGATCAGTGTCACACACCCTTACTCGAACACGTTCTACCTGTGAAGGGTAAAGAGTACAGGTGTGATAGTTATTGAGCCCTAAACCTTAATAAGCGGAACCAGCACAAAATGCGTGCTGAACCCGAGGCTCGGCAATATGGTGGGGGAACACGACCGGCGAGCGGTGCCGACGATCGCGAGTAACAAAGTCGCGAGAGTGCCGGTAAAAGAGACAAATCTTTAATAAATACGCTCCCGAGAGTGCCGGTAAAAGAGACAAATCTTTTAATAAATACGCTCCCACCAAGAGCCTCACACGGCAAAAATACTCAGGGTCTAGTGCAAGCCGGAACCAGCACAAAATGCGTGCTGAACCCGAGGCTCGGCAATATGGTGGGGGAACACGACCGGCGAGCGGTGCCGACGATCGCGAGTAACAAAGTCGCGGGAGTGCCGGTAAAAGAGACAAATCTTTTAATAAATACGCTCCCGAGAGTGCCGGTAAAAGAGACAAATCTTTTGATAAATACGCTCCCACCAAGAGCCTCACATTTGCAAGCCACAACTGAATCAAGTATAGAACAAAACACAGCAAAGTTAACACAAAGGCAAGTATAGGCGAGACAGAGCACAAGACTTATCTTGCTTTGACGGCAGGCCGAAGATGAATGACTTATAGGAAGTTGACACTGGCTTCTTCCGGGGCCGGAAGTGGGGTGACATCACGTGACTGTCTTATGACTGCATTGGCCACGGAAAAAATTCGGCCTGACAGAGCTGGCTAACTGCCGTTGAATGCTATGGTCTGACATGGTAAAGTATATGACGCCAAACAGTCTTTTAGGGAAGGGCAGGATGGAAAGTACACAACAGACCCACAGAAAACTGTTCTCAAAAAGCCTGTTGAAGGCAGGGGGTGTTATCAGGGAAGGTCTACTGAGGGTGGCATTGCTGGATCAGATTTGTTTCCCTTCGACGTACCCTGAGAGCAGTTTTCTTGGAGATTTTGGTGAAAAGACGATCCAGGCGTCGCAGGATGAGGTTGAGGGCAGGGCGCACACGCTCCTGTGACCAGTCAGTGTTGGGCAGAATCTCCAGCATGTACCTGAACACAGCGTGAATATGGTTTGAGGCTCTGTGTGTATGCATGCCTGCGTGCGTGCGTGCATGCGTGCGTACGTGTGTGAGTGTCTGTGAGTGTGTGTGTGTGTGTATGTGCATGTGTGTGTGTGTGTGTGTGTGTGTGTGTGTGTGTGTGTGTGTAAGTCTGTGTGTGTGCGTGTTGGTGAGGGAGGTATGTGTGCTTGTGGACCTATGAAAGTTGCCACATCTGAATACTTCTTTTCATAATGACTCAGCTGAAATGTTAAATGTATATACATAAAAGCTTCAAAAGTAAGGCTAGTATATATATAAGCATTCATTTTCGACTCCAGTTTTGTAATAACAACAAATATAAAACAAATACCAATCATCATAACTGTTTTGAATGGCATTATTAGTTGCAGTGTCCCATTCTGAACATATTCAAACTGCCTCACAAAAAAAGAGAAAGATGTTGTTACACCAAACCCATGTAACAAAGATTAAAACAAAAAAAGAAACAAAAAAAAAATGACACATTTTCCCTTAAGACACTCCTACAAATAAAGACTACCATTATATATATATATATATATAAAAAAAAGAGCAGCCACACAAAATATTGGAATATATTTGTTAACATTGCTCATTTTGCTCTTTCACTTCAATTCTGTCTCTCATACGCTCTCTCTCTTTCTCTCTCTCTCGCTACCGTCTCTTGACAGCCTACATACATTTTCAATCTAGTGTCTCCTCTTTAACCCTCTTATACTTGCTACGGGACAATCCGGGAGTTAACTTCAGGCGCCTGTTCTTCCCATACCGGGAGTTACCGGGACCTGTCCGTGGGAATTTCCCATCATGCAGTTATCATGTGTGTAGACACGCAGAGTCGCAGACAGTAACTAGGAAGACTCAGGCATGGCCCAATCATGTGTTGGCACTATTTTGGGGTGATGGAACCGCGCGTGTTCATTGTAACTTTGTGAATGACACAGACCGACTTTCACAAATGGCTGCTTTGGCATCTGCTACGAACGACGAAGAGATGATCGACTACTCGCAAGAGGAGTTAGATCAAATTATTGTAGAAGTGGAGAAATTTGAAAGAGAGATGGAGAATGAAAGTGTTATAGAAGTAGGTAGTGGTGTTGAAGAAGATGGTGAAGTAGAAAGTGACCCGGAGTACGATGTTCCACTCGCTGCGCTTCAAACATCATGGCGACCAGCGACACGTGGCATGGCAGAAGTGCGTCAGTTTCAGGAACCCACTGGGCCCGCTCACTCGTTACCCAACACGGCTACACCACTTGATTTTTTCTTTTTGTTTGTACCTCTTTGTTTTTTTAAGACTGCTGCCGATGAAACAAACAGGTATGCAAGACAAAAACAAGCTGCAAAGGGCGCACCTGACCCTCTTTGGTGCGATACCACACCTGAAGAAACGCGAGCCTATCTCACTGTGTTGATGATGTTGGGGGTAAAGCGCCTGCCACGTCTGTGGTGCTACTGGTCTGATGACCCAATTATCAAAGATGAGTGGATCAGCAGTGTCATGCCGAAAAATCGCTTTTTCAAGTTGAATCAGTATTTCCACCTTTGGGATTCATCCAACACACCTGGGCGTGATCACCCTGATTATGACCCCTTGTTCAAGGTGAGAACATTTATCGATCTTATTCTCCCATTGTTCAAAGCCAATTATTGTCCCGGCCGTGAAATGAGCATTGATGAAGTGATGATAGGCTTCAAGGGTCGCATTTTCTTCAAACAGTTTATGCCAGCCAAGCCAACAAAGTGGGGCATCAAGGTGTGGGAAATGTGCAACGCTACTACCGGCTATTGTGTCGCATTTGACATTTACACTGGTCGTGCTAGCCGTGAAAACCCAAATATCAGTCTGGGGCATGAAGTAGTAGACAAACTAGCATCACCGTACTACAACCAGAACAGGCACTTGTATTCTGACCGCTTTTTCACAAGTGTCCCTTTGATGACACACCTGGCCAAACTGAAGGAAAAGGGAGACCTGATACAAATGCAGAAAGGCTCACTGATGGCTACAGTCTACAAAGACAACTGTCAGATTTATCTCCTGAGCAGCAATCATCCTCCAGGTATGACAACTATGGACGAAAAGGTGATACCGACTATCATCGCTGCGTACAACAAGTACATGGGTGGTGCTGACAAGTCAGATCAGTACCGTGCCTACTATCCTGTCGGTCATCAAAACAAAAAATGGTGGCGGTACATCTTCCACTCGATCAATCTGTGTATTGTTCAAGCCTTTCTCACCTGGGAAAAGTCACCACACGCTCAGCCCCCAAAGAAGGCCCATGATCATCTGTGGTTTCGTGTTGACATTGCTAAACGGCTTCATGCTGGATTTACTTCCAGAAAACGCAAAGCTGGGCAAAGCAAGGCAGTACCAGAACCCCCAATCATCAAAGACTCCACTGATAACCACAAAGTGGAGAAGACTGAGGGCAGGCCTAGGGTGTGTCATCAATGTGTCAAACTGGCCGTTTGACACCAAAGGGATATCAAGTGGAAACGTCATATAAGTGTTCTTTCTGTCAAGCGCCCCTTTGCTGGCCCAGGAATGGTTGTTTTCGCGACTATCACGATCAAAACGTAGCCCAACAGTAATGCAGCTGTGATGTTTATTTTTGTTTTGCATACCTGTGTTGTTTGGTGACAGCTGTGACTGTGACATTTAGTAGTGAGTAGTGAGTGTGTACAGTGACACTGTGCTGTGCAACTGAAGACTGTGGACGTATGTAATCAGCTGTAGTTTGTAGAACTGCCAAGGCTGATGGAAACACAACAACATATAGAGTATTGGGAAGTGACTGAGTTGTGTATTGTGTGTAACAAGTGACAAGTTTTGTATGACATTGGTGGGTCAACCAGTGGGACCTGTACTGCCAGGCAGCAGGTGGATCACGTCAGGTAGGCCTCAGATTTCATCTTACACTAACAACTTGCATCAGCGTGGTGATTGTGCATGCTTGCATGCTGTAAACTTGATTATCATCATAAAACGTCACGTGTCTGGTGACAATTTGGTGACAGTGACACGACCTATATCTCTAAGACAGACAAAATTATAGTTCAAAGTGAAGTGCATGCTCTTATGAAACTGTCTGCCAGTTTTCTTTCTCCTAGAGGTTCACATACATTCCCCATAAGTTAATAATCACACATACCCATTTTTAGGCTGAAACCTATAGAAGAATCTGAAATCTAGGGGAAGTCTGCAGTCAGAGAAACTGAGTACAAGAGGGTTAACGTACGAAATGTCGGACGCAGATATAGCAGCATCCTACCTCTGCAGCCCTGTACATCCCATAGTGTAGGGGTCGTAGGGAATCAACTTCAGCAGTGTGTGGGCGATTTCCGCCAGACGCTGCAACAGATCACAGAAAGGTGCAAACAGCAGTATGAACACCAAGACAATAAGACAGTGACAGACTGCAGAGAATCAACCATGGGATTGTGGCTTGATGTGGCAAATGTTCAAACAGTGTCATAATCAAGGGTCTTAAGACGAGGGGTCATACGGAGTCGTTTGGGTGATTTCTGTAAGAACGCTACAACAGTACTTGTGGTACAAACAACCACACAAATACCAAAACAGAATTTTACAACGAGGAATAGGTATGGAATCAGCTTGACTGGTGTGTGGGTGATTTCTGCCAGACTCTATACAACAAAGCCAACAATGCAGACTGAGTGAAACAAAGAAGTGCCCCACTCTGAACTGTGCTTGCCAAGGGAGCTAAGCCTGCACTGTATGGTCATCAGGCTGACCATCTGTCAATGCCGTCAGCAACACACAACCAGCCTCCATTCCGACACAAATGCCACACTGACACAGTCAGTATCCACGCTGACACAACCTCCATCAATCACCACACTGACACAATCTCCATCAGTCTCCACATCCACACAGTCTCCATCAATCCCCACACTGACACAATCTCCACACTGACACACACCCCCCCCCCCCCCCCTTCATACAATCAATCTCCACACTGACACAATCCCCCCCCCCCCCCATTCATACAATCAATCTCCACACTGACACAATCCCCCCATTCACACAATCAATCTCCACACTGACACAATCCCCCTATTCACACAATCAATCTCCACACTGACACAATCCCCCCATTCACACAATCAATCTCCACACTGACACAATCCCCCCCCCCCCCCCCATTCACACAATCAATCTCCTACTGACACAATCTCCACACTGACACAATCCCTCCATTCATACAATCCATCTCCTCACTGACACAATCTCCACACTGACACAATCTCCCCATTCACACAATCAATCTCCACACTGACACAATCCCCTCATTCACACAATCAATCTCCACACTGACGCAATCCACCCATTCACACAATCAATCTCCACACTGACACAACCCCCCCCCCCCCCACACACACAATCAATCTCCACACTGACACAATCCACCTCATTCACACAATCAATCTCCACACTGACACAATCCCACCATTCACACAATCAATCTCCACACTGACACAATCCCCCCATTCACACAATCAATCTCCACACTGACACCCCCCCCCCCCCCTCATACAATCAATCTCCACACTGACACAATCCCCTCATTCACACAATCAATCTCCACACTGACACAATCCCCTCATTCACACAATCAATCTCCACACTGACACAATCCCCTCATTCACACAATCAATCTCCACACTGACACAATCCCCCCCCCCCCCCCCCCATTCACACAATCAATCTCCGCACTGACACAACCCCCCCCATTCACACAATCAATCTCCACACTGACACAATCCCCCCCCATTCACACAATCAATCTCCGCACTGACACAATCCCCTGTTCACAAATCAATCTCCACACTGACACAATCCCCCCATTCACACAATCAATCTCCACACTGACACAATCCCTGTTCACAAAATCAATCTCCTCACTGACACAATCCCCCCATTCACACAATCAATCTCCACACTAACACAATCCCCCCCATTCACACAATCAATCTCCACACTAACACAATCCCCCCATTCACACAATCAATCTCCACACTGACACAATCCCCTCATTCACAACAATCAATCTCCACACTGACACAATCCTCCCCCCATTCACACTGTGACGTCAACGTAAATTATGACGTCAACTTGAAATGACATAGGTAACTACATGACGAAAATAATAATAGGAGACGAAAGAAGAGAGCAAGAACTAACGGCCGAGGCTTTGGTGTCCAGCCTACTTTATTTTGTTTTAATCGTCGTTTTCTCCATAGTGTTACTATGTGGAGAGGCTGACTTTCAAGTCAGTAGTACGTTGATGTTCACTGTGTATGTGCGATACTTCTGATGACGGTACCAGCGAAATATGTACCAGGAAATTTAATTGTTATAGAAATGTTGTGAATGCTGTGTCGCCGAGAATGACTTAAAACTCCTGCAAGAATATTTATGTGCTCTAATTGTACTACTTCATGTGTGTCGGTGGGCTGAATTTATTGATGTGAACATTGTAATATCAATACACGGAGAAGCTAATTAATTTTTGTTTTAGATCAACAATACGTGGAATCGAAGTTTATTGTATTCTATGGGACTTTGCTGAAATCGTGTTCTCCGGGGATTCAATATTGGTTGCTGTGCCTTGTGAATCTGCAGTTCTTCTATGGTTTACTGTGCTTTATGAATCTGCGGTTCTTCTTCTATGGATTGCTGTGCTTTATGAATCTGCGGTTCTTCTATGGTTTACTGTGCTTTATGAATCTGCGGTTCTTCTTCTGTGGATTGCTGTGCTTTGTGAATCTGCGGTTCTTCTGTGGATTACTGTGCTTTATGAATCTGCGGTTCTTCTTCTATGGATTGCTGTGCTTTATGAATCTGCGGTTCTTCTGTGGATTGCTGTGCTTTATGAATCTGCGGTTCTTCTTCTGTGGATTGCTGTGCTTTGTGAATCTGCGGTTCTTCTGTGGATTACTGTGCTTTATGAATCTGCGGTTCTTCTTCTGTGGATTGCTGTGCTTTGTGAATCTGCGGTTCTTCTGCTATGGCTTACTGTGCCTTGTGAATCTGCGGTTTTTCTTCTGATAGTTTGACGTGATTTATTGTGCTTGTTGTGTGGAGACCCTGTTTCTTCTTCTTCATCGCTTGTGTTTGTGAACGGCTGTGCTTATCATGTCGGGACCTTGGTTATCCTTATTTGTCTTCTTTTAGTGTTGTAGACTGTGGCTTGGGTACTATGGAACCGAGTGTGTTTGACTGCATATGTGAGACACTGTGGACAGCGCCGGCGAGATCTGTGAGTGATATCAAGATACGTAATATGATATGCTGATATCTGATGATTGAAGTTCCTATGTATTGATATCTTGATCTATATGCTATGTAGTGACATGTATTGATTTGTACCAATTCACATGAATGTATGTTTGATGGTTCAGGCAGCATAATTATAAAGAAAAAAAAAATCTAACTCGTGTGTTGCCTCGCTATCCATGTGCGTTTGGTGTGGGTGTGCGTAGGGAATAATTATTACACGCATCCAAACTTTTGAGAGCGAGAGTCAGACAGCAAAACACGCACCGCACACCATCCGTAACACACACAATCAATTCCACATGACACAATCCCCCCTCCCCCATTTACACAATCAATCTCCACACTGACACAATCCCCCGTTCACACAATCAATCTCCACTCTGACCCAATCCCCGTTCACACAATCAGTCTACACACTGACACAATCCCCCCATTCACACAATCAATCTCCTCACTGACACAATCCCGGGACCAGGCTGCTTCCAATTCAGTAGTGGGCGACCATCCCCAACTCGGCGGGTCCCCGGGTGGCGGATAGGGGAATGGCCCTCAGATATGGGGTTAGCTGCGATATAAGTCAGGCTTGCCTGGCAGAATAAGCAGTCCCGACCAACTGGCGATGTTCCTATCAGACGGGGTGGGTCAACAGGTGGCACTGTTGTCCTCACTGAAATACCCCATGTGTCCTATGACGGCTCATCATGCGGTCAAGAGGCGCGGTATAACCTCTAGCCCCGGGGTGGGATCCCGGAGAAACAATCCCCCCTGTGCTCACAGGCAGGACGCACGGGCCATGAGCTAAGGGTGAGGCACCCCGAAAGAAAACTCCAGCTGAAGACGGAGGTATCGGGCCACTGGCGCAGCTTAAACCACGATACCACGCATATACGCTTCCATGATGATGCAGTCCACAGAATTTCGATGTGGCGCTCGACCTTCGAGACCCGCCGGGAGGTCGGGAGCCGGGCCCTATGCCTCAAAGGGGCCCACCCCAAGCGGTCGGTGGTCAGACAAAGAAGAAAGTACTGGCCAACACCGACAGCAGTGGAAGCCAAGCTGTATGGCACCCTGGAGGAGCTGCGACGACGGCAGCCTTCATCGAGGACACCGGGCTGCTCATCTAACGGGATGGCGAACGAGGAAGAAGAAACTGACACAATCCCCCCATTCACACAATCACCCTCCGCACTGACACAATTCCCCCATTCACACAATCAATCTCCTCACTAACACAATCCCCCCATTCATACAATCAATCTCCTCACTAACACAATCCCCCCATTCACACAATCTCCTCACTAACACAATCCCCCCCATTCACACAATCAATCTCCACACTGACACAATCCCCCCATTCACACAATCAATCTCCACACTGACACAATCCCCCCATTCACACAATCAATCTCCACACTGACACAATCCCCCCATTCACACAATCAATCTCCTCACTAACACAATCCCCCCATTCACACAATCAATCTCCTCACTAACACAATCCCCCCATTCACACAATCAATCTCCTCACTAACACAATCCCCCCCCATTCACACAATCAATCTCCACACTGACACAATCCCCATTCACACAATCAATCTCCACACTGATACAATCCCCCCCCCCCCCCCCATTCACACAATCAATCTCCACACTGACACAATCCCCCATTAACACAATCAATCTCTGCACTGACACAATCCCCCATTCACACAATCAATCTCCACACTGACACAATCCCCCCATTCACACAATCAATCTCTGCACTGACACAATCCCCCCATTCACACAATCAATCTCCACACTGACACAATCCCCCCCCCCCCCCCCCCCCCAATTAGCACAATCAATCTCCACACTGACACAATCCCCTGTTCACACAATCAATGTCCACACTGACACAATCCCCTGTTCACACAATCAATCTCCACACTGACACAATCCCCTGTTCACACAATCAATCTCCACACTGACACAATTCCCCCATTCACACAATCAATCTCCACACTAACACAATTCCCCCATTCATACAATCAATCTCCACACTGACACAATCCCCCCCTTCACACAATCAACCTCCTCACTAACACAATCCCCCCATTCACACAATCAACCTCCTCACTAACACAATCCCCCCATTCACACAATCAATCTCCACACTAACCAGTCCCCCCATTCACACAATCAATCTCCACACTGACACAATCCCCCCATTCACACAATCTCTTCACTATCACAATCCCCCCATTCACACAATCTCCATACTGACACAATCCCCCCATTCACACAATCAGTCTCTACACTGACACAATCCCCTCATTCACACAATCAATCTCCGCACTGACACAATCCCCCCCATTCACACAATCGATCTCCTCACTCACATTGTGGGTCTTGTGATCCAGCAGCTCCGGCGGTCTGAAGGAGGGGTCAGCAATAATTTTACGCAGCTGACGGATACGGGCATGACAGGTCGTCCAGAACTGGGCCGCTATGGACAGGATGGAGTCCCGTGGGCGACGGAACTCCTCTCGAAGCTCGTATTCCTCTGGCTCAGCGCCATAAGTCCTGCGACGCCCCTCCTCCATACGGTGACTGCAACAGACACACCAACACATGTACACACACACCAATGTAATTATGAAAGCATGCACATGCACACACACACACAAACACATACTCTCTCAAACACACAGAAACACACACACACGCACAGTCATATCACACACACATTTACACACACGCACACTTATACACATTTTGATAATCTACACACACATGCAATTCCCATGATGGAAAGCACAATCAGAGCAAATTCATGGTGCTTATAGTAAATGACCTTAAAACTGCATATGAACTCTGTGGTACTGACTCAAGTTTGTCTCATGCCTTTACTTTTTATCTCCTCACTTCAAACTGCCAGGGACAAGCGTTTCATGAAAAAAAATCTAAAGCTCTGTCTTCAAAACTGTTAAATAAAATCAAGACCGAATCAATACTCAGTTTCAGCATTTGATTTCAATACAATGTTGCCAAGACTGACATTACTAGATGTATGCTGAATAAGATAAAACCAAGTATCACTGTTTTCCAGAAAAAAAAAAAAAAAATTGCTAGCGGATTCAGGTGCTTCAGGTACTTACTGATGTCCTTCCGCTTGATCAGTTTACACACACACATTGCATACACTGGCACATATACATAGATAATGTGCCCGCACACCCATGCACACACACATATAACACTCACCACACACGTTTACAATAATAATGGCAAAACCAATGTTTAGTTGTACACAAGGTCTGACCAGCGCATTGGGCTAATGGGTAGGTCAGACATCTGCTAGGTCGTAGCCAATATGACCCTCTTTTTGAATTCTCTCGTCTTAGTCATGAACTCATTTATCCAACAGCTTAAAATTGTGCGCAATGTGGTCTTGAAACTTAGCAGATGTGGTATATATACCAGTCCGCATGCACTGATACCTCCTCAAAGAAACTGAAACAGCTATACAATAGAAGAACACACAATCCAGATGAATAACATATTCACTAATCCACATAAACTGCTTCTTCAAGTGCTTTCAAAGACATCTCTGCATCATCCATGTAATTCACGCTCCTTCATCTATTGTCTGACATGCCTTGTCTATCCTTTTGCATTACTGATTAGACTGTCTGGCATTTCTACTGCTGTCAGTTTGGAATTTCAGGTTTCTGTGGACCATTTCTAGCCTAACTGCTTCCTCTCTCTTTCTCTCTCTGTGTCATCAACTCATTCTCTTTTAAAATCTATCCCCTTCCTTCTTGTTTTTGTCTGAAAGACATTGAATTAGAGCATCCATTAATTAAGTCATTGAACATTTCTTGCCCTGTTTTGCTAATTTGTCAAGTTGTTTTCTTAAACATACTTCTATGTTATAGAAAAGAAAAGAAAACAAAACAAACAAAAAAACAAAATCCAACGACCCAAAACAAAACAACGCAAACAAACAAACAAAAAAAAAACCCAGGAAGACGTAGAAGAAAAAATGCTCACAAATCAAGGTTAGGTAATGCAACGCACTTTCTTCCCCTCCAAAACGTACTCCTGCATCTGGCTTCAATATGTGAGAGTGCGTACATCGGGTAACCCTAGACTGTTCACTTGGAAAGGCGAAAAGGCGACAACGACACATACACACACACACACCTGTCGTGAACACCTCACCTGGCATGGGAGTCCTCCCGATCGTCCACAGTCAGGGAGTGAACGCTGTGATTGTGCAGAGGTTTACCAATGTTGGGCGTGTCCATGAATCTCTGGGGCACGCTCATACTCCTGTGGAATGGTGCAAAACAGCGCATGGATGATGACTGATACTAATGAGTGAAATACTAAAGATGCTTTAAAAAAAGAAAAAAAACACAAACCAAACCATAACTAGGCTTACATCTGCATATTAGTCCTGTTCAAACACTTACAGACATGCATCAGTGGCATGAACTGTCAAAACATCCCAGACAAAATCACACAGACATATGCATTTAATGACCTACATATATGTGATCAGTACAACACATGTGAGAATGACAGCAACAATGGAAAAAAATTATTGTAATTAAACATTTCTGAAGGGAAAAAAGCAAAAAATATGAATATATTCACTGTAATAAGGCCCTTATAACAACACTATTAAAACCAGAAATTTCAAAAAGTATTAAGTATAAAACATAACCTTAATCTAACAATCACAAAAACAATTAAAAAAAAAAAAGTATCTCACATAACAGAAACAACCACAAAAGCAACATTGCAAAAAGTATCTTGCATAACAACAACATTGTCAACACACACTGTAATAATGCCACAATATTAAAGAATTACAAGAACAAAAATTGTAGAACATAAACCAACATAACAGATACTTGTTTAATGCAAACAAAATTACATACTGACTTTCTCACATTAATCACACGTACAGTGGCACATCATATATTCAAACAGTCCAAACCTTAACCTCGATGTTCTACAAATAATCATATATGCATTACATACACTATACTTCTTTACATGGGTAGACACACACTGTGATAGTGACCCAAAGTTAACAACAAAAACCTTTTTGCAGATGCCGCTCTTCCTTTAACCAGGATGGGGGAAAAAAAAAAAAAAAAAAGGAGCATGTCAGTTGTGCTACAAACAACTGTGTGAAGC
This sequence comes from Conus canariensis, assembly GCA_033310375.1. Lineage (NCBI taxonomy): Eukaryota > Metazoa > Mollusca > Gastropoda > Neogastropoda > Conidae > Conus > Conus canariensis. The sequence continues at coordinate 36,306,000 of CM065746.1, read as the reverse complement.
CTGGGTACCTGGTGAAGTAGTCGCTGCAGTTGATTAGGGCGCGGACGGCGGCGGCGATGTTGGTGATGATGCCCATCTCTGTGCGGGCCATGGTGGAGCTGTCACGGTGCATAGTCTCCCCACACAGGTGCTCCAGGTAGCGGGGATCACCATCTCCAGCACCATCTGCAGCCAGGCATGACCTTCCTCTCAGAGACAGTGTGTTCCTGACTGATGTGGATTCCACTTTACAGGATGTGGGATGGACTGTGCTGTGGTGTGGGATGGGCTATGCTGTGTTGTGGGATGGGCTATGCTATGATGTGGGATGGATATGCTGTGGGATGGGCTATGCTGTGGGATGGGCTATGCTGTGCTGTGGGAGGGCTATGCTGTGATGTGGGAATTGGCTATGCTGTGGGATGGGCTGTGTTCTGTGGGATGGGCTATGCTGTTCTGTGGGATGGGCTATGCTGTGGGATGGGCTATGCTGTGATGTGGGTATGGGCTATGCTGTGGGATGGGCTATGCTGTGATGTGGGTATGGGCTATACTGTGGGATGGGCTATGCTGTGCTGTGGGATGGGCTATGCTGTGCTGTGGGATGGGCTATGCTGTGCTGTGGGATGGGCTATGCTATACTGTGGGATGGGCTATGCTGTTCTGTAGGATGGGCTATGCTGTGCTGTGGGATGGGCTATGCTGTGGGATGGGCTATGCTGTGGTGTGGGCTATGCTGTGCTGTGGGATGGGTTATGCTGTGCTGTGGGATGGGCTATGCTGTAGTGTGGGGGGATGGGCTATACTATGGGATGGGCTATGCAGTGCTGTGGGATGGGCTATGCTGTGCTGTGGGATGGGCTATGCTGTGCTGTGGGATGGGCTATGCTGTGGGATGGGCTTGCTGTGCTGTGGGATGGACTATGCTGTGCTGTGGGAAGGGCTATGCTGTTCTGTGGGATGGGCTATGCTGTGCTGTGGGAAGGGCTACACTGTGCTGTGGGATGGGCTATGCTGCTCTGTGGGATGGCTATGCTGTGCTGTGGGATGGGCTACACTTAGTGTGGGATTGGCTATGCTATGTGTTGGGCTATGCTATGGAATGGGTATGCTATGGTGTGGGATGGGCTATGCTATGGGATGGGCTATGCTGTGTGTGGGATGGGCTATCCTATGGGATGGGCTATGCTGTGGTCTTGGATGGGCTATGCTGTAGCGTGGGATGGGCTATGCTGTGGTGTGGGATGGGCTATGCTATGGGATGGACTATGCTGTGGTGTGGGATGGGCTATGCTGTGGGATGGGCTACACTTAGTGTGGGATGGGCTATGCTGTGCAGTGGGATGGGCTACGCTATAGGATGGGCTACTCTGTGGTGTGGGATGGGCTATGCTATGGGATGGGCTGTGCTGTGGTGTGGGATGGGCTATGCTGTGCTGTGGTGTGGGATGGGCTATGCTGTAGGATGGGCTATGCTGTGCTGTGGGATGGGTTTTGCTGTGCAGTGGGCTACACTTAGTGTGGGATGGGCTATGCTTAGTGTGGGATGGGTTATGCTGTGCAGTGGGATGGGCAACACTATGGGATGGGCTATGCTGTGGTGTGGGATGGGCTATGCTGTGGGATGGGCTTTGTTGTGTAGTGGGATGGGCTATGCTGTGGGATGAGCTATGCTGTGGTGTGGGATGGGCTATGCTATGGGATGAGCTATGCTGTGGTGTGGGATGGGCTATGCTGTGGTGTGGGGTGGGCTATGCTGTGCAGTGGGATGGGCTATGCTATGGGATGGACTATGCTATGTGCTATGATGTGGTGTGGGATGGGCTATGCTATGGGATGGGCTGTGCTATGCTGTGGGATAGGCTATGCTGTGGGGTGGGCTATGCTATGGGATAGGCTATGCTGTGGGATGGGCTGTGCTGTGCAGTGGGATGGGCTATGCTATGGGATGGGCTATGCTATGGGATGGGCTGTGCTGTGCAGTGGGATGGGCTATGCTATGGGATGGGCTATGCTGTGGGATGGGCTGTGCTGTGCAGTGGGATGGGCTGTGCTATGGGATGGGCTATGCTGTGGTGTGGGATGGAACATGCTGTGAGATGGGCTATGCTGTGCAGTGTGGGATGGGCTATCTGTTGGATGGAATATGCTGTGAGATGGGCTATGCTGTTCAGTGGGATGGGCTATGGTTGGTGTGGGATGGGCTATGCTATGGGATGGGCTATGTTGTGGGGGTAGTCTTTTACTGTGGGGTGGCTTCTGCAATGGGATGGGCTACGCTGTGTGCTAGATAAGCTATGCTGTGTGATAAGCTATGCTGTGATGAGCTATGCTGTGATAAGCTATGCTATGGGACTGGCTATGCTGTGGAATGAGCTAGGAAATGGGATGGGGTGGTGGTTGGGAGGAGAGGATAGGGGAGGGTAGGGGAGAGGGGAGGAAGGGCAAGCTGTGGGGGGGGGGGGGGGGGTGGGGTGAGTGGGGAGCTCACCAGAACAAATTTACAAGGAGTGTGTGTGTGTGTGTGTGTGTGTGTGTTTTGTAGGTAAAAGAATATTTTGATGTGAAAGAATTCTACAGCTGGAAAAAAACAAAAACTAAATGGCATGAGTTTTACTGATCATTTATTCCTCATTAAATGTTACAAAAGCAAGATTGCTTTGTAACACATCTGTGTTGCTATTGTTGTCACTGTAGATGTGTTTGGTTGAACATTTTGGTATTTGTTTTAAAACCATCAGTTACAATGTTCTTTTTGATGCAGTTTCAATCTCACCTAATTAACTGAAGTGTACGCACTGTGGTAATTTCTTTTATACTTATTTTCTAGGCATGTATTTTATAGAAATTCTGCGATGACTTTTTTTTTTTTCTCTCTTTTTCTTACTAAGAGGACCAAGAATCCCTCAATTTTTTGAATGGTCCACCTGTTCCTCCCTACCAGAAAATGTTTTGATTTAAAAAAAAAAATGGTGCAACGTGTGCACACGCCTTCTGTAATACTATTAAAATAAATCAACAGAAAGCTACTGGACTATTTATTGGACATCCTTTGTCAGCCTCTTTAATTGTCGTGCCCATTTCTCTTCCGTGAAACCTGTGCCAATTCCTTGGGCGGGCTATTGGGATTCCCGTTATCGCTGTGCGTTTTTGTGTGTGTCTGTGTCAAAGATGTATTCTTGAATCCTACTAATGTTAGCTGAAAAGACTAGGTGTCGTCAAATCTACGTGTCATCTTTCTCCTGAACTCATATACAAACCCCATTACTCTAGGAAACAATTCACTGTTACTTTACCTTCTACGCCAAACTCCCTTCTCATTCAGACTTTAATCCCACAAACTATATCTACAATCTCGTGCATATGCAACTTTGTTAAAAAGCGAGAGAGTAGATCTCTTGCTCCTCATAAATTATGTTGAATCAGAATAAATTACTCTCGAAGCCTCTTCTCCGTTCCAGACGCTTCTTACTTCTAAGAATAAACCGGTTTGATACACATGTCATACAATAAAATGTAAATTCACGGAATAATAGTACCAATAAAAGACTTAAATATACCTTCACCTGATGTCGGCACACACTGTCAATATTGTCGTAAAACATGACATCTTCCTTATAGGTTATGAGTTAGTTATACGGATACTCTTTGCATATTTATTCACATCAGCCCCATCGGAATTACCTCCCCTACAAGAACTGAGCAAATTCTCTCACGGTGTCTGGCTTTACACGCTGCATGAACCAACAAAGCGATGGTGATCGGCGCACAGAGGAGACTAGCAGTGTACAGTTAACACAGAGAGGAAAATAAAAAAAAAAGGCAAGGGGATGGTCTCCCAGCAAGATGTGGCATCGTAATCAGGGTCCTGAACGGAACATGCCTAGCTTGCTGGTGACTCTACTCTGGTGCTCTCCCCTGCTTTAGGCGATGTGACACATGAAGTCCTAGGTGGCGACTAACACATAGGTTTAGATATACAGTAACTTGTTCTTCTCCCCCTGAGTTCTCCCTGCCCAAACTCAACCAGTATTCTGGCCAAGGCCAAGTCTGGGAAGTGTGAACTACGGATTTTTCAGTCTGGAAATAAATAGAGGATTTTCTTTTTCTTTTTTTTTTCCAAACGTTATGTCTACTGCGAACCAGTGATGTAGTTGACTGAGTTGTTCACCAGAATTAATACCCTTTGAAAAAGGTGAAGATGAGATAAAAAAAAAAAAAAAAATACGTTCAATAGGCCATCTTTGTGGACAACTGCCAGGTCTGAGTCTATTCTGAAAAATGAGCTATGTTCAACACTGTCTTATGCCATAGTATTGGACTTTTTTTTTTACCAGTGAAATTTTGGGTACTCGCATACATTCTGTCAGCTGATTTTGTTGGATGCAAATCAAAAGGGAAAGAATAATCAGCTGCATCATCTGACTTGTTCACTCCCATGAAGCCTCATGAGGTTCTTCAGGAGCTTTAAGGTTGAGGTGTCACTGACAGGCATATGTGGACAGGATCTCTCTCGTAAGTGGAAACTCTTTGAGGTCTAAGTCAAGCAGAACTATGTATTTAGAATGGTGGCCTTCACTGTAGGATAGCTGTGTTGTGCCTTTTTTTTCCCAGTTGCATCACATCTCTTACTTTGTCCTTATGTGTAATGAATAAATGGCACAAGGTGATCAGTTTGTCACCTCTAGGATGGTCAGTTCAAACTTCAGTCAAGGACAATCTGGTCAACAGTATGGCGCAGGTGAGGGCTCATGCCTAATACCTGGAACATTGAATATTCTCTTGGTATTACTTGTGTCTGCAGAGAAAACATTCCTGTGCGTCGTCTTTTGTTTGAATGCTCAGTGTTGACCTCGCTCTACCAGGAGAAAGGCATTGAGATGAATAACTTTGATACTGTCAATACTGTCTTATATGGTTCATGTGTTGCTGAAATTGCCATGGTTATTTCGCAGTCACAGGTTGCAAAAATTTTGTAAAGATCACAACTTTGTGTACCACTAGGGTATTTCACTTATGTAAATATGCACATATCAGATGTGGCTTTGCAAGTACTAGATAAGTTGAGTGTGAAGGTTTTTCTTTTTTCTTTTTTTTTCTAAACAAGTGTCTAATATCATCTGGCAATGAAAAGACAGTAAATAAACCACTGAACTGAACTGAAGCCTCTTAGTTGTTTCAAATGATATAGGAGGTGTCATACAGTAAAGACCATGACTGGCCTTAGATAGACCTAGCAAACCTCTGGACAAGATGGGAAAGGAAATGAAAAGAGAAGAAAAGAGGACAATGAGCAGTCCACAGATAAAGGTACTTTCTACACCTGTTTAAATGAAATGGTTTGTTTATTTTCTTTCCTCTTTGCCCAGATAAGTTTAGGGACGCATACTTTACTTCTTTATCAATTGAGAGGGGGCAGAGGAAAGTGTGTGTTTTTGCCAGTCGGTGTGAGGTCGCATACATTGTAAAGATACTGCGGCTTGCTGAGGCTGAAACCAGGCAAGAAAACTGTTGGAGGACTGTGAGGGCCACGGAATTCTTTGTTTGCAAAAACAGATATTTGTGTTGCTCTGTTTCAGGCCAAACTTTGAAAAGAAAAGGTATTTTTTCAGTGAGCAACGACCTGGTTAATGTTTTGAATTTAACTATGGACAGGTTATTACCTGAAATTATAGCAGAAAGAATTCCATGTAAATAATAAAAAATGTATTTATTAATTAAAAGTTGGAACTCTCTTCTGTTTGTCTGAATGGTCATGTGTCAGCGTTGGGTGAGTGGGAGTCTGACACTGCCCTACCAATAACAAGGAGAGTTGACATTCTGTGAATCCTGTTGCCCAAAACACACACTCTGACATAGACAGACAGACAGTTAGATAAATAAATAGATAGGTAGATGGACAGACTGACTAATATATAGACAGACAGAGAGACAGATAGATAGACAAACAGACAGACAGATAAATAGACAGACAGACGACAGATAGATATAGATGGATAGATAGATAAAGTTAAGGTTAAACAGATACAGGCAGGAATAAGGAAGGAAAAAACAGGACAACCCACTCAAGGATTCACTTTCTTTTCACTCCACCACACAGACAAGACCAATGCTGTATTTAAGTTCTAGCCGTCAGACTGGAATTTCTATTCCCTCAGAGCTCAATACACAGTAATGTGGTTTGACTGACTGGGGTTCTAAGCTCTATGCTCCCTCAGGAAGCCTGGTTAGCTCCACGGTTGAAGCCAGACTTTACTGTCAATGATTCAGATTCCAACCTCACCTAGCGCTCAGCATGCAAATTACCATTTTCACTGCCCACCTTGATGTACTGCCATTTTGGGATATGTGTGTGTGTGTGTGTGTGTGTTGTGTGTGTGTGTGTGTGTGTGTGTGTGTGTGAGTGTGTGTGTGCATGCATGTGTGTGTGCGTGAGAGAGAGAGAGAGACAGAGACAGAGAGAATGAGAGAGAGAGACAGAGTGAGAGAAAGAGAGAACGTGTGTGTGTGTGTATATATGAGAGAGAAAGAGAGAGAATGAGAGAATGAGAGTGAGACAGAGAAGATAACAGAGAGAGAGAGAGAGAGAGAGAGAGAGAAGAGAGAGAGAGAGAGAAAAGAGAGAGAAGAGAGAGAGGAGAGAACAGTGTGAGACAGAGAGAATGTGAGGGAGGGTGAGAGAGAGAGAGAGTGAGAGAGAAAGAATGAGAGACAGAGAAAATGAGAGAGAGATAGAGAGGAGAGAGAGAGAGAGGGGAGAGAGAAAATGAGAGCGAGAACAAGCAAGAGAGAAAATGAGACAGAGATAGAGAGGAGACAGAGGAATGAGAATGAGAATGAGAGTTGGTAGCTGGTCACAATTGTGTATCAGACTCTGGTGAAGAGCATAGTCTACCTATCACAGTGGTGCATTCTCTCATTCTCTCTCTCTGTTTCTGTCTGTCTGTCTGTCTGTCTGTCTGTCTTCTCTCTCTCCTCTCCTCCCTCCCTCTCTCATTCTCTCTCTCTCTTTTCCTAAGGATCCTCATAACTGTATATGTTCAGCATGAAACTGAGGGAACCAGGATCATTTTAGGGGAGGTTTGCTGTACATCTTAGCTGAAGGCCCTGTGCACTGTGGGCCTATGGTTTGGCGGATGGTGGGCAGTGTGTGTGCACTGTGGGCCTATGGTGTGGCGGATGTGCACTGTGGGCCTATGGTTTGGCGGATGTGCACTGTGGGCCTATGGTTTGGCGATGTGCACTGTGGGCCTATGGTTTGGCGGATGTGCACTGTGGGCCTATGGTTCGGTGGATGGTGGGCAGTGTATGTGCACTGTGGGCCTATGGTTTGGCAGATGGTGGGCAGTGTATGTGCACTGTGGGCCTATGGTTTGGCGGATGGTGGGCAGTGTATGTGCACTGTGGGCCTATGGTTTGGCGGATGGTGGGCAGTGTATGTGCACTGTGGGCCGATGGTTTGGCGGATGGTGGGCAGTGTATGTGCATTGTGGGCCTATGGTTTGGCGGATGGTGGGCAGCGTATGTGCACTGTGGGCCGATGGTTTGGCGGATGTGCACTGTGGGCCTATGGTTTGGCGGATGGTGGGCAGCGTATGTGCACTGTGGGCCTATGGTTTGGCGGATGGTGGGCAGCGTGTGTGCACTGTGGGCCTATGGTTTGGCGGATGGTGGGCAGCGTGTGTGCACTGTGGGCCTATGGTTTGGCGGATGGTGGGCAGCGTGTGTGCACTGTGGGCCTATGGTTTGGCAGATGGTGGGCGGCGTGTGTGCACTGTGGGCCTATGGTTTGGCAGATGGTGGACGCGTGTGTGCACTGTGAGCCTATGGCTTGGCAGATGGTGGGCGGCGTGTGTGCACTGTGGGCCTATGGTTTGGCAGATGGTGGGGCAGTGTATGTAGATCAGACTTATGCAGCACACTTGTGACACTGGCACTGGTCAACTGTTCTATTTGACATGTATGTGATGTCAAGTGGTTGATGGTTGTGTAATGACGTTAAAATCAGTGAATGGCGTGTGTCATCATGATCAGGTTGTAAGCGTGGCGGTGTATGTGATGTGACTATGTATGAATGATGTGTATGTGATCGACATGTATGAATGGTGTGTATGTGATATGAACATGTATGAATGGCTGTGTGATTGATATGAACTGTATGAATGGTGTGTATGTGTATGGAACATGTATGAATGGCTGTGTACGTGATATGAATGGCTGTGTATGTGAATTATGAAAATGTATGAATGGCAGTGTATGTGATAGGAACATATTGAATGGGCTGTGTTAAGTTGTGAAATGATAACATTATGAATGGCTGTGTATGTGATATGACATGTATGGATGGCTGTGTATGTGATATGAACATGTATGAATGGACTGTGTATGTGATATGAACATGTATGAATGGCTGTGTATGTGATATGAACATGTATGAATGACTGTGTATTATATGAATGGCTGTGTATGTGATATGAAAATGTATGAATGGCTGTGTATGTGATATGAACATGTATGAATGGCTGTGTACGTGATATGAATGGCTGTGTATGTGATATGAACATGTATGAATGGCTGCGTATGTGATATGAACATGTATGAATGGCTGCGTATGTGATATGAACATGTATGAATGGCTGCGTATGTGATATGAACATGTATGAATGGCTATGTATGTGATATGAACATGTATGAATGGCTGTGTATGTAATATGAACATGTATGGATGGCTGTGTATGTGATATTAAAATGTATGGATGGCTGTGTATGTGATATTAGCATGTACTAACAGCTTTGTATATGATATTAAAACATACAAGTAGTCAAGTATGTAACATTAACATGCATGAATGGCTGTGTGTGAAATCAAAATATATGAAAGGCTCCGTGATATATTAAAGTGTATAATGGCTGTGTACATGATCTGAAAATGTATGAAACATGTGTATGTGATTTAAGAAAAAAAAAAGGAATGCTGTTTAAGTGATATCAAAACGCATCCATGACTGTGAACACAATATCAAGATTTCAAAATGGCACCACCAACACAGTTGCCTCCCTCACCAGTTCACACCAAACATGGCACAGCAGAAACAAGGGAGACAAAAGAGATGCATGCTACACTGCTAGTTTTAGTTCTGACGTCAATTCTGTGATCTCGTTGAAATGAACATGGGATGCGAGTGATGTGTTTTCTTCCTGAGTTGGACGGAGAGGTGGCGGTGTTGCAGTGTCTGTGCACTTGTTTGTGTTTGGGGGTCACCGCTGACCAAAAGTTCAGGTTTCCACTCCATCCTGAGGCTCCACTCCTATCTTTCAGTCCCCAGTGTCAGGTGTCTGTCATGAGGTCACATTCCTGATGTCTTTTTTTTTTTTAATGAACAGGAAAATGTTGAGGAAAACACGCCAACAAAAGTTCAACTATTTCAGTTCAAAGTAGTCATGAAACCAAAAAGAAATTGCACATATGTACAAATGGATGCATGCAGACATATACTTGTACACACATGCACATGTAAACATCACCTGCACACACAGATCTGTGAACACATGTACATACACATGTAAACACAAACATATACAACAAACAGGTATCAGTTAACTCACACATACACACACTTCTTCAAACGCATCTGTGAATACACACACACACACACACACACACACACCTGCAAATACATCTGTAAACACATACACACACTCCTGTAAACACACACAAACATCAGTAAACATCCCCTCCCATCCCACACCCCTTCAAGCATGTCTGTAAACACACACACACACATACACATGTAAGTATATACACACACACATAACCCACAAACATGTCTGTATACACACCCCCAATTTGAAAAAAATGTATGCAGACAGACATGTCTGTACACACACAATACACTCACCAACATCTGCACAGTGACACACATATCTGTACACACACAATACACTCACCAACATCTGCACAGTGACACACATATCTGTCCACACACAATACACTCACCAACATCTGCACAGTGACACACATATCTGTACACACACAATACACTCGTCAACATCTGCACAGTAACACACATGTCTGTACACACACAATACATTCACCAACATCTGCACAGTGAGCCACATGTCTGTACACACACAATACATTCACCAACATCTGCACAGTGACACATATGTCTGTACACACACACAATACATTCACCAACATCTGCACAGTGACACACATGTCTGTACACACACAATACATTCACCAACATCTGCACAGTGAGCCACATGTCTGTACACACACACAATACATTCACCAACATCAGCACAGTGACACACATGTCTGTACACACACACAATACATTCACCAACATCAGCACAGTGACACACATGTCTGTACACACACACAATACATTCACCAACATCTGCACGGTGACACACATGTCTGTACACACACACAATACATTCACCAACATCTGCACGGTGACACACATGTCTGTACACACACAACACACTCACCAACATTTGCACAGTGACACATGCCTGTACACACACAATACACTCACCAACATCTGCACAGTGACACATGTCTGTACACACAACACACTCACCAACATCTGCATAGTGACACATGTCTGTACACACA
>CM065746.1:36285397-36290397 GCA_033310375.1 Conus canariensis | reverse complement strand
CAGTGAACACATGATGTACAGGAACCTACACACAGTGAACACATGATATACAGGAACCTACACACACAGTGAACACATGATGGACAGGAACCTACACAACACAGTGAACCCCAATGATGGACAGGAACCTACACACACAGTGAACACATGATGGACAGGAACCTACACACACAGTGAACACATGATGGACAGGAACCTACACACACAGTGAACACATGATGGACAAGAACCTACACACACAGTGAACACATGATGGACACACAGTGAACACAAGATGGACAAGAACCTACACACACAGTGAACACATCATGTACAGGAACCTACACACACAGTGAACACATGATGGACAAGAACCTACACACACAGTGAACACACCATGTACAGAAACCTACACACACAGTGAACACATGATGGACAGGAACCTACACACACAGTGAACACATGATGGACAGGAACCTACACACACAGTGAACACATGATGTACAGAAACCTACACACGCAGTGTATATGAACTTTGACAGAGCACTAACACACAAAGCAGCAGAAACTAGAAATAATGTACATGGACATCTCCACTGAATGAACATGCAAGATCACAGCCAGACTGAAACCATGATCAATGTACAGGAATATTTACAGACAATGAACACACACACCACCACAACCCAGCGGAAACTAGAAATGACGAATGGAAACATTCACAGAGAATGAACACATGCAGTATCACAGACCGATGGAAACTAGAAATGGTGCACAGGAACATTGCGAGTTTCACTTCCATCAAGGAAGCGTCACCACGTGGGGGCTAATCTGTGGAAGCTAGTGCTACACCATGTCTGCTGAGTTTCAAGACCACACTGCACAGATTTATGAATAAGTAACTGAGATGCAAGGATTGAAGACCAGAGCCTAGTGGATATGACTTAGCAGATGTCTGACCTGTGCAATAGCCCAACATGCCGGTCAAACCTCGAGTACCTACTTAAGATTGTCTGCACCATTATTATCATTGTATGAATGTGTTTGCCTACATGTGCACATATGTGTGTGTGTAGGGGTGTGTGTGTGTGTGTGTGTGTGTGTGTGTGTGTGTGTCTGTGTGTGTCTGTGTGTGTCTGTGTGTGTGTGTGTGTGTGTAGGGGTGTGTGTGTGTGTGTCTGTGTGTGTGTGTGTGTGTGTGTGTGTGTGTGTGTGTGTGTCTGTGTGTGTGTGTGTGTGTAGTGGGGTGTGTGTGTGTCTGTGTGTGTGTGTGTGTGTGTGTGTGTGTGTGTGTGTGTGTGTGTGTGTGTGTTGTGTGTGCAAGGACGGTTGGTATAAGCACAGGTGTGTGTGCGCCAGTGTATGAATGTACACTTGTGTGTGTGTGTGTGTGTGTGTGTGTGTGTGTGTGTGTGTGTGTGTGTGTGTGTGTGTGTGTGTGTGTGCATGCGCGTTAACATGTGTGTATGCGTGTTAACATATGTGCGTGTGCGTGTGCGTGTGTGTGTGTGTGTGTGTGTGTGGATGTGTTGTGATCTGTGGGCTTGTGTCAGCATATTGCTGTATGCATGTGTGTGCATGTTAGTGCTTGCATACATGTGTGTATATATGTATGCCTGTATATATGGACATAGTGTGTATATATATATGTGTGTGTGTGTGTGTGTGTGTGTGTGTGTGTGTGTGTGTGTGTGTGTGTGTGTGTGAGTGAGTGTGTATGTGCATGCGCACGTGTGCATTTGTGCTTGCGTGTGTGAGAATGTGTGTTTGTGTGTGCATGTGTATGTGTATGTGTGTGTGTGTAGTGAGCATGTATGTGTTTGTGTGTGCATGCGTGAGCATGTGTATGTGTGTGTGTGTGCACCTGTGTACACATATGTGCATGTGTTTTGCATGCGCGTGTGCGCACGTGTGTGTGCGTGTGTGCATGTGCATGTGTGCGCGGTGTTTGATTATTTGTGGAGAAGGGATGTTCAGAAGTTGACATAGTTATAGTCGTTTAGTAACCATTTGGTTAAAACAATAACTACAGTAAAAATGATAATGATAATGAAGATGATTTGTGCTGAAAATCAAAAACATTTTATCATTTTTTTTTCCATTTTATTTTAATTATCATTACAATTATTTTCATTAACAGTTTCATCCCAGCTGGCATCATATTCATCATAACTATTTTGATTTTCACCACAAATCATCATCTTCATCATTATCATTGTAGTTGTTGAGGGACGACAAGCAGAACGTGTGTGTTCAGTGCGTGTGTTGATGGTGTCCATGTCTCACCCACTGGTGGCAAAGACGTGCTTGAAGTGATGGGGGAAAACAGGCAGAACCTGTGTGTTAACTGTGTGTTGACTAGGAAGAAACAAAAGTTGACTGCAGGATTCGTTGTAAAATGAACACATGACGTACAGGAACCTACACACACAGTGAACACATCATGTACAGGAACCTACACACACAGTGAACACATGATGGACAGGAACCTACACACACAGTGAACACATGACGTACAGGAACCTACACACACAGTGAATACATCATGTACAGGAACCCCAGAGATCGTGTATACAGAAAGCACATGGAGAGCCTTGTCATCAGCCGCTTGGGCACCACACAGCCAGCTGGGATGAACATCAGAGTCACTGACGTCTAGCTGAGCCAGGGCCCTTCTGCCTTAATCTCTCTGTCCTGTCCCTCTTTAGCCCCTGTTTCTTTCTCTTTCAGTAGGCAAAATAGTGAATATTTCCATTTATTCCCCTCCTTTTGTGTGTGTGTGTGGTGTGGGTGTGGGGTGGGGGGTGGGTGTTGTGTGTGTGTGTGTGTGGTGTTGTGTGTTTTGTGGGGGTTGTGGTGGGGAGGGGGGTGTGTGTGTGTGCGCGCGTGTGTGTTGGTGTCTTTGTGTGAACTGTGGTGTGTGTCTGTGTGAACTCAATACACCTGAACAGTGATCAGTGACTTTATTTTGGTCCAACTTAATCATTAAATGAAATGTTCTCACCCAATTCTCACAGAGGCTTTCCTGTCTACACTGTCCTCTCCTTTCACTTTGACAACGGGCCTATGGCTTGAAACGTCAGTGTTCTCACTAATGGATTCTACTACCACCAAAAGGTTTTTATAAACTTTATTATTTTTTCATGTGTGTTGACTGTGTGTGTTGACTGTGTGTTGACTGTGTGTGTTCACTATGTGTTGACTGTGTTGACTGTGTGTTCACTGTGTTTTCAGTGTGTTCCCTGTGTGCTGACTGTGTGTGTTCACTGTGTTTTCAGTGTGTTCCCTGTGTGCTGACGATGTCCATCTCTCACCCACTGGTGGCAAAGACGTGCTTGAAGTGCTGGCAGATGTTGATGAAGGAGGACAGGCAGAACATGTGTGTGTTTGCTGTGTGTTCATTATATGTTGACTATGTGTTCACTGTTTATTCACACTGTGTGTTCACTGTAATATTCACACTGTGTGTTCACTGTAATATTCACACTGTGTGTTCACTGCATATTCACACTGTGTTCACTGTGTATCACTCACCCATTAGTGGCAAAGAGGTGCTTGAAGTGCTGGCAGACGTTGATGAGGGAGGACAGGCAGAACCTGTGTGTGTTCACGGTGTGTTCATTGTATGTTCACTGTATATTCACACTGTGTGTTCACTGTGTGTATCACTCACCCATTGGTTGCAAAGACGTGCTTGAAGTGCTGGCAGATGTTGATGAGGGAGGACAGGCAGAACCTGTGTGTGTTCACTGTGTGTTCATTGTGTGTTCACTGTGTGTTCATTGTGTGTTCACTGTATATTCACACTGTGTGTTCACTGTGTGCACCACTCACCCATTGGTGGCAAAGACATGCTTGAAGTGCTGGCAGATGTTGATGAGGGACGACAGGCAGAACCTCAGGATGGCGGTGTCTTCAAACAGCAGGATCAGCGTGCCGTTGATGACGTTCATGAACAGCGACAGGTCGCTGGACCAGGTGAAGGTGCTGGTCATGTTGTTGAACATGGTCGTCATCAGCTGGGTGAAAGGTCACAGGTCATGGAGGTCAGCTCAACAACCAACAGGTATGTTGGTACATGGCTCAACATAAAACAGATAAAAGGTTAAGAGAAAGAAACAAAGGAAGACACATGAACGTGCTGGTCATGTTGTTGAACATGGTCATCATCAGCTGGGTGAAAGGTCACAGGTCATGGAGGTCAGCTCAACAAGCAGCAGCATGTTAACACATGGCTCAACATAAAAGAGACTAAAGATAACGAGAAAGAAAGGTAATCAAGTGAACATGCTAATCATGTTGAACAAGGTTGTCATCAGCTGGGTTTAAAGGTCACAGGTCATGGAAGTCAGCTCAACAAGCAGCAGGCATGCTAACACATGACTCAACATAAAAGAGATTAAAGAGAAAGAGAAAGAAAGAAAGCAAATCACGTGAACATGCTGATCATGTTGTTGAACATGGTTGTCATCAGCTGGGTTCAAAGGTCACAGGTCATGGAGACGAGCTCATCATTGCATAGCTCAACATAAAGCAGAAAAAAGGTAAAGAGAAAGAAAGATAGGAAGACACATGAACATGCTGATCATGTTGCTCAGCATGGTCGTCACCAACTGCATAAAGGTCAAGGGTTATGGAGCTGAACTCAACAAGCGACAGGCAGTTTAATACTTGACGAAATGCGCAGGAGATAAACGGCAAGCGTTTAGTCTCATTAATTCATGGTGTTTAGAGCCTAGTCAACTGCCAAGGGCCATATCAGGGTAGTCACCTTGTCATAACCACTCTCTCCAGGATATTGAAAAAAAAGAAAAAAAAATGAGAACACCAGGAACACATACACAACTCTCCATGGACATTAAAAAACAAACAAACAAACAAACACAAAAAAAACCCACGCACCTTCCCAAGTCAAGTCAACTACAAGACAAACTGATGTGTTGTGGTGTCACTTCATAAGACAACCAGATCTAAGACCAACGCTGTCAACATGGCTTTTATCCATTCATCCACTTACTAGC
>CM065746.1:36260397-36280397 GCA_033310375.1 Conus canariensis | reverse complement strand
TGCGGTTTGATGTGTTTCAATATGCGTGTGATTGTTCAAAAACAATTATTTTATTTGAAAAAAGTTTATCATAATACTTTTTACCAAACTATTTGGCAACAGAATCAAAATATTATGAAATCTCATTATAGACCAGGAAATAAGGAAGAATCATGCAAAAAATCTAAGACATACCTCCATAAATGAATGAGTATTGAACAGATTAGTCAACCTACCGCTAAAGCAAAATTCTGTCCCTTTACCCTGGGATTGGGGTACCCCCAATTATGCATGTGTTACCACACAGAAAAACATTTGCTGGCAGTAATATGAATACCAGATGTTTGTATAATGTTCAGTCAATTAGAACACCAGTTTTTTCACTTTTCTCTTTGGTTTGATGTGCTGCAGTGTGTGCGCGTATGCAGAAAAAGTGTCAATTTATTACAAAAATAGTTGATTATATTGATTTTTATCATACTTATGACCAGCCAAATCAAATTATTATGATACCACATCATAGCAGAGGGTATAAGAAAAAAACATGCAAAAAATCTAAGAGATATCTCAATAAATGAATGAGTAGTGAACAGATGAGTGAACCTACTGCAAAAAGCAAAATTTGGCCCCGGCACACAGCAATACAGAAAAACACTTATACTGTGGCAGGGAAGGGGATATATATATATTACAATATATATATTACAATATATATATTACAATCAGTAAACTTTTATTTAAATATTAAAAATTCAACCATTGTTGTGACAAAAACAACAACAAAACTCTGGCTTAATGTACATAGGAAAGAAAGTATTGCTGAGGTTAAACTCTGGGAGCTACACAAGAGAGAGAGCACCACAGGAGAAGCTACATGTGCTATACAGGAAAGAAGAGTAGCACAGCAAAAGGTATGTATGCAAGGAGAGAGAAATCCTTACTTTTCCCCACTCTCCTCCGTACATGTCAAACTCAGTCTCCAACGCCTTGCGGGGGAAGGAGGGCAGCTTGAGGAATTCCTCATGAAGGAAAGCCACGTGATTCTGAAACATCACCAGAGAAGGTTCATCACAGATTCTTACAAACACACACACTCTCTCTCTCTCTCTCTCTCTTTCTTTCTCAAGACATGCATGAAAATCATTCCACAAAGATGCTTATATATCAACATTTATACGCAAACCGTTAACTTCAGGACAAGTCTGTGTCAACTCCTGATGCATGCTGAACCTCACGGCTTCAAAAAGAAAATAAACAAACAAGCAAAAACCAGCAGCCGTGGCAAAGTGGTTAGCGTCGCGGACTTCCGGTTGGGAGGTCATGGGTTCAATTTCCATCAGAGTCATGTGGGTTTTTTCTACCCCAACCGGCTCCTACCCGGAGCTGAGTTTGCTATGGGCTCAGCTGACAAGACTGGGACCACACAGTCGAGTTTCATCCACTTAATGGATGATGCGTCTCTGAGAGTGTTGCTCAAATTTCCTGACCAACACTGCAGGTGTCTGTATCTCTCAGGCCTGGTTGACGCCAGGATATATTATGAAGGGATGCATAGAGTACAGCTCTGTCATGCAGACTCAGACCAAAATAAAAATCCGTAGCATCATCTTTATCATCCACATTCTCATCGATCAGCATAAAAATTGTCTCAGATTCTGTGCCCCTTCATGCCCTGCTCTTCTTCTTCTTCTTCTTCCTCGTTCGCCATCCCGTTAGATGAGCAGCCCGGTGTCCTCGATGAAGGCTGCCGTCCGTCGCAGCTCCTCCAGGGTGCCATACAGCTTGGCTTCCACTGCTGTCGGTGTTGGCCAGTACTTTCTCCTGGATGCTGCATACGTCGTACAGACTTGAAGGATGTGGTCAGTTGTCATTGGTCCCTCACTACAAGGGCACTCTCCACTCTGTCCAATGCCAAATTTTGTGTGCATGTGGTGGAGCAGGCGATTGTGTCCAGTCCTCAGGCGGAAGATCTTGACCTGTTCCCGTCGTCCCAGCAAATGGTATGTGTCTTCTGGGTTGTATTTGGGATGCAGGAGGCGCCATTTTATTCCTTGTTGTGCCTTGATGATTGTCTTAATTTCATCGTATGACACCAGGTTGTTGGCCTGCTCCTTCTGTGCACCGTCTTTTGCCAGAATGTCCGCTTTTTCGTTGCCTCTGATGCCACAGTGTGCTGGTACCCATTGTATCACCACTTTCTCCACTCTGGCACTCAGGGCAACAAGGGCTGAAGTGATATGGTTCTGTTCTTTGCAGCGGGAGTTCTTGAGGGCTTGGAGCACGGAGAGAGCGTCAGAGAAGACCACCACCTGCCCTGTTGTTCTTTTGGAGTTCTGCAAGACTGTTGTGGCTGCCTCACAGAGGGCTTCTCGCTCAGCTCGGAAGTTGGTGGAGTATTTTCCTGTTGGAATTGCAATTTCTTCATCTCCGTCTTTGTATCGAAGGAAGATTCCAGCTCCACCATCCCTCGTTGCCTCTGTGGCGGAGCCATCTGTGAAGACATGGGTCCAGTCTTCCTGGGGATATTGGTTGCAGATGTACTCCATGGCCAGGGCCTTCCTTTGGGTGTCTGACTGTATTCCTCTCTTCTCCACTCCGGGAATGCTGGTGACGACTGTTGGGAACACCTGCCTCTTCCAAGATGGGTGGGTGACATTTGCCGGGATAGGCTTTGCTTCGTGTTCCATCAAGACTGTTGCCCTGCTCTCATGGTGACCTCAGTTTGATGTTCTCTCCACGTCTGTGGCCTTGGTTTGGTTCCGTCAGGGTCACCGGTATCGGCGAGTCCATGGGGGCTGTCATTGGACGGACAAGGTGGCGCCCTCCGGAGGGAGATCTCCCTTGCCCCGGCTACACGACTAAGCAATTATTGTTGCCAGTAGGGGGCTTCGTAGGTGGTGTCCTGTGTATGTTGGATCAGAACAGGCGCCACTGAACACCACTGAAATGACTCAGCAGCAGTGCTGTGTCTCGTCCAGTGGGTTGCCTTCTGACGACTTGACACTGACTGCTCCCTGTGGATTGCCGGTGCCAGGGCTGCGGCAGGACTGACCAGGCTGTGGCTGTGGATGGGGTGTCAGAATGAGTGGCATGGGTGTACTGCCACTGAGGTGGCACAGAAGTTGGAACAGGAAAAAAAAACAAAACAAAAAAAAACGAAACAACCAACCAGTGTACGAACACACATGAATTCCTCCACACAGATCAATTAACATGGTAATTCAATGCTACACACAAAGCATACATGTTGGTAATAGTAAAGCCAACAACAATAATAATAATAATAATAGTGATAATAATGACAATAATGAATAGCATTTATTGGACAGACATGAATGTACACTAGCTAAAAAAAAAAAAAGTGCAAATGAGCACAGATGAATGTATATACATATGCTGAAGAAAAAAGAGGGAAAACTCCTGATCCTGACAGCAGGGACACAGAAACAAGTGCTGTTGCCTCAGTGGGCAGAGCACCAAGTTTACCATCAGACTCATCTGGTTTATAACCTGCTGGCATCCAGAAAACAAACAGCTACATTGGCCGTCTGTCTTAGGATGGCAATGTTCTGGTGCTGTTATGGGAAGGCTATTCCCTACTGTCTTCCCTGTTAGGTGGTGTTGAGGTTACACCCGACGGCCATCCTTCCCTATGGTCCCCACAAGGTAATGATGATAATGCTAACATTATAACAACATAGCATTTACATAGCGCCTTGCCAAAGCCTCTAGACACTGACAATCATGGAGTCAGAATCAATGTTAACTCCGAGGGAAAAATCCCCCTGTACCGAAACAGCCCAGTGGAGATTCGAACCTGCAACCCCAGGTTCACCACGATTACAAGTCCGGCACCCTACCAACTGAGATATTTCGGTCATGACCTCACTGACCTGGTTGTTGGTGGCATTCTCCAGGACAGCGTTGGTCAGCAGCACCTTGCCGATCTCGATGAACTTCAGCATGAATACCTGCACACAGGACACAACACCTTCACTGTGGACAGTCTGACCAACACCTTGATGCTCTTCACACTAACAATGCAGCCAGTGTCTGAATACCCAAATCTTGATGCTCTTCACACTAACAATGCAGCCAGTGTCTGAATACCCAAATCTTGATGCTCTTCACACTAACAATGCAGCCAGTGTCTGAATACCCAAATCTTGATGCTCTTCACACTAACAATGCAGCCAGTGTCTGAATACCCAAATCTTGATGCTCTTCACACTAACAATGCAGCCAGTGTCTGAATACCCAAATCTTGATGCTCTTCACACTAACAATGCAGCCAGTGTCTGAATACCAAATCTTGATGCTCTTCACACTACAATGCAGCCAGTGTCGAATACATGCATGTCATGATGAACAGCTGCACACAGGTCACAACACCCCCACTGTGGACACACAGGTCACAACACCCCCACTGTGGACACACAGGTCACAACACCCCCACTGTGGACACACAGGTCACAACACCCCACCGTGGACACACAGGTCACAACACCCCCACTGTGGACACACAGGTCACAACACCCCCACTGTGGACACACAGGTCACAACACCCCATTGTGGACAGTTTGACCAACACCTTGATGCTCTTCACACTGAGAATGCAACCAGTGTGTGAACAATAATAATGATAATAACAATGATTATGTATGGTGTTTAATCTTACATCATAAGCCCTAAGCGCTGCACTTACAAATGCATACAAGCTTAAAGAAAACATAAATGAAACCAATAAGAAGATGAATATTGCAATAAGTACCATGCATCTACAAACAAGGGTGCATATAGACACACACCCACGCACACACAGAAACACACATACACAAAACATATGATCCCACAGACACTGTCACACAACAACAGACACAACAGCATGCACGCACACACGCACACACACATGCACGCACACACACCCCTCCCACCTCCCCCCCCCCACATTAGTCGCAGAATCAACTTGATGGGCAAGGGTAGAGGAAGAAAGAACTGGTATTGATAGGTAAAGAGGGTTGTTTTAAGAGATGCCTTGAAGGAAGACAGAGAGTTTGAACTACACAAAGGTATTCGGAGTTTATTCCAAGAAACCGGACCCTAAAAAGAGAAAGAATGATCGCCATAGGTTTTAGTTTGAAATCGAGGGATTTTGAGCAGAGAATACATGTATGCAATGATGGACACAGTCATTGTGCTAATGCAGTTATTGTCAACCATGGAAGTCATCATGCACACTCAATATAACTGTATGGCTGAACAATGAACATACACACACACAAGCTGGCATACGCAACATCTTTCATACACACACGAGCACACGCGTGCGCGCGCACACACACACACACACACATATCTTTCACACACATACTCATACACACACACACACACAAAACATCTTTCACACGCACATACACACAAAACATCTTTCACACACACACACACACACACACACACACACACACACACACACACACACACACACACACACATCACAACATCTTTCACACACACCACACACACACACACACACACACACACACACACACACACACACACACAACACCTTTCACACACACACACACTCCCCAAAGCACTGACCCGTCTCTGAAGGGCCAGTGAAGCGTCGGCAGGGTCCATCTTGACCAGACTGAGCTGAGGGTAGAAGTTGCGGCGGAAGAAGTAGAAGTCTCTGACGTAGGAGTTCTGATTGTGCACTTGGTCTGAGGGGAAAATACCATGGGAAGGCATTGCACTGCAGTGTGCTTCTTCTTCACCATCATCAGGGAGACAAGAGGGGAAAGGGTCTTTGTTGTTTTGTACACACTGCTTGAGGACAGTGTGTGACAAAAAGAAGTGTGTGTGTGTGTGTGTGTGTGTGTGTGTGTGTGTGTGTGTGTGTGTGTGTGTGTCCCCGTGTGTGTGTGTGTGTGTGTGTGTGTGTGTGTCCCCGTGTGTGTGTGTGTGTGTGTGTGTGTGTGTGTGTGTGTATGTGTGTGTGTGTGTGTGTGTGTCCCCGAATGTGTGTGTGTGTGTAGGTGTATGTATGTGTGTGTGTGTGTGTGTGTGTGTGTGTGTGTGTGTGTGTGTGTGTGTGTGTGTGTGCGCGCGTGCGCGCGTGCATGCATGCGCATGTGTGTGTGAGTAGACAACCATTTACGTGCATTACTATGTGCCCATGTCCTTGTGTGTACATATTTGTGTGTATACATGCTGCAGCAGAGTGTGTACATCTTTATGTCTGCTGTTTTCTTTTTTCTTAAAATCCAACCATGTAAAAGCAAGCCACAATTCTTTACCAGTTTTCTCTCTGATTATTTTTAGAAGAAAAATAATACGGTTACCACAGTCTTATAAAGACTGTAAACCTGTCTACTTTTGGCTAATGTATATAAACAAAGCGAGTCTATTTTTCATACTCTCTAGGTGGTCTGCCTGTGCATGTTCGTGTGTGTGTCGGTGTGTCCATGGTAAACTTTAACCTTGCCATTTTTTTCTTGACTACCACCCAGTGCAAGGCTTTAGACATTAACAGGGGCTTTCCAGACACATACATTACCATAATGACGCATCACAGTGAAGGCTACAGAGGCCAATGAAACATAAGTTTTAGAAGCACTCACGAGTTGTTGTCCACAATGAAGTGATGCAGATATGGGGAGTTTTTCTTATACTCCCTGTTTGGCTAGTATACTTACCATGTCAGACCATAGCATTCAACGGCAGTTAGTCAGCTCTGCCAGGCTGAAGATTTTTGTGGCTAATGCAGTAATAAGACAGTAATAAGACAGTCAAGTGAAGCCCCCCCTACCTCCGCCATGCGCAGAACGCCGAAGTGCGCTTGTTTACCTCATTCTCCTGAGGCCACACTAAGGTAACCCCGAGAATCTTGGCGCCAGAGGGGAAGGAGGGCGGGCATTTGAGTCTGACATGGTAAGTATACTAGCCAAACAGGGAGTAGAAGAAAAACTCCCCATTTTAGCGTCATATACTTTACCATGTCAGACCATAGCAGAATTTAAAGGAATTGGAGGAGGGCAGTGCCCTAATGGTTCTTGGGGTTAGATGGCGGAACGGAAATAGCTGCATTAGCCGCCACAAAAGAGATCCCTTTTGAACCATCAGCCCGGGTCATTCGGATGTCCCTCAAGTAGAAGTTTATGAAAGGGTTTTCCGAATGCCAGAAGGCTGCCTCCAATAGATGGCGCACGGGGACAGAGTGCTGGAATGCCACGGAGGTGGCCAGCGCTCTGACCTCATGAGCTCGGGGGGATATGGCCGGGAGATCCGTGTACGCCTGGGCGCAGGCAGATCTGACCGTCCTGGACAGCCATCTGGAGATGGTGCCCGCCGAGATGTCCTTAGAATTGTTGGGGTTAATGGAGATGAGGAGGCGTCTCTGGGATGCGCGCCTGGGGCGCGAGCGTTCCCAGTAGTATCTAAGGCACCTAGACGGGCACAGGTCCATGTCCCCCCCTTTTTCTTGACTGCTGAGGATATCCGCAAGTGAGCGGATGACGATGGAGTGGGAGGAAGAGCCCGGATCCTGGTTTTTAGCTAAGAATTCAGGGAGGAACTTCAGGGAGACAGAGCCGTCCCTGTGGAAGGCCACGTCTCTGGGGTCTCCGCTGAGGGCATGGATTTCGCTTCGCCGTCTGGCCGAAGCCAGGGCGAGGAGAAATGTGGTCTTCATAGAAAGGAGGTCAAAGGGAATGGTGGCAATAGGCTCGAAAGGAGATTTCCTAAGAGCGTCAAGAACGATAAAGAGGTCCCAAAGGGGTACACGCCTAGGGGACTGGGCCTCCCGTAGGGCCACCCCTCTGGAGATCTCTCTGAGGAGGAAATCATTCTCGAAAGATGGTCCGCCTAGTTGGTGGATAGTGGTGCAGATGGCTGATCTGTAGCCCCAGATGGAGCTAGCAGATAGCTTATGCGCCGAGGCTAAGTGAGATAAGAAGTTGCCTATCTGGATGTTAGATGGGGAATCATGGGGAACGGAGTTGTCCAAGCACCAGGAGACCCATCTCTCCCAGCAATAGTCATAGAGGGACTCAGTGCTGGGTCTGCGCGAGGCCGAGGCGAAATCTCACAGGTCCTGCGAGGCTCCAGCCCCCGCGAGGATGTCTAGGACGGACCGGGCTCTGTCCGAGTGGGAGACAGGGGCGGATGCTCGCACCCTGGCGGACACAGCAGCCAGGCGTGGAGGCGGAGCATCTGGGGGTTGGAGTGAGGGCGTCCGGAGCGGGGTTGCCTGAACATGTCCCACCTGGGGTTTAGTCGAAGAGGGGGAACATGGGAGAGGGCTTTTAGGTCCGGAAACCAGGACTGGGTCGGCCACCATGGGGTTATGAGGATCAGCTTGGGTCTCTCCAGTCTCGCCTTCCTGATCACTTTGTGGAGGATCGGGAAGGGGGGAAAGGCGTAGGCTATGAGACCCGACCATGACAGTGACAGGGCGTCGATTGCATGTGCCTGGGGATCGGGCACGGGAGAGACATAGACTGGCAGACGACGGTTGAACCGAGTGGCAAAAAGGTCGACCATCGGCCTGAACCAATGATCCCGCACCGATGCTAGGGTCAGCATATTGAGTGTCCATTCTGTGTGTAGGAGAGATTTGGACCGGCTGAGGGAGTCTGCCAGGATATTGCGTGTGCCCGCTATGTGTCTCGCTCGAAGCATGACTCCGTGTGCCAGACACCAACGCAGGAGAGCCTCTGTCCGGAGGGAGAGGCTGATGGAGTGAGCCCCCCCCCCCCTCCCCTTGTTGACATAGCAAGCTACCGACGTGTTGTCCGTGAGGAGGAGAACACATCGGTGCTTGACTTGGCGCCGGAACTCCCTCTGGAGTTGGCGCTTGGGGACTCGACCTAGTGGGATGAGGGACGAGAGGGACTCCATCATCCCCAGGAGGGAGGTCAGGGTTCTGGCCGAGGTGTGGGTGGATAGACGAAGGCGGGAGATGAGGTCCACTATGCGGGCGGACCTCTCCGGGTCGGGGAGACAGTCATGGAGATAGTGTTGAAACTCATACCCAGAAAGGAGAAGCGCTGACTGGGGTTGAGTTCGCACTTGCTGGGGTTGGTGATGAACCCCAGCATGGAACACAGGCTGAGGAGGCGGCTGGTGTGGGATAGGCATTGCGCGTGGGAGGGCGCCAGGACGAGCCAGTCGTCTAGGTACACCAGGAGGCAAATGTCCTCCTGTCTGGCCAAGGAGGCCATCTCCTTGACCACCTTCGTGAAGAGGATGGGGGGCCAGGGAGAGGCCGAAGGGGAGCGCCTGGAACTGGAACACCCGTCACTGCCAGACGAACCGTAGGTAGCGTCTGTGGGATGGGTGTATGAGGATCTGGAAGTAGGCATCTTTCAGATCTATGGAGGTTGCCCAGTCCAGGTGGTGGATGGAGTCTCTGATCTGAGTCGGAGTGTCCATCTTGAACTTGGTGGGTCTGAGGAACTTGTTGAGGGGGGAGAGGTCGAGGATGGGTCTCCAGCCTCCCGTGGGTTTGGGGATCACGAAGAGATGGGAGTAGAACCCCAGGGTGGTGTGGGAAACCTCCATGATAGCCCCTTTCTGGAGGAGTTCCTCGACTTCCAAGTGAAGAGCCTCTGCTTGGCCCAGGGAGGGGTGGCTGGGGAGGGAGGGGGGAAACGCATAAGGGGGGGGGGGGGGGGGGGGGGGCATACGGAAGCCCAAGGTAGGCGAAACCCGTCTTGTAACACCTCCACTATCCAAGGGCTGAGCCCCAGACGTCTCCACTGGGGGGCATGCTGGGATAGGCTTCCCGCCAGGGGGGCCGATGGGCCAGGTACGGGCGAGGGGGCGGGAGGTGGTGAGGGTGGCTCCTGCCCTGGCGAGCCCGGTGGTGAGTCCTCCAGTCACCTCCGGGGTCGTGCCTGTTGGCCAAACCAAAAATTCTGTGTGGGACGTTTTGGCTTCGGCCTAACGGGCTTATTGGGGCGCTTGTCTGACCGAGCGGCGCGGGATGGTGACTGTTTGGGGTAGGGCCGGGTCTAGCCTGGGCAGTGGGGGAACGCCAAGAGGTTTGAGCAGGCCGGGGATGTGGACGTGGAGGAGTGGCCAAGAAGGAGGCGGCCTGCTTGCGTTCCTCGACTGCGTGGGATATGACCGCAGTCGAATAGTCGCCGAACAGCGACTGGTCCTGCCCAGGGATGCACCGCAAGGCCGACTTGAGCGCCTGGGAGAGATTGGACCGTGACAGCACGGCATCTCTCCCTGCTAAAAGGAGGTTGAAATGGGTCCTGGCTGCGTTGTCCGCCCCAGCCGACAGGTGATCTGAGATCTTGTTAATCAAGATCCACACCAGCGGGTCGCCGAAGGGGCGAGGTTGCGCCTCCTGGTCTGCCTCGGAGTCCTACGGGGACACCGGGGCGCTGCCCTCCTCCTCCGGCCAGAGCTCTGCCACCTGCTGCAGGAGCATGTCCACAAAGACATGCCCCGCCATCGTATGGAGCAAGCCCATCCTGACCATGCGGTCCCACTCCGTCAGGTGTTTGAAGGAGACCGTGGCGGAGTGGGGAGGGGCGAGGTTGGGGATCAGCGGAGATTGTACTGGGAGATGGCCATCTCCCTGGTCGCGGGGTTGTCCGAGAACAGGAGGCAATGGCCGGCTTCCGGGGGTCCTTAAGGAAGGAGCCGACCCGGGCCGCATTGGGGGCCAAGAGGGCCTCCTTCCCAGGTGGAGGGACGGCTTGTGCTCCCCTAGCACGCGTTGCCGGACCTTCTCAGAGCGAGGAGATTGATTGAGGGGCATGGATATGGGGACGGGGTTGCGAACGTCGGGCTGGGCGCGGCCCGGCGAATTTCGCAAGTGAAAGGACGCTGCCTGAGGGGGGGGGCCTCCCTCACGACAAGGTCTGGGTGCCACCTCTCCAGGGCATCCAGGTCCACCAATGAGGAGACCGGGCTTCTTCCTCGTCAGACTCTGGGAGGTCAAGATCCTGCCGAGGTTTCGAAGAACCTTCCGCAGGTGGCAACAGCTGGGGAGCATGAGGGTCCCGCCCTGGCTGGGGAGTGGGGGGGGGGGGGCGAGGGCGGGTCCCTCGTAGCTCTATGATCGGCAGACGGACTGAGAGGGGGAGGACCGTCCTGCCGGTTGGACAGTGCCCGAGAGGATGAGGGACCAAGGTTGAGCCAGCTGTTAGAGGCTGGGTACCACAACCGACCAAAAAGTAGATCCTGGTGCCAATCAGACCATAGCCACTGATTACTCTTGGGGGCATAGAGCCACTGGTCCCCGAGGAGGCAAGCGGGCTGTGGTGGCCCTGGGGCAGAATTTCCTCGGGGGTCGGGGTGTCCTGCAACACCAGGGGGGGGAGGGGTAGCGAGAGAGCGTGGCATGACGCACCCCCTCCGGAGAGTGCACTGCCCTGTACACCTCCTTGGTGGGATCTGTGGGGCCCCCTTGTTCGAGAGGGGAAGTGGTGGAGGACGTGGCTACCAAGCCCCCAACCCGCCTGCGCGCAGGTTGGAGTGGCTGCAGTGCCGTGGCTACCCCTAGGTAGTGATCACGCAGGACACCCGTGGTCCCGCGGGTAGAACCCCCCCCCCCCCCCCCCCCCTGGAGGAACGGGACCGCGGACGTTGCCCAAAGGGGGGGAGGAATAAGTCTGCCCCCCAACGTCCAGTGCCCCTAGGGGAGAGTACGACGGCCGATGGGGGAGGTCGACCGTCGGGGGTCTGGGCGACGCAGGTCTGGGCGAGGCCGTGCCTGCTGCCCAGACCTGGAGCTATAAACAGTTTGGGCGTCCCAGGGACTGTCCACAACCCCGCCACCGGAGTAAAGACGCTCCTCGTGCGCACATGGTGGCTGCACGCAGGCACGTTGGGGAGAGCATCGTGAGCATGTGGAAGACTAGTGGGAGGAAGACTAGGATCCGACAGCCCGTGGAGGCGAGTGACGGGCGGCGATTCCGGGTGCATCCCGTCACCCATGCTGGTTCATGCCTCGGTAAGGGTCCCCAGGGGCCGAAGGTCACACCACTCAGCATGATAGTAAGAGGGTCGCCCAGCGTCAGAGGTGAAGGAGGCAAGCTGTCCGAAGGGGGGGGGGGGGGGGAGGGAGAGACGGAATGGGATCTCTTAGCCCGGCTCCATCCTCTAAGGGGAGCCTTGCCCTTAGATTTCTTGGAAATCTCGTATGACAGACATTGAGCAATGGTGGCAGCTTGCCTTCTTCCCCTTGGACGCAGTGATCACGTGTCCGCCAGTCTGGTAGGGGAGGAATGGTCCTGCGTCCCCTCGCGGACCCCCACTCTACACCGACCGTACGTTCGTCCACGGGAGGAACGGATTGCCCCAAGGAATCGACTGGCGGGCCCTCCGGGGCAGCGAGCGACTTCAGAAAGGTAGAGCGGCTCGACCCGACCTGGTCCTTCGCCATGTTGGGCACTGGCGGCAGGGCAATCACGGCGCGCACGACCACAAAGCGGGGACAAATCGGTCGATCGAAGGTAAACAAGTAACTCGATCAACCTAGTGCTACAGC
The DNA here is from genome assembly GCA_033310375.1 of Conus canariensis. Taxonomy (NCBI): domain Eukaryota; kingdom Metazoa; phylum Mollusca; class Gastropoda; order Neogastropoda; family Conidae; genus Conus; species Conus canariensis. The sequence goes on along the minus strand of CM065746.1, from coordinate 36,267,907 downwards.
ACCCTAATAAAAGATCTAGTAGGGGAACGAGATCGTAAGACACTCGGCCCCCGTACCCTCGATCGATGATGGGATGAACTCAAGCACCGTAATGTAAGGTATAGCCAGAAATTACAGGATGCGAGATCGCAAGGAACTCGAGCGATCTGCACTAGGACATAGACACTGGGTCTATGAAGGTGCCGACGGAGAGAAACCTCCATAATATCCCAGGTACAAAAGTTGTGAGGCAAGATGGCCGACTACGACCGGTCAGAAAGAAAATGGCGGACCGGTGCACAGGGCAAAAGATTGGTGAAGAAAATGCCGATGAGGCGCGAGGGAGTCGCAAACAAGGTCGAGGGGATGAGGAAGGTATGGGTCGTGGGTCACCGAGGGCGAACCGATGTAGACCCGATGCGGGAGAATTTGGAAGAAGACAAAAGTCGATCACGACCAGCAATGGCGACTCGCGAGCGGAATGCAGGCCGATCGCGCAATAGAAGGAGAGTAAAAAAGGGAATACCTCGCCCACCAAAGCCTCACAGGCAAGTGTACCCAGGGTCTATAGTACAAGCCACAATATGAATAAGCAAAACAAGCAAACACACAGCAATCTGTACACAACACAGAAGAAAGGCGAGACAGAGCACAAGACTTATCTTGCTTGGACGGCAGGCCGAAGGAGAATGATGTAAACAAGCGCACTTCGGCGTTCTGCGCATGGTGGAAGTAGGGGGGGCTTCACTTGACTGTCTTATTACTGCATTAGCCACAAAAATCTTCGGCCTGGCAGAGCTGACTAACTGCCGTTGAATGCTATGGTCTGACATGGTAAAGTATATGACGCCAAATCATAAGTATGAGCAGTCAGATGAGAAAACACTGACAAGTTCTATGGACACTCACGAGTTTTGGTGTCCACGATGAAGTGACAGTGATGCTGGTCCTCAGGGATGTTGAAGAACTCCAGACTTTCCTGAAGGATCTGACTGAACTGCGTGTCCTGTATACACACCCACACCCACACCCACACACATAACACACATACACACACACACACACACACACACACACACACACACACAACACAAATTTCAAGTTTGTGAAATCAAAAGACAAAGAGGACGTGCTCTGTTTAACAGTTCCATGTCATATGCACTACGCTTGTTTTCTGCCTCTGAACAGGATTTCTTCCCTGTTTCCCTGTCCATCTTTTTGCCTGGAGCAGTGCTAGAGTCCTAAGACCTGAAGTGTTCATGCTTGTCCTAGTCTCATGTTGTGTCACTCCTATCTTGTTGTGTCATTGTCATATTGTTTCCTCTTATGTCATGTAGCGTTGTACTGTGTTGTGTCATGACATGTAGTGTAATGTAATGCAGTGCAGTGTAGTGCACACTTCATTGCTGTAACTGACGTCTCTGTATGAACTTCAGGTGACCACTTCTGGGAAGAGTGTATCACCACAGTACAATGCAAAGGAAAAGAAGACAACACAGAAAATGATCAAGACAAAGAAGGCGACAAAGAAATGATCAAGACAATGAAGATGACAGAGAAAATCATCAAGACAAAGAAGACGACAAAGAACATGATCAAGAGAAAGAAGACGACAAGAAAATGATCAAGACAAAGAAGACGACAAAGAAAATGACCAAGACAAAGAAGATGACAAAGAAAATGATCAAGACAAAGAAGACGACAAAGAAAATGATCAAGACAAAGAAGACGACAAAGAAAATGATCAAGAGAAAGAAGACGATAAAGAAAATGCTCAAGACAAAGAAGATGACAAAGAACATGATCAAGAGAAAGAAGACAACAAAGAAAATGATCAAGACAAAGAAGACAACAAAGAAAATGATCAAGACAAAGAAAATGCTAAAGACAAAGAAGATGACATTGAAATTGCTCAAGACAAAGAAGATGACAAAGAAAATGACCGAGACTAAGAAGACGACAAAGACGAGGATGAGGATGAAGCAGAGGGCAGTGTGTGTGTGTGTGTGTGTGTGTGTGTGTGTGTGTGTGTGTGTGTGTGTGTGTGTGTGTGTGTTTTGTGACACTGGCTGTCGTTACCTCGTGGATTGGCAGCTGGGAGGGAATGCTGGACAGGTCTGGGCCGTGCACCAGAATCTTCTTGGCGCTGGCCACGTTGGCACACACCAACAGGTACGGCTGAAACACCGCAAACAGACAACGGAGGCAATCACTGGTACTTCGCCCTTCTCCTCGGACAGACCAGGTATTTAATAACCTTTCAATGACTAATCGCATGTCAGCCATTACCAGTCAACTATTGATCTGGTCCAATCCATCAGTCATTTCTATACAAGGTATTTGGGTAGGTTTGAGCATTAAGACATCCTGCAATGCATAATTCAAGAGTACTTTTTCTTTAAAGTAACACATATGTTTCATATGTTCACCAGGCATTCTGAAAAAAAAAATCACTCTGATAGTTATGCAGACGTTACCAAAAAAATAACAGAAGTATAAAGTTAAACAAACAAGATCATTGAACATGAGGCATCTAAAATCTTTCACCTGCCCACTCCAACCCCACACTTCCTATCTCCTCATCCACCCCCCCCCCCCCCCTCCTCCCAGTGATTTCAGTTTGTCGTTAGAGATCACTCACATCACACTGTTCCTTCTTCAGCGTCTGCTTCAGGTCCTTGAAGTAGATTCCTTCCACACAGGGCACCACCTGTCAGCAGCATCATTCTTATCATCATCATCATCATTATTATTGTCATCATCATCGTTCTTATTATCATCATCATCATTCTTATTGTCATCATCATCATCATCATCATCATCATTCTTATTGTCATCATCGTCATTATTATTGTCATCATCATCGTTCTTATTATCATCATCATCATTCTTATTGTCATCATCACCATCATTCTTATTGTCATCATCACCATCATTCTTATCATCGTCATCATCATTCTTACTGTCATCATCATCATCATCATCGTCATTCTTATTGTCATCATCACCATCATTCTTATTGTCATCATCATCATTCTTTTTGTCATCATCACCATCATTCTTATTGTCATCATCATCATTCTTATTGTCATCATCACCATCATTCTTATCATCATCATCATCATTCTTATTGTCATCATCACCATCATTCTTATTGTCATCATCATCATTCTTATTGTCATCATCACCATCATTCTCATTGTCATCATCACCATCATTCTTATCATCATCATCACCATTCTTATTGTCATCATCACCATCATTCTTATTGTCATCATCATCATTCTTATTGTCATCATCATCATCATCATCATCATCATCATCATTCTCATTGTCATCATCACCATCATTCTTATCATCATCATCACCATTCTTATTGTCATCATCACCATCATTCTTATCATCGTCATCATCATTCTTACTGTCATCATCATCATCATCATCATCATCATCATCACCATTCTTACTGTCATCATCACCATCATTCTTATTGTCATCATCATCATTCTTATTGTCATCATCATCATCATCATCATCATCATCATTCTCATTGTCATCATCACCATCATTCTTATCATCATCATCACCATTCTTATTGTCATCATCACCATCATTCTTATTGTCATCATCACCATTCTTATTGTCATCATCACCATCATTCTTATTGTCATTATCATCACCATCATTCTTATTGTCATCATCATCATCATCATTCTTATCATCATCATCATCATCGCCATCATCATTATCATCATTCTTACTGTCATCATTATCATCATTCTTATTGTCATCATCATCATCATCATTCTTATGGTCATCATCATCATCATCATCATTCTTATCATCATCATCATCATCATCACCATCACCATCATCATGACCAGGAACACTGAAGTTGTTTAGTCTCTTGTTCAAAAGTTCTAATACTGGTAACACTGAATTCTCAGTGTTGAGCACACCTTGTCTGATGTCTCAATGAATGTACACAATCAATTCTCAGTGTTCAGCACGACTTGTCTGATGTCTCAATGAATGTACACAATCAATTCTCAGTGTTCAGCACACCTTGTCTGATGTCTCAATGAATGCACACAATCAATTCTCAGTGTTGAGCACAGCTTGTCTGATGTATCAATGAATGTACACAATCAATTCTCAGTGTTGAGCACAGCTTGTCTGATGTATCAATGAATGTACACAATCAATTCTCAGTGTTGAGCACAGCTTGTCTGATGTCTCAATGAATGCACACAATCAATTCTCAGTGTTGAGCACAGCTTGTCTGATGTATCAATGAATGTACACAATCAATTCTCAGTGTTGAGCACAGCTTGTCTGATGTATCAATGAATGTACACAATCAATTCTCAGTGTTGAGCACACCTTGTCTGATGTCTCAATGAATGTACACAATCAATTCTCAGTGTTGAGCACAACTTGTCTGATGTCTCAATGAATGTACACAATCATGCACAGGGTGTGTCCAAGAGGCAGAGTTTTCTATCCACTGTTCCTCCCTTCATCAATATTTCTCTGTTCTGGAGGTGCTCACAGAGAAACCCGCCATCCACTGTTCCTCCCTTCATCAATATTTCTCTGTTCTGGAGGCCCTCACAGAGAAACCCACCATCAACTATTCCCTGACTTCATTCATCAGTTGTTCCGCTTAGTTTGGTTAAGGCTTCATCCTCATTCATCATTTTCTGTCTGTTTGTTTGACTGCAAGGATTTATCCTCATCCATGAGTTATTTTTGAGTAAGCTTTACTCTTAAGAAAAGAAGTTACAAGCACAGAATATCCAGAGGCAGGGGAGGTAATCTGCACAGTGAGAGCTGCAAGCAGTTTATATAAAGAATGTATGCCTCCTACTCCCTCCCTGCCCCCCCGCCCCCCCAATTTCATCCATTAATGCTGTATGGGTCAGAGGGGGGTGGGGGGTGGTGGTGGCAGGGTTTAAGATCCCTGAAGCCAACTCACCAGCCAGAGGAGGGAGGACGCTCCAGCGATGGCTTCCTGGAAACCCTCACAGGGGGAACGCACGTAGAACATCACAAACCCCACCTGCACACACACACACACACACCTTCAGCAGGTGAAGATGGCCTACAACAACCACCCTTCATTCTCACTTCATGTTTTCCATCACAGTGACCCCTGGGGACCCCTCACAGGGGGCGTGCACACAGAACATCACAAACCCCACCTGCACACACACACACACACACACACACACACACACACACACACACACACACACACACACTCACACACACATACACATACACACACACAAACACTCACACACGCACACACACACGCACACACACACACACACACACACACACACACACACTCACACTCACACACACATACACATACGCACAGACTGACTGACCAGGTAATTGAAGGAGTGATGTTATACAGACACACACAGACAGACTGACTGACCAGGTAGTTGAAGATGGAGTGATGTTATACAGACAGACACAGACAGACTGACTAACCAGGTAGTTGAAGATGGAGTGATGTTATACAGACAGACACGCACAGACTGACTGACCAGGTAGTTGAAGATGGAGTGATGTTATACAGACAGACACACACAGACTGACTGACCAGGTAGTTGAAGATGGAGTGATGTTATACAGACAGACACAGACAGACTGACTAACCAGGTAGTTGAAGATGGATGATGTTATACAGACAGACACACACAGACTGACTGACCAGGTAGTTGAAGATGGAGTGATGTTATACAGACAGACACAGACAGACTGACTAACCAGGTAGTTGAAGATGGAGTGATGTTATACAGACAGACACACACAGACTGACTGACCAGGTAGTTGAAGATGGAGTGATGTTATACAGACAGACACACACAGACTGACTGACCAGGTAGTTGAAGATGGAGTGATGTTATACAGAAGACACACACAGACAGACTGACTGACCAGGTAGTTGAAGATGGAGTGATGTTATACAGGCAGACACACACAGACTGACTGACCAGGTAGTTGAAGATGGAGTGATGTTATACAGACAGACACACACAGACTGACTGACCAGGTAGTTGAAGATGGAGTGATATATAAAGAACAGACACGGACAGACTGACTGACCAGGTAGTTGAAGATGGAGTGATGTTATACAGACAGACACAGACAGACTGACTGACCAGGTAGTTGAAGATGAGATTTTAGTTATACAGACAGAGACAGACAGACTGACTGACCAGGTAGTTGAAGATGGAGTGAGCGGTCTGGGCGGGCAGCTGGCGGAAGTAGATCACCAGTTTACGCAACAGGAAGGTCAGCTCCTCCTGCCGGACATACACTCTGACCTTTCACATACACTCTGACCTTTCACATACACTCTGACCTTTCAGGGTCACTTCAACATCCATCACAGTACACCACTCTGTGACCACTGTGGATGGGCCATTCAGCATTTCCAGGGACTGCAGTTTATGCCAAGTAAGGACCCGGTAAGGACTTAGACGGACCATGTCCACATATACAAACATAAAGAGGAATACAAAGGCTATCTACATGTCCACATATACAAATATATACATAAAGAGGAATACAAAGGCTATCTGCTGATGTTGCCTGACCTCTTGAAAAATCTGGACATGTTCTATGTGTCATCAAGATACAATCTAAACCCTTTCTGAGTCATCAAGATGCAATTCAAAACTTTTCTTGTGTCATCAAGATACACTTTAAAACTTTTCTTGCATCATCAAGATACAATTCAAAACTTTTCTTGTGTCATCAACATACAATTTAAAACTTTTCTTGTGTCATCAAGATACAATTTAAAACTTTTCTTGTATCATTAAGATACAGTTTTAAAACTTTTCTTGTGTCATCAAGATACAGTTTAAAACTTTTCTTGTGTCATCAAGGTACAATTTAAAACTTTTCTTGTGTCATCAAAATACAAATTAAAACTTTTCTTGTGTCATCACGATACAGTTCAAAACTACTTGTGTCATCAAGATACAATTTTAAACTTTTCTTGTGTCATCAAGACACAATCTAAAACTTTTCTTACATCATCAAGATACAACTTATAATTTTTCTTGAGTCAACAAGATACAGTTTAAAACTTTTCTTGTGTCATTAAGATACGATCTAAAACTTTTCTTGCATCATCAAGATATACTTTAAAACTTTTCTTGTGTCATCAAGATACAGTTCAAAACTACTTGTGTCATCAAGATGCAATTTAAAACTTTTCTTGTGTCATCAAGATACAATTTAAAACTTTTCTTGTGTCATCAAGATACAGTTTAAAACTTCTCTTGTGTCATCAAGGTACAGTTTAAAAATTTTTCTTGTGTCATCAAGATACAGTTTAAAACTTTTCTTGTGTCATCAAGATACAGTTTAAAACATTTCTTGTGTCATCAAGATACAATTTAAAACATTTCTTGTGTCATCAAGATACAGTTTGAAACTTTTCTTGTGTCATCAAGATACAGTTTAAAACTTTTCTTAAGTCATCAAGATACAATTTAAAACT
>CM065746.1:36255397-36257897 GCA_033310375.1 Conus canariensis | reverse complement strand
AGACAGCACAACACTGGCCCACAGCCTTTGGTTCTAGCACAGTGTCTTTCCATCCACCACGCCTTCTTTCTCTGATTACATACTGCATTCTTCATTCTAAATTGTTAGGTATTCATTGTTGTATAATTATGTGTTGATATGCTCTTCTGTGCAATGTTTTCTTTCATACATTTACATACTTTTCCTTTGTTTGAGGGCTGGATGAAAAAAAAAAAAGAGTCACTGACTTGTGCTTATTCCTTTCCCTCAATAAACAACATTTTGTTCGTTTGTTCATTCATTTCCAGATGAAGCTTCTCAAAACCCACTCCCTTCCCTTCAACTGACTGACTAACAACCAATCCTCTCCTATTTACCTGTCCTCCTGCATTCGCCTGTCAAGGGTGACTCTCCATTTTGTCCCCCACAAGGGTCATCGTGGGTGAGTTGAAAGTTAAGTAATGGGACCATTTGTACAAGCTCTGAAGGGCTTGCGCTTTCTAAAATTGCAAAAAAAGCTTTGAAAGTTTTCTTTTTCATCTTCTATAGTGTGTGACTGACAAAAACACTACAATGATAGACGACAGTCCATTTAAAATGACTTTGGAGGAATTAACTGTCAGGTGCGACCAACAAAGGCACTGAATCACAGTAATAGAGGACTGTACATTTAACATGACTGAGGGTGGTTTAACTGTGGAGTGTGACCAACGAAAGCACTATGAGACAGTGACAGAGGACTGTCCATGTACATGACTGTGAAGAAATTAATTGTGGAGTGTGACCAACAAAAGCACTAAGTGACAATAATCAGGACTGGCCATTTAACATGGCTAAGGATAGTTTAACTGTGGAGTGTGACCAACGAAAGCATTAAGAGACAGTGACAGAGGACTGTCCATTGTACATGACTGTGAAGAAATTAACTGTGGAGTGTGACCAACAAAAGCACTAAGTGACAATCATCAGGACTGTCCATTCAACATTGACTGTGAAGGAATTAACTGTGGAGTCTGACCAACAAAAGCACCAAGTGACAGTGGTAGTGAGACAGTCTGTTTAATTTAACTGTGAAGGAATCAACTGTGGAGTGTGACCAACAAAAGCACTAAGTGACAGTGATCAGGACTGTCCTTTTAACTTGATTGTGGAGGCTTTAACTGTGGAGTCTGACCAACAACAGCACTAAGTGACAGTGATCAGGACTGTCTGTTTAACTTGATCATGGAGGATTTAACTGCGGAGTGTGACCAACAAAAGCACTATGTGAGAGTGGTAGTGGTGGACTGTCTGTTTAACATAACTGTGAAGAAATTAACTGTGCAGTGTGACTGACAAAAGCACTAAGTGACAGTAATCAGGACTGTCCATTTAACATTGACTGGGGGGGGGGGGGGGGGGATTAACTGTGGAGTATGACCAATGACAGCACTATGTGATACATATAAAGGACTGTCCATGTAGCTTGACTCTAGAGAAATTAACTGTGGAGTCTGACCACCAACTGCACTAAGTGACAGTGATACAGGACTGTCCATTTAACCTGACTGAGGCGGGGGGGGGGGGGGGGGGGGGGGGGTGTTAGTCCAGGCACCCCTACATGAAACACATGGAATGAGACATCTGTCTGAAATCCATCACAACACAAGTGGCAATGACATCTATAGGTGATCATGATGGGGTAAGCTGGTGCTGCTGGTTGGATCCACATTAAGATCTTCATCATGCAGTGTGGTGACCACAATGGTTGTTCCTAGACATCAGCAACACACACACACACACACACACACACACACACACACACATACACACACACACCAGCCCTGATGTGGCCCTTTGTGGTCAGCTGGGCTATAAGCAACATTACCTTACACACACACACACACACACACACACACACACACACCGAATCACATCAACCACTAGATTTTATTCAAAATTTGGTGCCATTTGGACTTGCACGTAGGGGGAGACAGCAATTTCTTTCTTTTTTTTTTCTTTTTTTTTTTTTAAAAAGTAACCCAGTTTGGCGAGTCTGTCTGATTCTTTCGAAAACTAACTTGGTACTTTAATATATTTTGCATCTGGTAGAAAAGAAGTTAACCCTTTCAACTCTTCTGAGTTTTCAGCCTGGTAGAAAAAGAAGTTAACCCTTTCAACTCTTCTGAGTTTTCAGCCTGGTAGAAAAAGAAGTTAACCCTTTTAACTCTTCTGAGTTTTCAGTCTGGGCAGCCTCTCTGGCCTGGCCAGTGTGGGCTGATCTGCATGAAAGGAGCGGTACATCATGCAGGTTCTAACATCTGAACAACTGTTTCACTGACAGGCTACCATTTACATGTGGTAACTGCAAACTGATCATGTATCAACACGTTAAAGTTCCATGTTATATATATAGCACTAGCTGAATTTTGATGCTTTTGTAAACTCTAACATTATTTCATTCTTTTGTAAAACTCATTTTTGATTGTAAGCATGAAAAAAAACTATTGGAATCGTTCAAATTACTCAGCAAAAGATTGTG
>CM065746.1:36247897-36250397 GCA_033310375.1 Conus canariensis | reverse complement strand
GCATGAGCCCAGCAACTTGGAACACATGTCCACACAGTCAGGAGAACCAAACCTGATACATGTATTAGCCACTGCCATTTGAACAGAACACAATATATGGTGAAAGTCACCAGATTTTCAGGAAAAAAAAACCCTAGCAATCAGGAATTACTCCGAGTGTGTGTGGATGTGAAACATCTACATTATATGATGATGTCAAATTTCTTAGAAAAGGAAAAAAAATTGCAGGGCTGACATTACAATGAAAGTATGTGTGTGTGTGTGTGTGTGTGTGTGTGTGTGTGTGTGTGTGTGTGTGTGTGCACGCACTCACGTGCACATGTGAATGCTTGTGCATGCATTCGTGCATGTGTGTGTGTGTGTGTGTGTGTGTGTGTGTGTGTGTGTGTGTGTGTCTGCATGCCTCTGTGTGTGTGTGTGTGTGTGTGTGTGTGTGTGTGTGTGTGTGTGTGTGTGTGTGTGTGTCCATGTGTGTGTCTGCATGCCTGTGTGTGTGTGTGTGTGTGTGTGTGTGTGTGTGTGTGTGTGTGTGTGCGTGTGTGTGTGTGTGTGTGTGTGTGAAACCAAATTCTGAATCTAGCCATCAGTTATTTCACAGACATGCCAACAACTGATTCATAGAGGCAGCTACGCATTCTCTTTTCCAGGTAAGATCTACAGGACTTCATCCACAGTACAAGAAGGGAGATCATTCTTGCCAAGCTAGGATAAAATGAGAGTGAGGCTGTGCACGACCAGATTTCTGCTCAGGTGTCTGGGCGAACCACATCATGGTCAAATGGTTGACACTTTACTGACAACTACACCAAATGCAGGCTGCCACTCTGATCTGCTGGGCACACGTTTGGTTGGAGGTGATACCTGATTACATCTGTGACAGCAAGGGACAGCTGGCTCTCTGAGTGCGAAAGACTGAGCTACTGCTGGTGCCATGGGTTGACATGTACACACACACATTAAAACACAGCTACTGTTGGTACCTGGGGTTGACATGTACACACACAGCTTAAAACACTGCTACTGTTGGTACCATGGGTTGACATGTACACACACAGCTTAAAACACTGCTACTGTTGTACCATGTGTTGACATATACACATACAGCTTAAAACACGGCTACTGTTGGTACCATGGGTTGACATATACACACACAGCTTAAAACACTGCTACTGTTGATACCAGGGGTTGACATGTACACACACAGCTTAAAACACTGCTACTGTTGATACCAGGGGTTGACATGTACACACACAGCTTAAAACACTGCTACTGTTGTACCAGGGGTTGACATGTACACAGACAGCTTAAAACACTGCTACTGTTGTACCAGGGGTTGACATCTACACACACAGCTTAAAACACTGCTACTGTTGGTACCAGGGGTTGACATGTACACAGACACTTCAGCAGAAGCAGGGGACTAGAGAGGCAGAGACAATCAAGACAAAGGGAAGTTTTGCTGGGAGGAGAAGACGACGATGAAGAAGTGTAACCTAGAATGGAGAGAGAGAGAGAGAGTGGAACGCTCAACGATTTGTAGCATTGTATATAGTTGATTCTGGGGTGAACACAGGATGTGAGAAATTATCTCATAAATTTCAATTCATGCTTTTACTGCAGTCTCAAATTTCAATGATTTATTTTCGTTTTGATCACGATCCGAATTATTTCCAAATTCTACCCTGTTCACACACCCGATAGGTAAGATGCGGACTTATGATCGGTCATCAAGTAAGTGATTAACTTCGATTACTAACAGACTGCTTTATCTTTCTATGGCAAGCACCCTGTATGTGGGAGGTGCTACTGGAACGTAGCCCCCTGTAGATCCTCACAGCCTTCCAGATGATTTGAGATATCTGCTGCCGAGAGAATTTTGATTTTTGAAATTTGATGTGATAACTGTCCAGACGGGAAGAACGCAGTATTTTCATGAATAAGACTTGGGGTCTGTGAACCCAGAGGTAATTTTTCATTGTATACGGCAAACTGAATGTCTGTATAACCTGCACAGTACAAAAATGAAGTTCGTCAAATGAGTGAATGGATTGAAGTTAGTGTGACTTCAATATATTTTTCTTCTTCTTTTTTGTTGTTGCAAAATACAGTAAAAACAGGACAGCTTGTTGAATTATATACTGGCAAAAAAAACACACCCAAAAAACAACCAAAAAAAACAAAAAACCAGGAAATTAAAAAACCTCTATCTTGATTTTTGAAAGATAAAAATTCAAGTTTAAGGTGTTTTGTGTGTGTGTTGTGTTGTGTTGTGTTGTGTTGTGTTGTGTTGTGTTGTGTTGTGTTGTGTTGTGTTGTGTTGTGTTGTGTTGTGTTGTGTTGTGTTGTGTTGTGTTGTGTTGTGTTGTGTTGTGTTGTGTGTGTGCGTGCATGCATTCATGTGGTATGTGTCTCTGTCTGTATGTGTTTTCATGTTTAATGCTAGTTCCTTTTTTATTTTTTCTTTCATACACAGATGGCTTGTAAAGACAGAGAGAGACAC
>CM065746.1:36192897-36242897 GCA_033310375.1 Conus canariensis | reverse complement strand
CTATGTCCCTGTCTCCCCAGTCTTTGTCTCACCATGTCTCTCTATGTCCCTGTCTCCCCAGTCTCTGCCTCACCATGTCTCTCTATGTCCCTGTCTCCCCAGTCTTTGTCTCACCATGTCTCTCTATGTCCCTGTCTCCCCAGTCTTTGTCTCACCATGTCTCTCTATGTCCCTGTCTCCCCAGTCTTTGTCTCACCATGTCTCTCTATGTCCCTGTCTCCCCAGTCTTTGTCTCACCATGTCTCTCTCCCTGTCTCCCCAGTCTTTGTCTCACCATGTCTCTCTAGGTCCCTGTCTCCCCAGTCTCTGCCTCACCATGTCTCTCTAGGTCCCTGTCTCCCCAGTCTTTGTCTCACCATGTCTCTCTATGTCCCTGTCTCCCCAGTCTTTGTCTCACCATGTCTCTCTATGTCCCTGTCTCCCCAGTCTTTGTCTCACCATGTCTCTCTCCCTGTCTCCCCAGTCTCTGCCTCACCATGTCTCTCTAGGTCCCTGTCTCCCCAGTCTTTGTCTCACCATGTCTCTCTATGTCCCTGTCTCCCCAGTCTTTGTCTCACCATGTCTCTCTAGGTCCCTGTCTCCCCAGTCTTTGTCTCACCATGTCTCTCTCCCTGTCTCCCCAGTCTTTGTCTCACCATGTCTCTCTAGGTCCCTGTCTCCCCAGTCTCTGCCTCACCATGTCTCTCTAGGTCCCTGTCTCCCCAGTCTTTGTCTCACCATGTCTCTCTAGGTCCCTGTCTCCCCAGTCTTTGTCTCACCATGTCTCTCTATGTCCCTGTCTCCCCAGTCTCTGCCTCACCATGTCTCTCTAGGTCCCTGTCTCCCCAGTCTCTGTCTCACCATGTCTCTCTATGTCCCTGTCTCCCCAGTCTCTGTCTCACCATGTCTCTCTATGTCCCTGTCTCCCCAGTCTCTGTCTCACCATGTCTCTCTATGTCCCTGTCTCCCCAGTCTCTGCCTCACCATGTCTCTCTATGTCCCTGTCTCCCCAGTCTTTGTCTCACCATGTCTCTCTAGGTCCCTGTCTCCCCAGTCTTTGTCTCACCATGTCTCTCTATGTCCCTGTCTCCCCAGTCTTTGTCTCACCATGTCTCTCTATGTCCCTGTCTCCCCAGTCTTTGTCTCACCATGTCTCTCTCCCTGTCTCCCCAGTCTTTGTCTCACCATGTCTCTCTAGGTCCCTGTCTCCCCAGTCTCTGCCTCACCATGTCTCTCTATGTCCCTGTCTCCCCAGTCTCTGTCTCACCATGTCTCTCTATGTCCCTGTCTCCCCAGTCTCTGCCTCACCATGTCTCTCTATGTCCCTGTCTCCCCAGTCTCTGTCTCACCATGTCTCTCTATGTCCCTATCTCCCCAGTCTCTGCCTCACCATGTCTCTCTATGTCCCTGTCTCCCCAGTCTCTGCCTCACCATGTCTCTCTATGTCCCTGTCTCCCCACCCCTGTCTCTTTCCTGTCTCACCTAATGTCTCTCTCCTGTCTCCCCAGTCTCTGCCTCACCATGTCTCTCTATGTCCCTGTCTCCCCAGTCTCTGCCTCACCATGTCTCTCTCCCTGTCTCCCCAGTCTCTGCCTCACCATGTTCTCTCTATGTCCCTGTCTCCCCAGTCTCTGCCTCACCATGTCTCTCTATGTCCCTGTCTCCCCAGTCTTCAGGCCAGCCATTCACTGAGCCAGCGTCTTTTTCAAACTGTCAAAAACATCCTGTAATTGCTGAGATATAAGCCTCTACTGTTTTCCAGTATACTCTAATGCTGTGATTACAAAAAAGGGCAGCGGCCTATTCACGGATTTTTTCAATACTATTCTTAGCTTGCCATAAGGTTATCCTCTCCTGATGTGTAGTTGATCTGATAAATCGAAAGCCAATGTTTGTGGAAATACAGTTTGATCACCTTTCCCGGAGAGAATGATTCATGCATCAGCAACACAAAATGCGCATTGTTCAGTATTGATGAATATCATTTTTGCTTACTTAGTCACTCATCAGCACCACATAACATGGCCAAAGTTCATTGTTTTATTTCCTGAAGGCCTTGTGGTGTCTTAAATACATATTTTTTTTGCATGACAGGATCTGCAGTCTATGGTCTTCATCAATCGCACACATTCTGATTTGTCTGCTACAGCCAGCCGTCCTGTCAGCACTTCAATCTTCGGGGCTCAGTCCCATCTCTTCCATAGCCAGTTACAGCCCAGGGGCAGAGCACTTGAGTAAAAACTTCCCATCTGAGGTATGTGCACCTGTGAAAAAAATGAGCTCCTATTCACTTTTGCTTTTTTTCCACATAATGTCCACAGCTGTAACGTCCAGCAAGGTCATCGCCTTTTAGATTTTTCCATAACTTCTTCTTCTTCTGCGTATGCAGGCTGATACTCCTGCGGACACCCCCCGTATAGACAGGCAAGTATTAATCCCATCTACCCAACAAAGGAAGTGGAGTTTTGTGTGTATGACCGTTTTTTTATCCCGCCATTAAGGCAGCCATACTCCATCTTCAGGGAAGGTGCATGCTATGTGTAACGTGTCATCCATACCAACGGCCAAACTGGCCTTCTCTTCCGAAAGTTGGTGATGGGATTTTACGTGTGTGCAAGATGTTATGCGTGCGTTCACACACGGAACCTCGGTTTATAGTCTCATTCGAAGGACTGTATGGGAAATGGAGTCAGAACCAATGTTAACTCTGAGTGAAAAATCCCCCTGTACCGAAACGCCCCGGCGGAGATTCGAACCCGCAACCCTTCGAGTCCGGCGCTCTACCAACTGAGCTATTCCGGTCCCTCTTCCATAACAATTATGGCTATTCCAAGCAAGTAGGCATGTCTGTGGTCATAACAGTTTTTTTCCTTTGCGTATGCAATGCAAAAGACACTCTCAATCAAGGGGATAGCAACACAGTCTCATTGGTCTTTATATGATACAGTGCCTCCATTTCCTAATAAACACAAACTTTACAGCCAATAAAACCAGGCATCAAATTCCGTCTGAAGCTTCAGTGGTCTTGTCTTCTACCCTTGGAGCAAGGTCTTCAATTCTCCATCTATTTCATCCATTTCTTTGTTTCCTGTCTCACTGGGCTGCAGGTGTAGTTGTCATCCATTCCCTCCATTGATTTGTTTCCCTGTCTCCACTGGATTCCTGCAAGCAGGTGTAGTTGTCATCCATTCCCTCCATCGGTTTGTTCCCTGTCTCACTGGACTGCAGGTGTAGTTGTCATCCATTCCCTCCATCGGTTTGTTCCCTGTCTCACTGGACTGCAGGTGTAGTTGTCATCCATTCCCTCCATCGGTTTGTTCCCTGTCTCACTGGACTGCAGGTGTAGTTGTCATCCATTCCCTCCATTGGTTTGTTCCCTGTCTCACTGGACTGCAGGTGTAGTTGTCATCCATTCCCTCCATGGTTTGTTCCCTATCTCACTGGCTGGCTTTCCAGGTGTATTGTCTCCATTCCCTCCATCGTTTGTTCCCTGTCTACACCAGCCTTGCTGGTTCCTTTCTTCAGGAGAAAAAGTGAAGTCTTCCTTTGTCCCACACACACCACAGTCTGACTGGATCATCAGTTCTCTCCACCACTCCCTTCCCTTCTTTTCTTCCCGGCTAAACAACACAGTGTTCCCACACACACCACAGTCTGACTGGATCATCAGTTCTCTCCACCACTCCCTTCCCTTCTTTTCTTCCCGGCTAAACAACACAGTGTTCCCACACACACACAGTCTGACTGGATCATCAGTTCTCTCCACCACTCCCTTCCCTTCTTTTCTTCCCGGCTAAACAACACAGTCTGAACTGCTGACTGATTTCTCCATCACTTTTATCCACTCCTTTGTTCCAAGCTAAACACCACCATCTCTTTTTTTTTCTCTCCAGATTATAATGACATAATTCAATAAATTAAAGAGATTTATAAGCGGCATTCAAGTCATATTTTTTTAGACATTTCAAAAGGAAACATTCAAAAATATTTTCGTATCGTGTATGAATTGTATCCTTTGACAATCCTGAAAAAGCTGATAAATTTGTTAAAAATCGCCAAAATATTACATCGAGAGATGATACAGTGTCGGGTATCCCTCTCCAACTTGCAGTAAGGCCGATCAAACTTTACATGCCTTCCATGGGACACAAGCATGTCCTCCCCTTAGTGGTGGTGAAGGAGAGGCAGGTGGCGGCCACGTGTGCACAAGCATGCTCACCCTTAAACACTCGGGACTGTCCAACGATGTTGAGGAAAGCAGCGGTACTGGAAGCAATGGCGGCTCATGGAATGATGAGTGATGGGATGGGTGGGACAGACAGAGGTCAGGGGGTCACTGGGGTGGTGCGTCTGAGGGACATTTGTGGTCGCAGACCAGGAGAAGGGGGTCAGAGGTCATGACAGGAGACGGTGAAGCTGAGAGGACAGGAGGACATGGATGACCCCCATTTATTCCTCCACTGGCTTCCCTCGCTGTCATTCATTCTCACGGGATCATTAGGCCTCTATTCTCTTCTTTCATTTTATCTATTTTCTTCATCCATTATAATTCCTTCTCACAACATCATTATGGCCCTGTTTTCTTCATTCATTATCATTAAGTCTCTATTTTCTTCATTCATCGCAATTCCTTCTCACGGGATCATTAAGATTCTATTTTTTCTTTCATTGTAATTTGTTTTCATGGGATCACTGAGGCTCTATTTTCTTCATATCCGTCTCACAGCATCATTAAAGCCACTAATTTCTTCATTGATTATAATTCCTTCTCACAGCATCATTAAAGCCACTAATTTCTTCATTGATTATGATTCCTTCTCACAGCATCATTAAAGCCACTAATTTCTTCATTGATTATAATTCCTTCTCACAGGATCATTAAAGGCTCTAATTTCTTCATTCATTTGAATCCTTTCTCACAGGACCATTAAGGCTCTATTTTCTTCATTTATTATAATTCTTTCTCACTGTATCATTAAGGCTCTATTTTCTTCATTTATTATAATTCCTTCTCACAGGATCATTTTTACTGTATTTTCTTCATTCATTTCAATTCCTCACAATATCATTAAGGCTTTATTTTCTTCATTCATTATAATTCTTTCTCTCTCTCTCATTAAGACTATTTTCTTTATTCACTATAAATCCTTCTCACTGTATCATTAAGGCTGTATTTTCTTCATTACAATTCCTTCTCAAAGAATCATTAAGCCTCTAATTTGTTCATTCATTAAAATTCCTTCTCACAGTCTCATTAATATCTTCATTCATTTCAATTCCTTCCAAGAGCATCCTTAAGGCTGTATTTTCTTCATTTGTTACAATTCCTTCTCGCAGGATCATTATCGCTCTTCTTCATTGACTACAGTTCCTTATCACAGGATCTTTAAGGCTCTGTGTTCTTCATTTGATAGACCTCTTTTTAACAGCATCACTAAGGATCTATATTCTTCATTCATTTCAATTCCTTCTTACAGTTAAGTTTCAAAACGGAGTAACTGAGGGCGGAAAGGACATAGACAAACAAAGCACAGGACAAGACACAATGCATTTCGACCTCTTGGGTCTTCTTCAGGCAAAAATAACATTTAGGACAGTATGAATGAAGAACGTAAAGCCACTTATCTTCCCAAATATTCGGCACCCGAACAAAATGGCCGCCGGACAGAAACGACAGAGGGGATCATGGGAGAGGAAATAGTGAGGAAGGGGGGGAGGGAAGGGGGGGAGGGGGGAGGGAAGGGGGGGGAAGGGGGGGGGGGGGAGGGGGGAAGGGGGAAGGGGGGAGGAGGGGAGGGGGGAAGGGGGGGGAGAAGGAGGGGGAGTGAAACAATGGGGTTTGTAGCTTGAGTAGCTGGTTTAGTAGAATGGTATGCTACAAAATATATTGTTCCTACTGTCCTAAATGTTATTTGTTTTCGCCTGAAGAAGACCCTGAAGAAGGTCGAAATGTATTAAGTCCTGTGCTTTGTTTGTCTATGTCCTTGGCGGTAACTAACCCCCTCTCTTTCTAAATTTTCCTTCTTACAGGATCATTAAGGCTACATTTTCTTTATTCATTACAATTCCTTCTCACAGGATCATCTAAGCTCTGTTTTCTTCATTCCTTATCATTCCTGCTAACAGCAAACATCTTTAGGGCTCTATTTTCTTCATTCCTTATCATTCCTGCTAACAGCAAACATCTTTAGGGCTCTGTTTTCTTCATTCCTTATCATTCCTGCTAACACCGAACATCTTTAGGGCTTTATTTTCTTCATTCCTTATCATTCCTGCTAACAGCAAACATCTTTTGGGCTTTATTTTCTTCATTCCTTATCATTCATGCTAACACCGAACATCTTTAGGGCTCTATTTTCTTCATTCCTTATCATTCCTGCTAACAGCAAACATCTTTTGGGCTTTATTTTCTTCATTCCTTATCATTCCTGCTAACACCGAACATCTTTAGGGCTCTATTTTCTTCATTCATTATCATTCCTGCTAACAGCAAACATCTTTTGGGCTCTATTTTCTTCATTCCTTATCATTCCTGCTAACAGCAAACATCTTTAGGGCTCTATTTTCTTCATTCCTTATCATTCCTGCTAACAGCAAACATCTTTAGGGCTTTATTTTCTTCATTCATTATCATTCCTGCTAACACCGAACATCTTTAGGGCTCTATTTTCTTCATTCCTTATCATTCCTGCTAACAGCAAACATTTTTAGGGCTCTATTTTCTTCATTCCTTATCATTCCTGCTAACAGCAAACATCTTTAGGGCTCTATTTTCTTCATTCCTTATCATTCCTGCTAACAGCAAACATCTTTAGGGCTCTATTTTCTTCATTCATTACTCCTTGTCACATGATCCTTAAGGCTCTATTTCTTCATTCATTATAATTTCTTCTCACTGGGCAATTAACAATCCATTTTCTTCATTCTTGTAATCATTTTTCTTACAGGATCGTTAAGGGTCTGTTTTCATCATTCTCTTCAGTTCCTTCTCACAGGATCATTAAGACTCTATTTTCCTCAAGTCTTTTCAATTCCTTCAAACAGGATAATTAATGCTCTATATTCTTCATTTCAATTCCTTCTGACAGGATCATTAATAGTCTTTTTTCTTCATTCATTCAATCCTGCTCTAAAGATCAGCACTGCTCTCTTTCCTTAAAGTCACTTCAATTCTTTCCAACAGGATCATTAATGCACTGTTTCATTCCTTCACTTTAATTCTTTCTCAGAGAATCATCAATGCACAATCTGGTTCCATCGTTCCAGTTCCTACTCCAGTGACAATGAACACTTCGGTTTCTTCAGCTGAATCCTCTCTCACAAGATAAACAATGTTTTCTTTAGTTCGGTTAATTTCATTCTTTCTCATACAAAAGTCAAAGCTCTATTTTATGCCTTCATTTATTATTTAATATTTCTTCTGACACAGAAATCAAAGCTCTCTTCTGTTCCTTTGTTTGCATTCCTTCTCAGATGACAGTCAAAGCCCTAATTTGTTTTTTTTTTCATACTAATTTCTACTTAAATAATAATCAAAGCTTTTGTGTCTTCATTGTAATTTTTTTCCCATGATAATGAATGCCTTACTTTGTTTCTTCATTTCAAATCCATTTCATATGCTACTGATCAATACTCTTGTTTTTCCTCCTTCATCCACATTTTTCCACACACAGAGGCTTGAACTTACTACATTATATCTTTTTTGGTTCTTTTTAGCAACACCTGATTTCACAGTAAGCTTTCGACCCAGAACTGGATCGTCAGAAACTCTTAGTTCAAGGAAAATCACAGAGGTAGAAATCCTCAAATCTTTTTATACACCATCAAAGACAATTTTAAACATGGAAATCACATTTGCATAGTTTGCAGTATTTCACATGGCTTTGCCCACCAAAGGGTATTGTTTATAAAGAATGTCTCTAAACATACACACTAATATCAAAGGCAGCATGAACACTTGAACTGAGTCGTTTGTATTGTTTGGATTAAAAAAATTCGAATAACAGAGTTTAAAAAAAGGGAAAATTAATATAAAAAAATTAACAAGAAACAAGCTGTTACTGTTTCACCATCTATGGGAAAACACATGTTTTAATCAATTGATCACACAAAACAAACCCCGAACAAGATGGGTATAACTGTTAGAAAGTTAGCATCTCAATATCCAGTCACACAGCTAGGAGTACAATCTAATTCTTCCATAATTACACTGACCCACCCTTCCTCCCTCCCGTGAATGATACGATGGTACTGTGCCACCTAGCACCAGTATTGCAAGGTGAAGGTGGACGTTGATTAGGGGACCCCCAACACACACAGGAACACCACACTTGAGGTCTTTACATGATGGACAGATGACAGAGCACTGGGAGAACAATCAGCAGACGTCTAAGAACAGTCAAGCGTATCCATGAACTGTTAGAGGTTACTCAGGCAAGACACGGGACAAGACCTTGAAGCCGTGGGAAAGGGGGGAGGGGAAGACAGATGCTGTGATGACCATGACACAGTTACGTCCCCTGACCAGGCTCCAGAGACTGCCACAACAACGCTCACCTTGTACAAAGCCCGTCTGACAGACAACACAACACACACTCACCTTGCGGCGTGCTGTCTGTCCGGCCACTTGTCTCTCCGTGGGTAAGCTGGTGGTGACAGCTTGCGTCGGGCTGTTCCTCTTTCAGGCTGGTTTTCAGGCCAGCAGTACCTCTAGTCCACATCCCTTCCCCACAAAACGACACACACTGACAGAGCCGTGCCTTCTCTAGCAGGCGTTGCACACTCAATCCAAACAATGGGTAACATCCACATTAAAGACCCATCACTTCGCACATTCTAAAACCAACCTGATTTCTGTAATGGCCCCGTGGACGATGGAATGGAACTCAGCACACAACACTTGGCGAGGGTAGAATGGACCTAGGAAGAAACGTTCAGCATGTCATCCCATGAACAAGCGGACCAGCACACAGACATCCCTACCTTGCCTTCAGAGGCTCGCCATGCACACAGCTCATCTCCTGGGCCTGCAATAGTTCAGTCCTCAAGTGTTTTAGAGGAAACAGAAAGCGGACAACGCCTCAAGGCTTTACCTTCCTCATGCTCCTCCACGGCCGAGTGCAGGGCTGGTTCGTAGGCGGCCAGCTGCGGAACGGGAACAGTGGTCATGGGAAAGTTTTCCCGCCCCACGCGCTTCCTCTCCTCCTCGGCCAGAAGAGCGCGTCGGATCATCTCCTGCTGTTGTTTGCGCCGAGTGGTGGTGGCCGTCACCAGCGATTTCTGTCACAGATAGGGTTGTGCTGCAATGTGTTGCGTTCAGTTGTGCTACATAGCATCACGGTGCAACTTGCGTCATGCTACACTGTATTGCACGGCATTGTGCTCACTTACACCACATCGCATCACGTTGCAATTTGCACTGCATCGACTTGTTTTGCACTGCATTGTGTTCAATTACACCACATAGCAACTTCCGTCGCATAATAGTGTATTGCAGTGTATTGTGTTCTGTTACACTACATCAGATCACTTTGCAACTTGCATTGCAATTTACTGCATTGTGCTGTGTTCTGTTACACCACGTTCCATCACACACACACACACAAACACAAAAACACACACACACACACACACACACACACACACACACACACATACACATACACACACACACACACACACACACACACAATGTCTCCAGCTTACAGTTTCTTCCTGGTTGACGGTGACCTCCTCGATCTTGGTCTTGAAGTGGGGCATCCAGGGAGGATCAACCACTGTCAGGCTGGCTTTGGGCAGGCCAATGGTGGGGGAGGGCAGGGTGAAGTCGATGCTGGGGGGAGGGATCTGACCGACACACACACCACAAGGTCAGAGGGGTCAGCAGGTCAGGATCCCTGTCCCTTCACTTCTAACAAGGCTTGTCAGACCTTCGTCATTGCAACTATGGTATTCCTTCACACTATTTCGCTGTGTTTGTGATCTCAAGAGTTTGGGGATTTATCTTAGTCAGGGTTTGCACTGAACTGCCTTCATAAAATTCCCAACTTTGTATCAATCTTTCACAGTTCTAGCACCCATTCTCTCAAAACCTTGAAATACTTACTCCATCAGATTACCATGTTGGGAGTGAACCATTCAACCAAGACACAGGTGCACTACTCTGTGTTTAAAATGCAGAACTGCCAGTCGTACTGAACCACAAAAAGAGCATCTGTTTATGGTGTCTGTGGCTTTCTGTCAACCAGGCACTTCTTGTTTTTCATTTTTTGCATTTGTGATTTTATATTCACCGGTCTGCTGATTTTTCATATTTCTGAAATGTCTATGATGAAATCATTATTTTCCCAACCAACTCCCATTTTGCCTTGACTTTCTCCGAAAGGAAATTCCCCAGTTCTTCCCGCTTTTCCTAATCAAAATTTAGAAAGAGAGGGTGTTAGTTACCGCCAATGACATTGACAAACAAAGCACATGACAAGACACGATGCATTTCAACCACTTGGGTCTTCTTCAGGCGAAAAAATAAATCACATTTAACATTTAAGACAGTACAAACAAAGAACGAAAATGACTCATCTGTTGTTAGTCCATGCGGCTATTCTCCCCACCACATGGACTAACAACAGATGAGTCATTTTCGTTCTTTGTTTGTACTGTCTTAAATGTTAAATGTGATTTATTTTTTCGCCTGAAGAAGACCCAAGTGGTTGAAATGCATCGTGTCTTGTCATGTGCTTTGTTTGTCAATGTCATTGGCGGTAACTAACACCCTCTCTTTCTAAATTTTGCTTCGTTCTCCGCCGTCAGTCACTCCATTTTGAAACTTTTTCCTAATCAATCTTCCCTGTTGGTAACAACGATTGAAACAAAGATACCAGAAATGTACCAGCCCTTTGTCCTCACCAAGTTCTCACAATCCCTGTGCACACAAAATGTGCTCAGCTGTCAAGGAATGAAACTGTTCATAACATGCATGTTATGTAACAACAACACCGTTCAAGACAAGCATGCTATGTAGCAACAAACTGTACAAGATATGCATTTCATGTCACACAAAACTGTTCAAAATATCAATCTGACACAGCTATAAAACTATGCATAATATAAATAATCAATACTATTATGATAATGGTGATGATAAGCATTCATGTAGCCCCTATCCCCAGTGAGACACCTAGTTGTAAGTACTTGACAATCCATGCCGTCATTGACACAAACAGCCTGTGTACCTGAGCACAGCTGGCCGCTGGCACTACATTCAGTCATTTCCAGTGTCATCCAGTCAACACCGGCCACTCAGCCTTTTATTCCCATCATTCTTTCCACGTTTCATACATGGTGCATGCTGTATGTAAACATCTCATCCATATGTTTCATACATGGTGCATGCTGTATGTAAACATCTCATCCATATGTTTCATACATGGTGCATGCTGTATGTAAACATCTCATCCATATGTTTCATACATGGTGCATGCTGTATGTAAACATCTCATCCATATGTTTCATACATGGTGCATGCTGTATGTAAACATCTCATCCATATGTTTCATACATGGTGCATGCTGTATGTAAACATCTCATCCATCCCAACAGCTAAACTGGCTTTCTCTTCTGAAAGTTGGTGATGGGGTTTTCATATGTTCAAGATGTTATGCATATGCATGGAACCTCGGTTTTTAGTCTCATTCAAAGGACTATTTTGGAAATGGAGTCATAACTAATGTTATTCCAAGGGGAAAATCCCCATGCACTGAAATGGCTCAAGCAGAGACTCGTTGGTGCAATCCCAGGATCAAAAGGATTATAAATCCGGTACTCTACCAACAGGCCAATTCCGGCCCCTTGTGGCATAAAAACCAACAGTTCATGACTGAACACATACCGATGTACATGTGTGCTTGTGTGTGTGTGCGTGTGTGTGTGTGTGTGTGTGTGTGTGTGTGTGTGTGTGTGTGTGTGTGTGTGCTGTAGAGTGTGTGACCGTGTGCATGGGACAGAAATGGACAGTTTTCAATCATAGTCCCTGTTACACTAAGTATACTTCCCATATTAAACACCAAGCCTTCCCCTCTTAGTGCTACAGTTCGCACACATTAACTCTTGACAGCCACATAATGAAAGGAAGGCAGTATGGCTCAGTTCTTGGGCTGAAAGTTTAACACTCTGGTGTACGGCATCACCCATGAAAGCTTAACCCTCTTGATAAGCGCGCGCCCGCTAGCGCCCAACCGGAAATCACACAGCAAAAGGCTGAGCACCTGCCAGCGCCCGGTAAAACACGTGGCAACAATGGGCGCCGCCATGTTTCTCGTAGAAAAGGAAGTCTCGCGAGAACATGACTTCCTTCTTCCTGTAGCCATTCACTTCCGTTCGCAAAAAACCACGAGTCGATACGTGCCGTAGTTCTCGAGTTATGAATTTTTTAAAGTTTTGTGGTCGAAATGCTGTTTTTCACCATGGCTAACCTTGATTTCTGCCGTTCTATAATGAGATTTAGTAATGAAGATACTGTGATTTGTGGGATTTATGGCATAAGACTTAGTGAAAGTGCTGGGTAATGAAGCTTACAGTGACCTAGATTTCGACTGGGATGAGGTTCCAGATATGATAAACAACGATTCGGAAGAAAGTTCTGAAGAAGAAGATTTTTTTTTTCCCGAGTAAATGGCTCATGTGACATTCTTCAAACTTACGATATAGCAACATATATATTCGTAGGAATTTTTAAAATGATTTTCATTTCATTATTTCCTTTCCTCTCTTTTAAATTAATTTTTAAATTGGGTAACCATGTTCAAATTACGGAGTTACTTATCTTGCCGATGGTTTTCGGTGTAACTAAGCTCAGGTAAGTGCATACTGAAGAGAGTTAACCGAGCAGAGCAGCAAACTGCCTGTAAAGAGCTTGGCATGGCATGGTAAATAATGCCAAAAATTGTCCTGCCCAAGACATTAACACCTCCCCCCCCCCCCCCCCCTTAGCCTCCTTCCAGTTCTGAATCAGTCTTTGCACAACACGCAATGGTAGTTCAACAAGTGATGTTCAGACATGACAACTGACCTCATCACTGATACATCTTTGAGGTCTACCTCAAGGACAGACATGACAACTGACCTCATCATTGATACATCTTTCAGGATTACTTCAAGGACATGACAACTGACCTCATCATTGATACATCTTTGAGGTCTACCTCAAGGACATGACAACTGACCTTATCATTGATACATCTTTGAGGTCTACCTCAAGGACAGACATGACAACTGATCTCATCATTGATACATCTTTGAGGTCTACCTTAAGGACATGACAACTGACCTTATCATTGATACATCTTTGAGGTCTACCTTAAGGACATGACAACTGACCTCATCATTGATACATCTTTGAGGTCTACCTCAAGGACATGACAACTGACCTCATCATTGATACATCTTTGAGGTCTACCTCAAGGACAGACTGACCTTGAAAGACAGGTTGGCGTCGATCTCCATCCGCGACCACACCTGATAGCGGAACTTCCACAGCACCCCAAACCTGTGCACACACCATTACCTGACCAAATTAACACACCGTACTGTTTGACCCAATTATCTACCAACTCATGGCAACTCAGTGTGTCACTCGATTATCTTACACAAAATCAATGTATGACCTAATGTCTCACAGCAGTGTGACCCAATTATCTCGCACCTCAACACACCATACTATATGACTTAAATATCTCACCTCACCAAACTTACGACTCAATCATTTCACAACTTTACATACCATACTGTATTATCCAATTATCTTACAACTCAACACACTATACTGAATGACCCCATTATTTCACAACATGACACACCACAGTGTACAACCCATTTACCTTGCGACTCAGCACACCATAGTATGTGACCCAATTACCTTACAACATTCCACAGTGTTCGCATCAACTATCAAACAACACCACACCTATGATTTAGCTACCCCACACCTCAGCTTCACACACCACAGTGTATGACCCAGTTATCTCACAACTTAGCACACAAGAGTGTATGACACATATTATGACCCAGTTACCTCCTAACTTAACACACAAGAGTGTACAACACAATGCATGACCCAATTACCTCCTAACTTAACACACAAGAGTGTACAACACAATGTATGACCCAATTATCTTCTATCTTAACACACGAGTGTATGACACAATGTATGACCTAATTATCTCCTAACTTAACAAAGAGTGTATGACACAATGTATGACCCAATTATCTCCTATCTTGACACATGAGTGTTTGACACAATGTATGACCAAATTACCTCACAACTGAACACATAAAAGCGTATGACACAATTACTTCACAACTCAAAACATTACACTGCATTACACAATGAACTTACAGCTCAACACATCATACTGTGTTAGCCATGGGGGAAGGGTGGTGGGGGTAAGGTGTGAGCATCATACAATGTTCTACTGTTCTGAAATTTTGTCATTGTAGTCTCTGGATGGTAAACACCGACAGCAGCAGTTTTTCAACACCTTTCATAGAATTGTCCCCCACCCCATCTAGATATGGGGCAGGGCTGAAGAGAGGAGAGGAGAGGAGAGAGGGGAGTGGGGAATGACGATCTATTTTTGTTTTCTGCAAAAATCTGAAGAGCAGTTTTTCTATCCATATCCAACACTGAAATCAGCACAAACTTGACTCTCAATTCCCTTCACCATGTGGAACACACAAGGAGGAACGAGACGAACATGCTGTATGTAGGTGAGTGCGGAGATGGAGGGGGGGGGGGGGGGGGTAGGGGAAGGGGGGGGGGGATACAACCTAAGATTGACTATTAGCTTCCCTGACTATGTGGAACAGTAAAGGACAGACGAGGCCTGAAAGAAGTGTGGGCGCAACCTGACAATGGCTTTGACGGACTATTAGGTCCCTTGATGGTGTGGCACAGGATAGGAGGAATGAGATTGACAAGGAAGGACAGGAGGGTGGACCCATAACCAGAGAAAGGCATTGACTGATTACTAGCTCCCCCGACTATCTGGAACAGAAAAGAAGAAAAGAGATTAACAATGGGGTTTGTGGGCAGAATCTGAGAACAGCAACCCCAGACTATATGAAAAAGAAAAAGGGGAATGAGACCAACAAGGAGTATGGTCGAGGGGGAGGAGCAGTACCTGAGAAAAGAGTGGACTGCTCATTAGCTCACATGACCAAGTGAAACAGAAAAGGGAAAAGGAGACCAGCAACTTTGGGAGTGGTGTGGAGGGGGGGTGGTGGTGGTGGCAGAAGTCGAGAATGATGTGAAGAGATCTTAGCTCCCCTGGTTCTGTGGCACCTGAAAAGAACGAATGAGACCAACAGGGTGGAAGGACGAGGGCGGGTGTGGGATGGAGATGAGGTAGGAGGGAGGAAGGAGGCAGAGGGGAGGGTATGTAGGGGAGGGAGGGGGTAGGGAGAGGAGGAGGGAGTGGGGGTAGGGGAAGGAGGGAGGAGAGGGAGGGGGAGTAGGGGGAAGAGGGAGGGGGGATAGTGGGTGGAGGGGGTAGGGGGAGGAGGAAGAGGGTTAGGGGGGAGGAAGGGGATTGGGAAGGAGGGGGAGGGGGAAAGAGGGGGGGAGGTGAACAGAATCTGAAAATGCTTTTGACTATCAGCTGTGGAACAACAACAACAACAACAAAGCGAAGGAATGAAACCACCAGGCCCTCAGAACCTGAGGATGGCGTTGATGCGCTGGTTGGTCTCCTCATGCTGCAGCTCTTTGATGATGGTGTTACGGGCCTTGTCTGGGGACTTCACTGACGACGTCAGGTACACCGACGCTGAAAGCAGCAGCAACACTGTGCTTTAGGAAAGCCTGTCAGTAGGAGACTGCAGCAAACACACACTCTCTATATGACACACACAGACACACACACACACATGCGTGCACACACACACACACACAACACACACACACACACACACACAACACACACAACACACACACACACACACACACACATACACACACACAGACACTTGTGCATTCCTGTACAGTCACCTGCATGTCCAGTTCAAGCTGACACCTGTACGTACATGCACACACCCGCCTATCACCTTGACATGACCAGGTACCAACCAACACACCAGCAGGAGGTGGACATACCAGCGGCAGCAGCCAGTTCCTGGTCAGTCTCCAGGAGCAGTTCCCAGGCCACAGGCATCATGTCCACAAAGTTCTCCACCTCCAGCACAGGCGCTGCCTTGGTCAGGATGGCCATGGGGCACTGCGTCAGTCGCTGGGCCTGTACATACAATGCTGAGCATGAGCTCACCCAACAGATACTGTACAAAACAGACCACAGGGCCAGTCGCCGTGGTGAAGTGGTTAGCGTCCCGGGCTCCTGGCTGGGAGGTCGCGGGTTCGATTCCCATCAGAGTCTACCCCGACTGGCTCCAATCCAGAACTGAGTTTGCTATGGGCTCAGTTGGGAAGACTGGGACCACACAGTCGAGTTTCATCCACTAAATGGATGCATCTCTGAGAATGTTGCTCAAATTTCCTGACCAACACTGCAAGTGTCTGTATCTCTCAGGCCTGGTTGGTGCCGGGATATATTATGAAAGTAAGCATGGAGTACAGCCCTGTCATGCAGTCTCAGACTGGAATGGATATCTGTAGCATTAACCTTATTCTCATTGATCAGCATAAAAAAAAAAGGTCTCAATTTCTGTGGCCCTTCATGCCCTGCTCTCATGGTGACCTCAGTTTCTGTATCCTCTCCATGTCTATGGCCTTGGTTTGATTCTGTCGGGGTCACTGAATTTGGCAAATTCATGGGGGCTGTCGTTGGACGGACGTGGTGGCACCCTCTGGAGGGAGAGCTTGCTCACTCCCCCTCTATGACTAAGCAATTATTGTCGTCAGTAGGGGGCTTAGTAGGTGATGTCCTGCTTATGTTGGATCAGGACAGGTGCCACTGAAGACCCCTGAAGTGGCTCAGCAGCAGTGCAGTGTCTCCTCCGATGGGTTGCCTCTTGACCACTTGACAGTGACCGCTCCCTGCGGACTGCGGGGCGGGCCGGGCTGTGTCTGTGGACAAGGATTCAGAATCAGCGGCATGGGTGCAATGCCACTGAGCTGGCACAGAAAATGGGAGAAAAAACAAAAACAAAAAAAAAACAACAGATGACAGCATTTGGATTCAGCCCCTACCTGTGAGGTGAGGTACTTCAGGATGGGGGAGTCATCTTTGATCTCCCGGGTCTTCTCCTCCTTCTTCCAGGTGGAGCTCAGCTTCAGCTTGGTCATCGACACGTCCGTCTTGATCTTCTCCAGCAGCGGAGTGCTCTCCCTTCGCTTGGTAGGGGAGGTGACCATGAAGATGGAGTCCTGTACACAGAACAGATGGTGAGCCTTTGGGACTCTTTCCTTTAGCGTTTTCTCTTCTGCGTGTGTATTCTGTTGAATGTCCAAGTCACTGTCAGGGAGCTTTGGTTCGGTGCTGGTGTGTGACATGACATTTCAAAGACAGGAAAACAAAAAGAAGATTTTCCAAAATATCAGGATGTCGTTATTTGTAACATCTGAAGATGACCTGTTTGTCAAAAATTCACTTGTCTGTTTCCTAATGTAAATTACATCAGGGATGCTTGACACCTTGTTTTCTGAATTCTTTTATATTTCTCCATATGGCTTTGAAAATTCCATCTGTTCCTCAAACACCACTGCTCCTCATTCAGGTAAGGGAAGGGTTGAGCTGCGGAGGGACAGTGTTGGGTTACAGCTTCTGTCATACCATCTCTACCACTTCACTGCCCCTCCATTAAAGTGTTGACCCCCAAAGTGTCTCAACGCATCAAACAATGAATCTGGCAGTGCGGAACCTTGGACGTCAAACACGTGTGGTTGTTAACCCTTTTAATTCTGTGAGTTGACAGCATGGACAGCCTCTCTAACCTGGCCACTTCAGGCTGGTCTGCATGAAGGGAAAGGTGCCTCATTTGAACCCAACTGTCTCTGTAACTAGTTTCTCAGACTAACAATTTCAAATATGTTCATGAAATAATACTATATCAACCTATCATAATTTCATGTAGTGTGGTGCTTTTCCAGGCTGTTGATGCTATGACAAATTCAAACACTCATTTGTCCTTTGCAAGACGGTTTTGTTTTTTTATAGGCATGAAAAATACATTAATCGATCAAAGTACTCAGTAATATTTTGCTTGCCTTTTGGGAAGGAAGTTCTGTGTAAGTTGCTTCCCTTTTCTAGCAGTCACATGCATATCTATGGTGTGACAGCTCATTTGAATAAGCTTCAGATTCAGTGAGTTAAGAGATGAAATCACAGCTACACTTGATGCATATTTATGGTGTGACAACTCACTTTGAATAAATTTAAGGTTCAATGAGTTAAGAGATGAAATCACAGCTACACTTTATGCATATTTATGGTGTGACAACTCACTTTGAATAAATTTAAGGTTCAATGAGGTAAGAGATGAAGCGACAGCTACACTCCAAAAAACAAACAAACAAACAAAAAACAAGAGGTTCACCCACTCTCACCTATCACACCAGCTTACCCTTCTCTTCAGCTTGTCCTTCATGTTGTCTTTCTGGGATGAGCCGCCCCGAGACTCGTCCCTCATGGAGGATTCCGATGTCTCGTACATTTTGCGCAGGGCGGCGGTGAGGCGAGAGCAGCTCCGTCGCTGTCGCTCATAGCAGTTGGGGTGGCAGTAGCCTTGGTGCGTGCAGATGAAGTTGGACAGGTTGGCCAGCTGCACCACCACCTGGACATCCATGACACAGGCTATCACACTGTGTGCTATGACACCAAGCCAATGTTACATAGCAGTATCACACTGTGTGCTATGTATGACACCAAGCCAATGTTACATAGCAGTATCACACTGTGTGCTATGTATGACACCAAGCCAATGTTACATAGCAGTATCACACTGTGTACTATGACACACTGCACATGATTTAAAGCTGATGGATAAGAGAATTAATGATTAAGATGAGAGAATTTAAAAAGAGGGTCTCATGGCTATGACTTAGCAGGTGTCTGACCTACACATTAGCCCAATGTGCTGGTCAGACCCTGAGTACCTACCTAACATTGGTTGTGCCATTATTATCATTGTATGTGTGTGTGGTGAGTGTACACATGTGTATGGGTGTATGGACACGAGCCCATGTGTGTGAGTGCATTTGTGCGTGCATGATGTGCATGTATGCGTATGCATGCGTGTGTGTGGCGCGCATGTGCATGTGTGTGTGTGTGTGTGTGTGTGTGTGTGTGTGTGTGTGTGTGTGTGTGTGTGTGTGTGTGTGTGTGTGTGTGTGTGCGTGCGTGCGTGCGTGTGTGTGCCTGTGTGCGCGTGCGTATGTGTGTGCATTTGTGCATATATACGCACATGTGTGTGTGTGTACGTGAGCATGTGCATGTGTGTGCGCATAGGAGCATCCGTGAATTTGTGACTCCGTACAATCCATGAAATCCAGACAGGTGGGAGGTGTGAAGACAGCGACACCGACTGACCTTGATCCAGGGCAGTGAGGCACACAGGTGCTCATCCTCCACCTCCTGGTCCCTCTCCACCGGCGACTCCTGGTTCTCGTCGCTCAGCATCGTCACCGACTCTGTGTCCTCAAACGTCGCCCCCACCCCCACCCCCTCCTCCTCCACCAGCTTGGCGTCAGCCTGCAGGGAGTGGCTGCTGATCTTGCGGGAGCGTGAGCTGCCCAGCTGTTTGATGCCTGGGAGGGAGTGAAGAGGCAAAGTGTCAGTGGTAACAACAACAATGTTGATTCTCACAGGATGAAAACACAAGGAAAGTGTTGACAGTAAAGGTGATGATTCTTATAGGATGAAAATAATCAGCCATATCACACATGCTTAAGATTCATACTGAGTTAGTACATTTTAAATCTTCTTCACTATGTGATATTCTGCACAGGTTCTCAATCTATACCTCATTGCAGGAAAAAAAAGACTTCATGCAGGAAGATTAAAATGTTCACATCAAGGGTGTATTTAGCAGACACCCAAGAAGAGAATTGTACATGGTGAAAGCAGTTGAACTACATGCTCCCTCCATAGCAGTTGTCAGATATTATCTTGAGATTCACTCAACTCCATCAGTGGATAATTGGAGAAAACCAGGATTTTCCATAGTTTAGCACTGGAGATCCAAGACAACTGGGATTCTGAACAGTTTGTCAGTGGATGATTGGAGAGAGTTGGGACTTTCCATAGTTTGTAAATGGATGATCAGAGACAACTGTGGTTCTCAATAGTTCGTCACTAAATGATCTGAGACAATTGGGGCAATCAATAGCTTTTCAGTGGATGATTAAAAAGAATTGGGATTCTCCACACTTCTTTCAGTGATTGATCAGAGCGCAGGTAGTGCCGGAACCAGAGAGAACAATTCTCTGCGTCAAAACTGACATGGACGTTCAGGTTAGTTTCTGTTGAACATGAACTGTGTAGGGGAACTGAGAGACCAAACCATCACCAAGGACCACAGCCTACAGCCAGTCACAGAGAGAACTCAGAACCTGAGGAACAAAGCACTGAATGCCAGATGGTGAATGATTCAAGTGTCCTTGCTGTGATCAAGCCGGTCAGTTTGCCCGTTGCTTTGGACACAGTCACTGGATATTTCAAAAGATCACATCATCCTGGACCCTTCAGAGGAAGCTGATCTCTTTCTGACATCCTCCAACATGTACACTCTCAGCACACTGTGAACCAAGGAACAGAGAGGGAAAAGACAGAGAGGGAAAAGACAGAGAGAGGGAGGAAGAGAGGTAATGAAGAACAGTGTGACAAGATATTGTGTGTGTTTGTGTGTGCGACTTTCACACTACATGAGAAAGAAGAAAGGAAAGAGAGAAACATAATTACACAGTAAGTGTACAAGTTTGGACTGACAATACACAGAGCCATAATTATGCATCCGACAGAGACGTCCATACTTCCTATTATAATGTGCATCATCAATGTATGACAAACTTTAAGTCACACAAGTGCTTTACACAATGTTCTACATCGTCACACTGTGCACCAAGACAGACCTCCCCCATCACACCGCACACATGAAGCCACTTACTGCCCCCGCCTCCTTCCGGACGTTTCAGTTTGAAGCTGCGGTTGTGTCTGAAGCTGAGGTTGTGACCTGACCCCCGTCGAAAATGACGCAGCAGCTTCTGCCGCCCCTGGGCCAGCCGACGGTCTGCAAACAGGTGATAAAGACAGTGAAAATAAATCATCATTCAATGAAACGACAAAGTATCTACTGGACACAGGCGATACAGACGGTGAAAATACATCATCATTCAATGAAACAACAAAGTATCCATCATGAACGATAAATGCGAAACGTATCTTGTGTCCATGTTCCACTGGTTAAAAAAGAAAGCAGTGACTGACAAAATGAGTCCTGCTGGGTCAACATGAGTGACTGCAAGGGTGACAACACCTCTAGCCTGTCGCCCATGACTGGGGGCCTGACTGCCCCAAAGTCCATCACAGCACCTCCATGACCTACAACCATGGGGTCCTGAGGACACACATGGACACCTAGACTTCAGCAACCTTCAAGTCATCCAGCGCACATCACACATGTTTCTGTTCAATAACCCTCATTCTGCAACAGACGTTACTTGTTTGTCCTGTTTTTTGGTGTAGGGAGAACAGTAAACATGGACTAATGGCCATCATCATCAATTTTATACAAATAAAATGAACAGCTTCTCAATTTGAAAAAACATTCTGACAGTCCTCATGTTCATTAAAAAAAGATAGCATTTCATGTACATGACATTTAATTGCTTTGTCTACTGTTACCAACAGAGATAGATATACCAGAGCCCTGAAAGCAATGGCAGAAGCGGCAGAGAGGTGTTCAAGCTGGATCTGGTCAAGGAGGAACAAAAGTGAACTTCATAAGGCTTAATTTCCCTACAAATATCAGGTGTCCCCGTGGCTCAGTGGTTAAAGCTCGAGTCATTAAGTGGAAAATGAGCATGTCCAGAGGGTCATGGGTTCGAATCCCAGCCATGGCTCGTCCCAAGATGGGAAAAAAAAGGGGCAGCAGAGGGACATCCGGAGTCATGAACCGGGTGTTGCCCATCCCCCCTAGAGTGTCAGGAGATAAGGGCCGAAACACTTGCTTGAAGGGGGCTTCTCTTCTGAGGACTCTCTGCTGCCACGCTCTCCACGAGTTTCTTTCTACTGATGCATGGGTAAACCATTGACTTCCGGGAATAGGCCGGAGGACGTCCGGGAAAGACCGGAGGACACTGGGAAAGACCAGAACCAAGGGCTCTGTGGGCTGGCTCCCCACTTTGCCTTAAACATGTGGCTACTAAGAATAAAAGGAAAAGATGCTCCCAGGATTCACCGAAAGGGGGAGAGAATGATGAATCCATCGGTGCTCAACCAATCATGACTGCAAATCCCAAACGGACTATGAACATGGACCAAATGGAATATCCATGTGTCTGTGGAAAGCGTTTCGCTACCACCCGTGGCATGAAGATCCACAGAACAAAGATGGGATGTGTGAAGACTCATCTGAATGAGCAGCAGCACACTGCATCAGCAGATAAGATGTCGGAAGACCAAGGCCAGGATTTAAACCACAGTGCCAAGGACATCCACGCTGTTGGTTCGGATGAGGAATTTGCACAGGCCCTCGATGCCAGGCGCCTGAAACTCAACCTGCCACGAGCAAACGAAACTGAAGATTGGGAGAAACTGGATGCAAAAATCGTCCAAAGACTCGATGCACTGATAGGGAAAAGCACCCTGGAACACAAACTAGCCACATATGGGGACATTGTGTATGCCACATGTAGAGACGCCTATGGAGCAAAACTACCCAAAGAGAAAACACCTCCAAAGAAATCCAGACGCCAAGAAAAGATGGACAAGATCAGGGTCCAAAAGAAAAACCTCAAGATGCAAATGAAGACCGCACTGCCAGCTGAAAAACAAGGCTTGGAAAAACTGTGGAAAGACCTGAAAGAAAACACAGCGCTCTCAGAAAAGTGGAATCTGCGAGGAAGAGGAAGAGCAAAAAGAAGAAGACACAAGAGCGCTTCTTCAGAGACCCCTTCCAGTTTGCCAGAACACTGTTTGAGCAGCCAAAATCTGGGACCCTAAGTGTGGACAAAGGAGTTCTTGAGCAGCATCTGAGGAAAACATACTCTGACCCACAGAGCAAAGCACCATTCGACATTCAAGGTCTGGTGTGGCCAACCAACCCTGAGGAACAGTTCAATGGCAAGCCTCCAACGTTGGCGGAAATCAAGGTGGTCGACAAAGCCAGAGCCAAATCATCACCAGGGCCAAACGGAATACCTTACCAGCTTTACAAGAAATGTCCCAAGGTGCTGGAGTGGCTCCACAGGCTGCTGCGATCGGCTTGGAGAAACCAGAAGATCAGCGGCCAGTGGATGACGGCAGATGGTGTGTACATCCCCAAAGAGCAAAACTCAAGTGACATCAGCCAGTTCAGGCCAATATCACTACTGAACGTCGAAGGGAAAATCTTCTTCTCTGTCATGGCAGCAAGGCTGACCAAGTACCTGATGGAAAACAAGTACTTGGATGTGTCAGTCCAGAAAGGTGGCATCCCAGGCGTGGCTGGCTGTGTAGAACACGCCACAATGATCTGGGACGCAATCCAAAAAGCAAAAACAGAAAAGAGAGACCTGGACGTAGTGTGGCTTGATCTGGCAAACGCATATGGATCTGTGCCCCATGAGATGATACAGTTGGCTCTTGAGATGTACCATGTGCCAAAGAACATCCACGACATGCTCAAGAAGTACTTCAATGGCTTCTCAATGCGGTTCTCTACCAAGGAGTACACAACAGACTGGATCAACTTGGAAGTGGGTATTGCAATGGGCTGTGCAATTTCCCCAATACTGTTCGTGCTGGCAATGGAACTCATCTTGAAAGCAGCAACAAACAACGCGAGACAAACAGACCTTGGCGATGGATACAAGATGCCTCCTCTCAAGGCCTTCATGGATGACACTACAGTGATTTCATCCAGAGAAGACGAGACACGTCATGTGCTGGAGAGGCTGGACGACATAGTTGCCTCATCCAGAATGAAGTTCAAACCAAAGAAATCACGGAGTCTCTCACTGAGGAAAGGAAAAGTGGCCGGATCTGTGGTCTTCAGTGTTGCCAACCAGGCCATTCCAACAGTCACAGAAGAACCAGTCAAGAGCCTTGGAAGATGGTATGATGATACGCTGAAAGACACACAAAGAGCAAAAGAAACCAAGCAGATGGCGGAGGAAGGCTTGGAGACCATTGACCAGTGTGGGCTCCCTGGCAAGTACAAGGTCTGGTGTCTGCAGTTCATGCTGATACCAAAGCTCCTGTGGCCTCTGATGATATACGACATCTGCACCAGCATAGTGGAGGCAATGGAAGCCAAAATCAACAAGTTCACAAGGAAATGGCTTGGTGTCCCACCCTGTCTGACTGACATAGCGCTGTACTGTCGCCAAGCAAAGCTGAAACTACCACTGAAATCCATCCTGGAGGAATACAAAGCAGGGAAGATCAGACTTCAAAGCATGCTGGAGGACTCAGGAGACAAGGTGGTAGAAGCAATCAAGCCCCAGCTGAAGACAGGCAGAAAATGGAAAGTTCAAGAGGCGATGGATTCTGCAAAAGAAAGTCTCAAGATCAGAGAAATAACAGGACACACACAGACCAACAGACAAGGACTGGGGGTGACCAAAACTGAATGGTGGTCAAAGGCCAAAGGAAAAGCCAAAAGAGACATGATGATTCAGGAGATGAGAAAACAAGAAGACCAAAAAAGACTCCAAAAAGCAGTCCAGCAGAGCCAGCAAGGGCAATGGACAACGTGGGAGAATGCACTCCAAAGAAGACTCACTTGGAATGACATTTGGCGCATGGCCCCTCTCAGGATCAGCTTCATTCTCAGATCTGCATATGACCTTCTGCCCTCAAATGCAAACCTGGTGAAGTGGGGGAAAACAGACGATCCTGCATGCCCCCTCTGCCATGAAAAACAAACAGTGGAGCATGTCCTAAGCTCATGTAAAGTAGCCCTGGCTCAAGGAAGGTACACATGGAGGCACAACCAACTGCTCAAAGAGATTGTACAAGTAGTCTGGGCTAGTACCAACACCACAAAAGGGAAAATCAGGACTCCAAAAGCACCCGCAACATTGTTCACGGCAGGAGGCAGCAAATCATGGCCAAGAACAACAGTGCCACTCGAAACATGCAGGCAGAGTCTGCTGGACGGGGCAGATGACTGGGAGTGCACTGCAGACCTCCCAGAATGGAAGAGTCACCCAGAGATCATCAGCAAGAGTGGCATGAGACCAGACATAGTAGTCCACTCTAAGTCAACCAAGCAGCTGATCATGATCGAGCTCACGGTGCCATATGAGAACAGAATGGAGGCAGCTCAAATCTACAAGACTGAAAAGTATGCTGATCTGGCAAACAGCCTGAGGAGAGAAGGCTATCAGGTCAAAGTCCTCACTGCAGAAATTGGAGCTAGAGGGTTTGTAGGAACGTCTGCATACAGCCTCATGAAACAGCTCTCAGTTGCAGGGAGGGAAAAAACCAGAGCCCTGAAAGCAATGGCAGAAGCGGCAGAGAGGTGTTCAAGCTGGATCTGGTCAAGGAGGAACAAAAGTGAACTTCATAAGGCTTAATTTCCCTACAAATATCAGGTGTCCCCGTGGCTCAGTGGTTAAAGCGCGAGTCATTAAGTGGAAAATGAGCATGTCCAGAGGGTCATGGGTTCGAATCCCAGCCATGGCTCGTCCCAAGATGGGAAAAAAAAAGGGGCAGCAGAGGGACATCTAGAGTCATGAACCGGGTGTGGCCCAACCCCCCTAGAGTGTCAGGAGATAAGGGCCGAAACACTTGCTTGAAGGGGGCTTCTCTTCTGAGGACTCTCTGCTGCCACGCTCTCCACGAGTTTCTTTCTACCCAAAGAGCAACTCACCAAAGTGCACAGACTGAACTACAAATGTACTTTCAAACATCTCTCTTGAAGAAATTTATGATGCAAGACTAACTACACTTTGGGCAGTGAAACACATGTGGAACTGATGACCTTCATTCACACGACACTGTTTTTCCCTTGCCAGTAACCCATCTGTTCATTAGTTTTTTTTTCTTAATATTTCAAGCTTTTTCTTACAATATCCACAGTAAAAAAAAAAAAAAAAAAGAAGATGAACAGGTAAAGTCGAAGAAAGACAAAAAATGGGGAAATTTCTAGCACAAAATTTATGAAAATGGGGAAACAAGTGACACTGACAAAGACCTTGATATTACCACGGAGAGAACACTTAAAAACAGGCAAACATCTCTTTCTGGCATGCTCCAGCTCTTACCATTGTAAAATCCAGGCTGCCTCACTGCCACTCAACATTCTTTTCTTCCCTTCAAACTCGGTTCTAGCACTTCTATGTTATGGCATAGGTTTTCCCTGCATCAGTGTGAGAGTATCTGTGATCTACTGATGTATTATCAATGTGCGTGTGTGTTATATATGTGTGTGTGTGTGTGTGTGTGTGTGTGTGTGTGTGTGTGTGTGGTGTGTGTGTGGTGTGTGGTGTGTATGTGTGCGTGTGTGTGTGTGTGTGTGCATGTGTGTGTGTGTGTGTGTGTGTGTGTTGTGAATGCATGTGCGTGTGCGTGTGTGTGAGTGTGTGTGCATGTGCGTGTGTGTGTATGCAGCTCTATGCAGCTCCATCCCCCTCCCTGCCCAAAAGGGGACACAACCACAGCTATGTTTCTGAGATGTGCACTACTATCACATCCTCCTCCCTCCCTAAGGGGGCACAACCACAGCTTCATATTCAACCCAGACTGTCTGCTCACTTTGCACATCTTTCCTGTCGTCACCTCCCACCCCATCCCCCTCCCTCCCCAAAACAGAACAGGACAACAGCCACGTTTTCAACGGGGAGTGTCAGCTCACTTCGCACGTCCTTCTTGTCGTCGGAGATGGGGGCAGAGGGGTCCATGGCGGACAGGGAGGTGGTGCTGCTGTGGAAGGAGTCTGAACGCTCCGTCAGCACCGCAAAGCTGATCTTGCGATCCACTGGACTGCCCACGCCACCTGGTGGACAGGCCATGCCTGCTTCGTTAGGAGTGTGGTGGAAAAATCAAAACTATGCACCATTCAGTGGCAGCTAACAACAACGCAGCATTTATAAATGGCCCTGCCAAAAGTTCTATGCACTGACAATCCACCTTCTCATGTACACAATGGGCTGCCTACCTGGGTAGTGCTGATTGAAGAGCTGCCTGCCGCACTTCATTCAGTCGTTTCCCATGTCATCCAGTCAATACTGTTCACTCAATTTCCTTACTTCCTTCATTCTTTCAATTTCTCACACAGGGTGCATGCTATGTCTGATGTGTCATTCATACCAATGTCCAAACTGGCCTTCTCTTCCAAAAGTTGGTAATGGGATTTTACCTGTGTGCAAGATGTTATGCATGCGTTCACACACAGAACCTCGGTTTATACTTTCATTCAAAGGACCCTTTGGGAAATGGAGTCAGAACCAATGTTAACTCTGAGGGAAAAAATCCCTCTGTGCTGAAACAGCCCGGCGGAGATTTGAACCCGCAACCCCAGGATCACCAAGATTACGAGTCTGGCATTCTACCAACTGAGCTATTGCAGCCTCCAGCTAAGGCTGAAGACAATGAGCTGATCTGGTAGAACATTTTGTTTGCACTTACAAACAGCTCAATCTCCCTATACCAGTAGATGGCCAGAGCACTGCATTCCACCCTCCTCTTTCTGTGTACTAATAAAGCATTAGGCTCTTCAACAGGCCAACACACAGGGACATACAGACATCTCAGAATGAACAAGTGTCACATCGTTTCAATCACCTAAATCATGCGGTGAACATAATCATAAATACATTTTAAAAAATCATCATTTCTGCTTTCATTTCAGATATGCAATGTAATGTTGTTACCAAACGTAAACTATACTTTTAACAAAAGGAAATCTTGAGCCAAGCAGTGCGACGTAGACAGTGAATAATGAGTAAGGACAGCCATTATTGCCTCCAGGCTATGATTTTTGCAGCACCAATTCACCTAACACACCTGCAGAGAGGTGGCACGCAAAATGCGCAAGGAAATTCTGTGTGCAAATGTCAGTTCGTTGTACACTGACAAGCTTGGGGATTCCTTTACTGGGGGAATTTCCTGCCCTGTTCCATGGACCCAGTGTCTGCATGCATGAAAGGTGAATGGGTGCTGAAAACTGCTTTAGTTTGGACTTATGGGATCTGATGTTTCACCATGGCAGCAACTTGTTACCTTTCTCATTTGTTAATTTGTAATTATGTCTCCCTGCCTCTTTGAACCCCTTAACTGCCTTAGTATCGCATACAAAAAAAAAAAATTGTGTTATTCTCAGATACTAAAATACATATCTCCTGTTTCTTCTGGAGAATTTCTCAATAAACTAGCTGACTCATTTACATCACTCATACATGGCCAGTGAGACCCACAGCAGCGCAATGAAATCCTGTTGGCCACTGAGTTCCCGTTGCCAGTCAGTCATAGCCAAACTTTGGCGACAAGCCAGTGATTGTCTGATCAGGTCTGGTAATTCTGGCACACTCAAAGTGGGTGGTCTGCTGACACTTAACTGACATGTTCAGTGGATGTTGACCTTGAACTGGTGGGTGAAGAGAGGGCATAGAGAGTGTGGTCAACCACATGGGGAAAGTGGGTGGGGGGGGGGGAGTGCATGTGCAAGCAATTTGTTCACTCACTGTGGGTGGCAGGATAATGGAAGTGCACTGACTTCAGTCTCCATTCTGTCTGCAAAATGTGCAGAGTGGTTGTTGTTTTTTTTGCCATGTCTCTGCACAGTTCTCACAGCAAAGAAGTTTAACAAAAATTCAGCTTTTTGTGGAAAACCAGTAGGGCAATAACCATCTGGCAATCAGCTTTTTTGGAAACCAATAGGGCAGTAACCATCTGGCAATGAGCTTTTGTGGAAACCAATAGGGCAATAACCATCTGGCAATGAGCTTTTGTGGAAACCAATAGGGCAATAACCATCTGGCAATGAGCTTTTGTGGAAACCAACATGGCAATAACCATCTGGCAATCAGCTTTTTTGGAAACCAATAGGGCAATTACCATCTGGCGATCAGCTTTTTTGTGGAAAACAACCGGGCAATAACCATCTGGCAATCAGTTTTTGTGGAAACCAACAGGGCAATACCTATCTGGCAGTCAACAGGTTAATATGTCCTTTCTTCTCCACCAAACTCTGGTGGAATGTGCTTGCTTCTGATGGGTCTATTCTGGGTGACCACGCTCCGGATCCACAGACTACATGCAGTCAGTCTAGAACAAATGCCAGCTGGCGTCTGTTCAACTCTTCTCTTGTTCTTGCTGTGTGCATGTGTCCACTCCAGCTCTGTGGACAAGCCTAGAATTTCCTTTTCAAAACATGTGTGTGTGTGGTAGGTGAATGGGTGCCGCAGGTAGCATCAGTTTGCAGAGATGCACATGGTATTGTTTCACATCAATCCACAGTGGCCTTAGCTGTCAGTCTGACATCATTTCTCTGTCATTGTACCACTCTACCCTGATGGCAGCAAGGGGACGACTGCCTGCCTTATGAGATCATGGCACTGGGTGAAGGTCATCAACTGATGCAGCACTGTTTCATTAATGGGAGCTAACCCTGTACACATGCATAGAGGACACTGAGCACACATCAGAACATACGGATCTGCACCAAACCAAAGCTGCTTTGTTTTTCTTCTTTTGTTTTTTTTCCTCCCTTTTCCCCCTTTGGCTTTTGCCCCTTTTTCAGAATTAGTTCATTATCAAAGCAAATAGCGCTTTTGAGCTGAGATTTAACCTTTGTATCACTGTGCCACCCTCCCCCCCCTCCCCCCCACCAAGGCCACTGATCTGCCCTGTGCTGCCCCTTCACCAGCTCAGCTCAGCTCACTGTCTTGGTGTGCCTGTCTTATTTGGGTAGACAACAGTCATAAGACACACCGGTTGTAATCCCCACCTTTCTACCCTTTCTCTCACCATTTTTGGAAAGCGATTGGTGGCCTTACTGATTTTTTCTATCAATTTTTTTTTTTTGACCGATTGTTTCGGACAAAGTTCACAATGTCAGACCTTGACAGATATGAGCTTCCCTGTGGATGAAATGCTTCATCAAAATGTGTTTTTAAACAATGATAACATGAATGAATCAGACACTGATCTGAGCTCAGCAGACAACAGCAACAGTGACTCTGAAGTGGAAGGAGAGAGAGTGAATGAGAGTAGTGACAGTGACACTGACGTAGGTGACGCAGTTGCTGGTGTCGGTGGACGTGCAGGGTCATCACAGTGGTTAAACAATGATTTTCACACGGAAATTCGTTTGTTTGATGCATACAGCCCCCCCCCCCCCCCCAATGTCCACATGTAAAACTTCAATCTGTTTTTGATTGTACAGACTGTTTCAGGGTTGACTAAGTGAATAACAGTGCCACATACAAAGTTTGTGCAAGTG
The DNA here is from genome assembly GCA_033310375.1 of Conus canariensis. NCBI lineage: Eukaryota > Metazoa > Mollusca > Gastropoda > Neogastropoda > Conidae > Conus > Conus canariensis. The sequence continues at coordinate 36,212,324 of CM065746.1, read as the reverse complement.
TGAAAAGTGCAAAACAGAAAGAAAATTATACATCAGTGTTCCATGTGTGCGAAAAGCGCAAAGCAGCTAGCAAAATTTCAAGTCACTGTGTTCTTTGTGTGTGACCACATTTGGATTACATAACTGAACACTTATGTGAACCATATGGTGAGTACAATAAAAATACCTGGTGTTGTTTCGTGTTGCGAAGCTGGTCTTTCTTCCTTCCTACTAACACCTGTGTAATTAGAAGTATCATTAGTTGTAGGCAATTTTTTTTGCTCACAAACACAAACTAACTCATGCAGATCAAAAGGCATGCACTAAAATGTTGTGTTTTTTGTAGCAAATATGGAATGATTGCGACTTTTTAAAAAAAATTAACGAAAAATACTATGTAAAAATTTTGTGACTAATACGTCACAAAATTTTTGCTTATTTTCTTAGAAACTTGCATAAATACTAACATGTCACAACACCCTTCAGTTCTTTTCAGATGGTGAACCTGACCACTTGCCATCAAACTGGTAGGTATTATAAAGTTGATGGGTGTTGTATTGCCTGTCTATCACCTATTTCACTAACATAGGTATGTTTTCCAGGTGAATTCAGGTGAGTGAATGTTGAGCCAGAAAAAAACATTTCGACATATACCTAAAATAACAACTGCAAACTTAAGTTCAGCCCACCAAACATTTTTGCCAAAAATTTGATTCTTTCTATCCATTACATTTTCTTTTTTTTTTCCCCTTTCAAACAATTTTTTAAACCCAGTACCCCAATTCAGGCAGCAAATTCTAATCGAAACTCAAGTTGCCAAGGCAAGTATGATCATGACATTATTCAGTCATCTAAATGTTAACTTAGTATAAACTAAAAAGGAAAAGTGATGGTGTGCGATTATGACACATCAGCCATCTGTTGCCCCACTCCCCCCATCCACCTCACCACTCCCGTCCCCCCCCACCACCACCCAACCCCAACCTACCCCACCCCACCCCATCCCTCCACCACTCCCACCTCACCCCCACCCCACCCTCACCCTACCCACCCCACCTCCACCCCCTCCTTGGACTCACTCATGCCGGACGGCAGCTCCCCGATGTTGGACTCGGAGCTCTTGTCGGAGTGGCCGGGGCTGCTGACGATGCTGCTGAAGCGGCGTGAGGTGACGGGTTTGTCCCAGCCCTGCTCCCTCTTCTGGCTGCGGGAGCGGGGCAGGTACTGGAAGGTCTCCCTGAGGAAGGTGGTGATCTCCAGCAGCACCAGGCAGGCCAGCATCTTCAGGGCGTACGGGCAGTCCGTGCCCCGCGGGTTGATGGACGCTGCCACAGGCAGACAGACAGTGAGGGCACTGGGACAACTGTAGGTCTTGTGGAGGTTGGAACAGGGACTGTAGAAATAACTGCATAGGGGCAAGTTTGTCTTGTGGATTTTGGAACAGACAGTGCGACAGTGACAGCGCTGGGACTGTTGTAGGTCTTATGGATGTTGGAACAGGGACTGTAGAAATAACTGCACAGGGGCAAGTTTGTCTTGTGGATTTTGGAACAGACAGTGCGACAGTGACAGCACTGGGACTGTTGTAGGTCTTGTGGATGTTGGAACAGGGACTGTAGAAATAACTGCACTGGGACAATTCTGTGTCTTGTGGATGTTGGAACAGGGACGTAGAAGTAGCTGCACTGGAACAATTCTGTGTCTTGTGGATGTTGGAACAGGGACAGGGACAGTGACAGCACTGGGACAATTCTGTGTCTTGTGGATGTTGGAACAGGGACAGTGACAGCACTGGGACAATTCTGTGTCTTGTGGATGTTGGAACAGGGACAGTGACAGCACTGGGACAATTCTGTGTCTTGTGGATGTTGGAACAGGGACAGCACTGGGACAATTCTGTGTCTTGTGGATGTTGGAACAGGGACAGGGACAGTGACAGCACTGGGACAATTCTGTGCCTTGTGGATGTTGGAACAGGGACAGTGACAGCACTGGGACAATTCTGTGTCTTGTGGATGTTGGAACAGGGACAGTGACAGCACTGGGACAATTCTGTGTCTTGTGGATGTTGGAATACGGACAGTGACAGCACTGGGACAATTCTGTGTCTTGTGGATGTTGGAACAGGGACAGTGACAGCACTGGGACAATTCTGTGTCTTGTGGATGTTGAACAGGGACAGTGACAGCACTGGGACAATCTGTGTCTTGTGGAGTTGGAACAGGGACAGCACTGCGACAATTCTGTGTCTTGTGGATGTTGGAACAGGGACAGCACTGGGACAATTCTGTGTCTTGTGGATGTTGGAACAGGGACAGTGACAGCACTGGGACAATTCTGTGTCTTGTGGATGTTGGAACAGGGACAGCACTGCGACAATTCTGTGTCTTGTGGATGTTGGAACAGGGACAGCACTGGGACAATTCTGTGTCTTATGGATGTTGGAACAGGGACAGCACTGGGACAATTCTGTGTCTTGTGGATGTTGGAACAGGGACAGTGACAGCACTGGGACAATTCTGTGTCTTGTGGATGTTGGAACAGGGACAGCACTGGGACAATTCTGTGCCTTATGGATGCTGGAACAGGGACAGCACTGGGACAATTCTGTGTCTTGTGGATGTTGGAACAGGGACAGCACTGGGACAATTCAATGTCTTGTGGATGTTGGAACAGGGACAGTGACAGCACTGGGACAATTCTGTGTCTTGTGGATGTTGGAACAGGGACTGGGGGGTAGTGACAGCACTGGGACAATTCTGTGTCTTGTGGATGTTGGAACAGGGACAGGGACAGCACTGGGACAATTCTGTATCTTGTGGATGTTGGAACACGGACAGTGAGAGCACTGGGACAATTCTGTGTCTTGTGGATACTGGAACAGGGACTGTGACAGCACTGGGACAATTCTGTGTCTTGTGGATGTTGGAACAGGGACAGTGACAGCACTGGGACAATTCTGTGTCTTGTGGATGTTGGAACAGGGACAGTGACAGCACTAGGACAGTTCTGTGTCTTGTGGATGTTGGAACTGGGACTGGGGGGTAGTGACTGCACTGGAACAACTGTAGGTCTTGTGACTGCAAAACAGCTTCATTTCTGTACAATTCTGAATGCGTCTTACAACTGATGAATGGGTATGTGACGAGTCTGGAATGTTGGTAAAATATGCACGTTTGCTTGCTACCATCACTTTCAGTCCTCACCACTGGTGTCAAGCAGTGCTGCCAAAAGACAGCTAAGTGTGTAAGTCTCTCCTGTCAGCATTGAACCTCCCCACAACAAGTGACATTCAGTACTGCAAAAAGAAAGCGGCGTGTGCAAATGTCTCTTGTCAGTAGCAACGAAAGCCATGCAGCACCTCCCAGTGGCAACAACTGACAACTTCGCACTGAAAGGTCCCAGGCTAAACCGCGAGGATCTCAGACAATGTTTGCTTTCTAAACCTACAGCATGTTTGCCCACTGGCGTGCGGTCAGCCGTGGTGTGAATAAACCAACTCCCATGCTATGGGGGCAACAGCTAGGCAGAGGGGACTCAACAGCCCAGGAAAACCACCAGCCAAGAAGAACCACACTGATGCAACAACAAGCCACAGGCAGACTTGCTGGACCTGAGTTGTATGGGGCATAATGGCAGCATGACACATCTCACTCATCATAGCTGTGTCACTAAAATGAACGCAGAACAACGGAATCTAGTCAAACATGACTATGTTTTTGGGGACAGCTTTTAAACATTCTGACAATGAAAAAAAAACAAAGGAATACAAAGGAAAAAGAAAACAGAGAATGACAGACAGAAATCCACACCCAGCATCAGTTGATGAGGTTGGAGGTCACTGAACAAGCTGTGAGAATGGCGATGGGCTTGGGTGTTTCCTGAGAGACGGCAGCAGACGTCTCCTGCCAGGCTGCAGTGCAGCTCTGAAGACCTGCAGTTCTCCTCTGTGAGGGAGAATTCCTCCCCCCCCCCCCCCCCACTCTCAAGTTCAGTTCTACTGTCACCACCCTGATGTCCACACCATCATGGTCCTATCATCTGCAACAATAAACCCCGTCCCCAGCCCAGAACATCTGTGGACAACTGTTCAGAAATAGCTTTTCCAAAACACTCTTTAAGTATGGCACTACCTTTCTGTTTCCCCTGAGCATAACACTCTTCTTCTGTTTCTATCAAAATAAACTGTTCTGTTAAACTTTTTACTAAGACAGTCTTTTTTTTTTTTTTTCTTTTTTGCTATCCCAACCTCTGCGCCACCTCAGAGACAGTGCACCCACGCTGCTCATTCCGACACGCCGTCCACAACCACAGCCCGGTCGGCCCCACCGCAGCCCCGGCACCGGCAATCCACAGGAAGCAGTCAATGTCAAGTCTTCAAGAGGCAACCCACTGGAGGAGACACTGCACTGCTGCCGAGTCACTTCGGTGGTGTTCAGTGGCGCCTGTTCTGATCTAACATACGCAGGACACCACCTACTAAGCCCCCTACTGACAACAATAATTGCTTAATTCAGAAAGAGAGGGTGTTAGTTACCGCCAATGACATTGACAAACAAAGCACATGACAAGACATGTTTGTTTGTTTGTCAATGTCATTGGTGGTAACTAACACCCTCTCTTTCTGAATTTTGCTTCGTTTTCCGCCGTCAGTCACTCCATTTTGAAAAAAAATAATTGCTTAGTCGCGGAGCCGGCGTGAGTGAGCTCTCCCTCCGGAGGGCACCACCACGTCCATCCAATGACAGCCCCCATGGACTCACCGATACCGGTGACCCCAACAGAACCAAACCAAGGCCACGGATGTGGAGAGGACATCGAAATTGAGGTCACCCTGAGAGCAGGGCATGAAGGGCCACAGAATTTGAGACTTTAAAAAAAAAAAAAATTTTATGCTGATTGATGAGAATGAGGATGATTAAGATGATGCTACGGATTTCCATTTCAGTCTGAGACTACAAGACAGGGCTGTACTCTATGCTTCCTTTCATAATATATCCCAGCGTCAACCAGGCCCGAGAGATACAGGCACCTAGTGTTGGTCAGGAAATTTGAGCAACACTCTCAGAAGCGCATCCATTAAGTGGATGAAACTCGACTGTGTGGTCCCAGTCTTCCCAACTGAGTCCACAGCAAACTCAACTCTGGGTAGGAGCCGGTCGGGGCAGAAAAACCCACATGACTCTGATGGGATTCGAACCCACGACCTCCCAGCCAGGAGTCTGCGATGCTAACCACTTCACCACGGCGGCTGGTTACTAAGACAGTCTTTGTCAGCTACATTTTCCCCCTCAGTTTAACATTTTAGTTCTTTTTCTATCAAAATAAACTGTTCTATCAAACTCTTCACCAAGACAGCCCTTGTTGCCTTGGGTACTTCTATCTATGCCCAGTGCACACTGTCATAAAGTTTATTCCATCGTCAGAGACATGCAGTGACAACAGGATTTCTACCTTCATCCAGAAAGTCTTCTTCTTCATCCTCCGTCCTCAGAGACATGCAGTGACAACAGGATTTCTACCTTCATCCAGAAAGTCTTCTTCATCCTGTCGTCACAGACAGGCAGTGACAACAGGATTTCTACCTTCATCCAGGAAGTCTTCTTCATCCTGTCATCAGAGACAGGCAGTGACAACAGGATTTCTACCTTCATCCAGGAAGTCTTCTTCATCCTGTCATCAGAGACAGGCAGTGACAACAGGATTTCTACCTTCATCCAGAAAGTCTTCTTCATCCTGTCATCAGAGACATACAGTGACAACAGGATTTCTACCTTCATCCAGAAAGTCTTCTTCATCCTGTCATCAGAGACAGGCAGTGACAACAGGATTTCTACCTTCATCCAGAAAGTCTTCTTCATCCTGTCATCAGAGACATGCAGTGACAACAGGATTTCTACCTTCATCCAGGAAGTCTTCTTCATCCTGTCATCAGAGACATGCAGTGACAACAGGATTTCTACCTTCATCCAGGAAGTCTTCTTCCTCATCCTCTGTCCTCAGCTCCTTGCGGCGGTTGTCGTCCTTGATGTCATCGATGACAGACAAACGATCTGCGTGCTCTTTGGCCAGAATGTACTCCATCTGCAGTCCCAAGTTCTGCAAAAGGCATGTCAACATATGTGTTTTATGCACAAACTGAGGTTCAATCAAAGGTTAAAGCCCCCACAGTCGAATGTCCCTGAGGGCATTAAACTACCAGAGGTTCATTATGTCTGGAGCACAGCGTCATATAAGGTGGAGCCCATCCGTCTCCTTCAACCACCTTAACCTCTCCTGACCTGAATCAGGTGCCCTTGTAGTGCTGGAGGAACAGAGGAGGTTTTCAAGCGGTAAATAATGCAACCCCACACCTGATTCAAACTACTACCTGGCAGATACACAGCCAACACTACAGGTCCCTATCATGCACCTTGGAAAACACACACACACACACACACCACACACACACACACACACACACACACCACACACATACACACACACACACACACAGACTATACCTATTTGCATTCAAGATTTTAAATTTAATACAAGATGAGGTATGGGGAGGGTGGAATATGGGAGATGGGGAAGAATTTGGGAGGAGCTTTCCCCCTCTCCCCCCCCCCAACCCCCAAACTCCTTCCCCAACCTAAGCTCCTTCTTTGTATCACCCATCCCCCACATCTCTTCCCCCCCCCCCCCCCCCCCCCCCCATCAGAAACTGACAGAAACTAGCAATCAAAGTTAAAAAAAAAAAACAATAAATAAAATCCAACTCTCACTTCAGCTCAAGAATAGAACATGGCACAGGAATAAAAGAGTGGACCAGGTATGACAGAAACTAGCACTCAAATCTTACAAAACAAAATCTAAAAAAGCAATAAATTAATTCTATTGCTCACCTGAGCCCAAGATTAGAACACCGCACAGGAATAAAAGCGCGGACCAGGTGTGACAAGAACAAGCACTCAAAATTTACAAAACAATAACAAAAAAAGATTCCACCCCTCACCTCAGCCCAAGAATAGAAGAGTCGTCCGGCGGCACGCTGCATGGCCAGGTTACGTCGGTATCCCGACGGCTGACCCCGGTTCTGCAGAGCGTTGACGTTGTGGCGGAAACTGGGCAGGTTGTGCTTCATCCAGCTGGGCCAGTCACCACGGTTACAGCGATGGATGAAGTGGCAGCACTCCAGAAGAACCGCCGCCCTGGACACCACTGGGGCTTCCTGTTCCCCCCCACGCACACCACACCACAGTGAGACAGCTGTTATCATCATTGTTATTGTTGTTACTACAACACTGGAGAGAACTATAAAATAGGCACTCTGGCTCACCCACCTCCGCCAGCTCCAACCGGCTAAAGCCGGTTTCGCTGTTGCTCCGCCGGCTTACCCAGAGTGCCTATTTTATAGTTCTCTAATAGCAAACACTTTACAAACATACATAATGTGTAGGATTATCTGTTTTTAACACTAATTTAGAAAACTTTTGAGACTTAAGTTTTTGCTTAATCCTTCGTTTTTCTTGATCGTTTTCAATAACATCATTTTCACGCATACATTCATCAAATGCGTCTCTGTCTTTCATGTGGAATAAAACCACTGTCTTTAATTGTTCTCTAAAGTCTTTTAAAACTGAGTTATATTTTTGACATAAAATCCACACACTTATCCCAGCATGTCTTCCACTGAAAGCTAGTTTTGATAAAGTGTTTCTTTTTTTGACTATATCCTTTTCTGCCGAACAATCATCTATAATAAATAATGTCTGCGTTCCCTCAAACATTTAAAAAAATGTTCTAAACACTCACTCAGTTTATTGCTACGGTCAACTAAATAGATTTCATCATCCGTCCATATAAACCTTCTATCGTGATATGCTTTGTTCCATTTAAGTGTCGGACAGAAAATTACAATATGATCAAAATTATAACTATAAACTGTTTGTAATAGGTCGAGGACAAATATTGTTTTTCCACAACCAGTCTGTCCACAAATCAATGAACAATGAGGGGTTTTTGTCATAAAGTTTAACATCGGCATTGACACCAAAGTTGTCTGCTCCATAGTTTTAAAACAGAATTTAATCTAATCCAGTTATTGTTTTTATCATACTCTCTGTCAAAACTTGTTCAGTATAATAAAACCCTATAAGGCCCAAATGTGTAAGATTAATCCAGTTCAGTTCTGTAAGATCGTTTCTATTTAGACTAATATCAATTTTGTTGCTTGTTGTTATGACCTTAATATCCTCGCCATTGTAAAGAACAACGACAGTAACTTTAAGTTTGTCAACGTCTAAGTTTTGCCAGCTAATAAGAATTCCTTTCATAAGATTGTCACTGACGCCCAGAGCTCCATTTCTCGCCTCATCTTTTAAGACAGAAATTTTAAATATCATTGTGAACGTGTCTCCTAATTTTGTGCGTGGAATGAACTGTAATTTTGTAGAAGCTTTCTTTAAAACCGATTCTCTTCTGTGGAGGATGTACTGTTTGTCCCCAAACGGCTTTATTTCGATCTCTTTCCGACTGTTGTCCTCTGGCATAAGACTTACATGTAAAGGGCCAGAGTTCAATGCTTTTCTGAAACTTTTTTGACGGTCAAAAAATGTAAATGGGCTTAAGAATTCAAATTTTATGTCCCATTCTAAATATGGTTCTAAGTGCCATTTGTTGTCAGTTTTTCGAACTATTTTATATTCATACTGACCCGCATTATTTGCTTCTACATTGCGTAGTTGTTCTAGTTTAGGAAACCTTTTGTTGTCGTCAACCTCTTTGCGCTTATAATAACCATCTTTAGTGTACTCAAAACCATATAAAGTGCCTATCTCACCGTTTTGTTCAAAGTCCTCAACGTCTGCAAGGTCTTTTAATTCTAAAGTTACACACCTCTCAGGCGCTAATGTAACCCCCGAATCGTCTGGTCCACGTGACATTTTTTAAAACAACGTATTATTTTATTTCTAAAACAATGTGCAGGTTATCACATTTCACGACTTTCCCTGTTTTATCTGTGATCTTTATATTAAATGATCTGACCCTCCCACAAGCTAATCTTTTAAACTGTAAATTAGGGAATTGTATAATTTCATAATCGCAATATGCAGCTTTCCCTGATGGAAGAGCTCTTAAAACAGTTGAGGGCCTTCCATCATATAAGTTTTCATCAGTGCTCAGCTCGTCCAAATGAACATAGAGTAATGAATGTAATGCAAGATCGAGCGGGTTTTCTCCCTCATAAGTAGTTTTGTCTGATGTAACTCTAAAACCATGATTGTCAGTTGCAAAGCCTAACATTTTAGCTAGCTCTACATCAAAAAGGTAATGGTCTACTTCTTCTTCAGGTTTGAATGTCAACATTATTTTCAAATTTGCATTGTTAAGTTTGAGAGTAATGTCGAAGTTACTCATTGCTTCTTTTAGCGAGCAAAACCCGTAATAACCATCAGGTATGGTTAACTGGCTAACTAAGTTTCCTCTATTATCAAATTTTTTAATCTTATTATTCTCCTTGGATTCAGTTATATTAAACCATACGACTTTGTAAAAAATTTCATGGAGTGCGACCCTTTGGGTTCCGCAGTTATTATCAATAGCATATTCTAAAAACGAAGGACTGTCTTGAGTTGTTATTGTTACAAACATTTTTAAAACAAATTTAAAAATGAGTGCATTCAAATATACTAATGCAAAATATTCTGTTGGACCGCACTACAGTCCTAAAGATATAACAACTGATACCCTCGACATTTCTGTGACTCAGACTGACGCCTTTCAAGTAAAGGTTAGTACTCCATTGGATCGTTATCTTAACCCTCCTATCAAAAACGACTACATCCCGAAAGTGTGGTTCAGTCATCCGATGCAGTTTTATCAGAACCAGTTAAACTTTGCTGTGTTTTGTGCATCAACTGGGTGTGGAGTGTCGTATGCTGATCATTTAAATCATCCTGATCCTTTGGTGAGGTCAGTGTATAGATTTCATTTTTATTACACCTTCAGACGTATTTTATCTGAACTGCAAGCACCATTACCAAATGACAAAACGTTTAATCCATTCAGCAACAGAATAGATTACAAGGCTTTTGAAAGGATCTGTAACGAATTTGATATTGACCCAAAGACAGACTTTAGACAAAAGTTGGATCTTAATCATGGTTTAGGCACTCTTTATTATTGGGGCGTGCATAGAAAGTATAACTATGATTGGAATCCTCCTTACACATCTTTCTCTTCAGGCACAACTGTTCACCTCGGGTCCATAGAGCAAGAGCATAAAACAGCATGGACAACATTTATTTTGGATACTTCTAAGGGTCTAACAAAAGCGGGAATAGAACGAATAAACGACTCCATTCGTACTTATGTTTGGTGTTTGCTAGGTTCGCAAGCACAAACGAGATCAAACATAATTGATCCTTCTACTGGCTTTGACGCCCAAAAACAGTATTTAGCAAATTTAGAGGATTCTATTAATTCTGCAATTGATTTGCCTTCAAGTATTAAAAGGTACCAAAATGTTTTGCAATACGCAAGATCGAAAGTAGACTTTGCTGTTGGCACTGGTTTATACATGCTGCCTTCTGACCTCAGACTCCAGATAGGAACAATAATAAACTATAATAATGAAATCCTTGTGGCTGGTAAAGAAGAGAAGGTCGGAAAAAACGACATAAATTCTAAGCCAGCAATAGCAATAAAAAAAGAATCCCCACCAATCCCCAAGGCCCCAAAACCCCATCCAATACTCCCCTCAAAACCCCACCCCCAACCAATCCCCATGGTGAATAAAAGCGACCCCCATGAATATGAAAAGACAGCACTTGTTATTGGATTAACTGCCCTAGGATTACTTGGTCTTTATCTTACTATAAAGTAACCCAACTATTAAGACAACTAATGCCCATAAGTGCTCAGCCATAAAGCCAACTACTTTACTTGCGGCAGACAAAAGCCAGCTAACGATCCCTCCTATTATACCAGGCAAAGAATCTATTGCCTTACTGGCTAATTTTTTTAATAAACTTGCAAGATGATCAAGTTGTTTTTTTACCCATGATTTATCAGGTGGAGGAGATGGTGGCGGAGGCACTACCCCCCCACCACCGCCGCCTGTAATAGCCAACACCAGTGTACTTATTGCAAATCCTAAGGCTGTTATAACACTTGCTAATGTGACACCTTGCTCTCTAAACAGTGTTTTTATTCGTTCTGCTAACGTTGTGTCTTCATATAAAATTCTTTGGATAGTTTCTCTTATTCTGCTTACTTGAGTTCGTAATTGTTCTCGGTTATTAGACAACACTTCTAGTCTTGCTGATCTCTCTTGTTCAAGATCTTTTAGTCTTTGTGTTATTCTTTCTTTAACACCAGGTCCTAAGTTGTGGTCATCAGCCTCAACTAGTTTTTCTTTTTCTCTTTTTATATGCTCATCTAGTTCACCCAGTTTTGCTAAATTGTTTGTTAATTCGCCTCTGATGCTTCTTAAAGCATGATCAAGGGCTGTTATTTCTCTCATAGGTAGCGGCGGATCGTGCATAGTTTTTAATGCTGTTTCTTCTGAAAAACTGGTTTCTGCTTGTATTATTTCGTCTGCTGTTGGGTTTAAATCTTTAAGGGGTATGTTTTGAATTTGGTTTTCTGTTGGGAGTTTTTGTAGTGTGTTTTGAAGTTTAGCAACTGCTTCCCTATCTAATTTTGGTTTAGTAATGCCAAGGCGATTTTGTTCGCTCACACTGAGCCTTTGTCTAATTGTACTCTTTTTTAAAAACTTTGATGAGTCTGGTTTAGTTGTAAGCTGAACAAGTTGTCCTTCGTCGTTTCTCACAAACAAATGGTCATCTTTTGTTTCAAAATCATTAGGGTCTATAAAATCAGGAGGTTCTTGGCCTAAACTTTGATAAAATGATTTGACCTTACTTTCTGTTAATTCACGCCGCAATGATTGTAATGGATGTGTCAAAGGAGTCATTTCACTCATGTCGTCTCCAGGATCAAAAACATCATAATCTTCAATGCCTGCCATGTTTTTAAATAATTAACTTTTTATTTTGTTTTATAAAAAAATGTCACAAGCATATGGCTCGATTCTTGACCCGCATAGAAGACTGAAAGAGCCCTTTGGCGTGAAGGGAAATAAACAGAATATTATTGTTCCAAATAATCCATCTACTATTGATTCAGATCAAATTCTTACTGTTAAATTTCCAGACCTAGGAGCAGATGAAGTGATTGTGCCGGGATCTGCACGGCTTACTTTCAAAATAGAACTTGATTCAGCAACAGACGCAAACAGGACAGTAGTTCAGAATCTGGGACGGGCAATCGTTAAGAAAATTTCTATAAAACTTGAGGGGCAAGAAATATTTTCTTTACACAATGCAGACATATTTCTAATCTATTCTGATCTATGGCTAACCGATAATGAAAGGGCCGATCTTGCGTTTCAAGGAATCGAAAATAACGAAGCACTAAAACACAGAATAGACGCCGAAGATGCTAAAGCCGGCAACAAGTATGAAGCTGTAAGTTTTGCTTATGGAAATCGCTTTTCCATACCCTTAGATTTTGAGTTGTTAAAAGCGCATGCGCCATACTTTCAAGGAGCATTAAAAGACAGATTGTCATATGAACTAACTTTTAATGAATACAAACGTGTCATTAAATCTACAGACTCTAACGCAAAGTACAGTATTTTCGACATCTCGTTAGAGTTTGACATTGTTAGCAACCCTAACTTAGCAAGGCTGATTGAGCAACAATATCAGTCAAAATTAGCAATATATTACGAAAGAGTGATTCATCATACTAAATATCCTAAAAGCAGGGCAGACACAATATGGAACTTTAGTTTTAGTGCTACAGCAAGATCCCTTAAAGGTATTTTATTGCTGTGTGAAGATGAAGAACCATTCAAAAGACAAAGTGAAAAGTTTATCAATCCTAAAATAACGAAAGTACAATGTTCAATTGAGGGTAGTCCTAACCAAGTCTACGGTAGCGGGCTTAAACCTTATCATCATTTTGATGAAATAAGAAAATTGTTTGGAGGCGGGAGGTGTAGAAATCCAACAGTAGACCTTGTGTCTAAAGATCTACACCTTCACAGTGTTAGACTTGATGAATATTTAACAACGAAATACGGTTTATGGATTGACCTAAGGTCAACAGAAGATAATCAGTTGCATGGGAGTGGGAGAACAGTTAAAGACGTAATAAACATTCAAATTGATAAAGAAAAAGAGAGTGATAAACCACTTAATGTACATTTGTTTTTAATATATGATGCGCAGCTGAATATTCAAGATAACAGATTAAAAGATATCCAATACTAAATTATTTTTATTTTTAAAAAGCATGTCTGTTCAGGTTTATCCAAAAGTGCCCAAAGAAGAGAACTCTGTTGCTGTAGACATAAAAACTTTCAGATTAACAAACATAACACAAATGCAAACCCAACTAGAGCAGGACCTTTCAAAATACAGCAAAACCAAACGAAGGTATTCTGCTGTCTTTAATGCTGTTACATATGTTAATACTGGAGCATCGATCACTAGTGCTCTGTCAGCAGGAACAAGTGTAGGTCTCTTAGCAACAGGCGTAGGTGCACCGGCAGCTTTACCTCTAGGTGGTTTGTCTTTAACTCTTGGCCTGTGTTCATTGGCTGTAAGTGCTGTCAGCAAAAAAATAAAAGCTAAACTCCAAAAGCACACAGCTATGGTTCAACTAATAACAGCTAAACTTAGTTCCTTCAAACTGATAATTGATAAAGCACTTGTCGACTCGAACATCACGGATGAAGAATTTAGTCGCCTACAGGCTGATTTTGAGGACTACAAAAGACAAAAGTTTGATCTTCAAAGAAAGGCAAGGGCAACTTTTTCTCAACAACCAGACACCGACCAGATAAAAAAGGAATGTTTAAAAAAAGTAAACGAAACATTAAACTCTGTTCTAAACAGCTCACATTAACAACCCCAAAGGGCGTTTATACTTTAGTTTATGAGTCCAAGCACAAAAAGACCGTTGATATTGATTCTGATTAACTTTTATTTTTTTTTGATTTAAATAAATATTTTGAGTTAGAAAAGAAGCTCAACATGGATAAGATATATGAAGGTTCAGATGAATTGTTTGAAGCAATGCTCGAGGAAGAGCGTTTGTCAAGAGCACTAAATGAGATTGATTTAGAAGTTATTAATCCAAAAAACGTGCGGGAAAGCGTTGTACACGCTATTTCTCAAGTTCCAAGTAAACTAACAATAAACCCTCCAGTTAAAGTAAGGTTAGTTGTTTTAATCGATTATATAACAATAAATGAAGAAAATCTAGAAGTCTGGGTCTCAACTAAACAGCAGACTATTCTTTCCTCTAATGACTTAACACCTGGTTGGGCAGACCAGCTGCTTACACAGTTTGATGTGGCCGCTGAAGAAGCCAAAATGAGAGGCTCTGGCTGGTCTGAGGGTAAAGTCTTAGAGATCAGATTAAAACAGGCTAAGTATGAGCCGATTGTTGGCAAGGCTTACATTCCACTACCTCCATCATTAGTTGCAAAACGAGCAGTTCTAAACATAAAGAATTCAGACAACAAATGTTTTATGTGGTGCGTTCTTGCTAGGCTGCATGTATTCCGCAAAAACGCAGAGAGAGTGTCTAACTATGAACCTTACATCAATGATCTTAACTTTAGAGGAATATCCTTTCCTGTTAGTGTAAATCAGATTGATCAGTTTGAAGAACAAAACAAACCAATAACTGTTAATATCTACATATGGGATGAGGAAACAAATCTACAGCCGATTAAAGTGTCCAAGAACAGTCCAACGATTGGCGAACCAGACAAAAATCATGTTGACTTACTACTGATGTTTTCACCAACAGGGCTACCACATTACACATTGATACGCACAATGAGTAGATTACTAGTGCATACTACAAAACAACATAGCAAACAAGAATTCTGTAGAAAATGTTTAACAAGAATTCCATCTGTTAAAGCAGCAAGCGAACATGCAAAACATTGTATTAGCCCAGTTGACTGTGATACAGAACTAATTACGCCCGGAGAAGGCAGTAAAGTTAGTTTTAAGAACTGGAAACGGTTGCAAACTAGTCCATATGTTGTTTACGCAGACTTCGAATCACTCATTGTTCCTTATGAAGGACCAACCCCACAGAAACTTCCTAAAACAGTCTTAATGAGTAATCATCAGATTTGCTCATTTGCCTTCATCATTGTTAGGTCGGATGGCGCCCATTCAAAGCCAGAATTATACAGAGGACCAAATGCTGCAAAATACTTCTTAAAACGCATGCAGCAAGTGCGTAATGCCTGTTCTAATAATCTAAACTTATCTGAAATCATAATGACGCCTGAAGACCAACAACAGTATGACTCAGCCACTCACTGTTGGATTTGTGGGGCGGCCTTGGTTGCCACCGCAGAGAATCCAACAGTAAGAGACCATGATCACATTAGTGGAAAGTTTAGAGGAGCAGCACATAACAAATGCAATCTTCAACTAAAGTTTGAACCAAAGACATGGAAGCTGCCTATATTCTTTCACAACTTGCGAGGTTACGACTCTCACCTTATAATGCAAGCAGTAACCAGCGACTTCAGGGTGTCATGCATTGCACAGTCATCAGAAAAGTACATGTGTTTCACTTTAAATAACATGTCTTTCTACGACTCTATGCAACACATGATGGGTTCATTAGAGTCACTGGCTATGTCCTTAAAGTCCTGCCCAATAACAGAAGAATATTTTGACCCAACTCTTGTTAGAAAGGGCGTTTACCCTTATGAGTACATGAACAGTTGGCAAAGGTTTGACGAAGATACACTTCCGCCTAAAGGCGCGTTCTTTTCTAGTCTCAGAGGAAAGGACATCAGTGATTCTGATTACCAGCATGCTCAAGATGCGTGGCAGAAGTTAGAGTGTAAAACGATGGGAGACTATCATGATTCCTATTTAATGGCGGATACCTGTTTGTTGGCGGACGTCTTTGAAAATTATAGGAAGACCTGCATGAAACATTACAGCCTGGATCCCGCGCATTACATTTCTGCGCCCGGGATGAGCTGGGACGCTTTCTTAAAATTTACTGGAGTACAAATTGATTTATTGTCTAACCTGCCAATGCTTCAGATGATTGAAAACGGATTGCGTGGGGGAATCAGTATGGCGTCGCACCATTACTGTAAAGCAAACAACAAATACTTGGACGACTATGATCCAAGTAAAAGGTCTAACTATCTCATGTATTTAGATGCAAACAATCTGTATGGATGGGCAATGGCGCAATCACTTCCATTACGCAACTTTAAAATGTACACAGATACGGATAATATTCAAAAAGCATTAAAGTGGTTGGGCAGTTTGACGCCAGATCAACAGTGTGGATACATTCTAGAAGTTGACTTAGAATATCCTCAGAAACTCCATGACCTGCATAATGACTATCCATTAGCAGCAGAAAGTCTAAAGATGGCAAAAACAGAACCACCTAAACTTGTGCCTAATCTTCGAGGCAAAAAAAATTATGTCTGCCATTACAGGCTTCTACAATTTTATTTAAGACATGGTTTGAAGTTGACAGCTGTTCATCGTATAATTGCTTTTGATCAAGAACAGTTCATGAAACCATACATAATGAAGAACACTGATCTCAGAACTAAATCCACAGATGCTTCAGAAAAAGACTTTTTCAAGTTGATGAACAACAGCTGTTTTGGAAAGACTATGGAGAATCCGCACAAGCGTAAAGATGTTAGATTGGTCACCAGAGAGAACGATGCAATTAAGCTGGTGTCAAAACCTAATTATCAGGACTTCAGAAGATTTCATGATCAGCTTTTTGGCATAATGATGAAAAAAAAGAAAGTCAAATTGGATAAGCCCGTTTTTATTGGGTTTACTGTTTTAGAGCTGTCGAAGCTTTTGATGTTAGAATTTCTTTACGACTACTTTAAACCCTTGTATCCTGAGTCCAAAGTACTTTACACAGATACAGATTCCTTTGTAATCGACATCCCTACTGAAGATATCTATAAAGACATGGAATTAGAAGTAGCTAAAGGGCATGCAGGATGGTACGACACATCTGATTACCCTAAAGATTCGCCTTTGCATTCAGATATTAACAAGAAGGTTTTAGGTAAGATGAAGGATGAATTATCTGGAGGTGTGATCAAGGAGTTTGTTGGTTTGAGGTCGAAAATGTACAGTCTTTCAAGCCAAAAAAAAGTTGTTAAAAAAGCAAAGGGAATATCTCGTAGTGTTGTGCAGTCAAACATAACCCATGACAACTACAAAGAAGCATTGTTTGGCAATAAGACTTTTCATCATGACAATTACAAGCTGCGATCTAATCTGCATGAGATTAACACAACAGTTGTAACAAAACGGTCTCTTGACCGCACTAACACAAAAAGAGTATTTGTTAATCCAGAGTTTTCATATGCAATTGGTCATTGGAGAATAGTATAATCATATGTCTTTAGGCTTATATTTTTCAGCAATCGCACGTTCAATTATATCATCATCTAATTTAGCAAAATTAATATTATTTATTAATGCTAGATGTGCTTTAATTTTTTTTGTCATTTCACAATATTCATGTTTCCATAAATCAAAATCAAAATAAAAGCTTTGGGGTTTAAAGCGATTGTCTGGCGATTGTTCTAGCCAGGGATTGTCAATCTTCTCAAATACTTCTTTAATGATATACTGATACTCAAATAAATCTTGCATTAATTTTAAAGACTTTTCCTTTGCCATTTCTGCCATTTCCCTTTGAGCTTCCATTTTAAACCCAAATGTATTTGCGTAGATTAAAACAGTTCGTTAAGCTTAACTATATCATCACCCAATTCAACCAAATTATTATCCATTACTGCTAAATGCGCTCGAATTTTTTTAATATATTCTTGCTCCCAATCAAAATTTGAGGTTTTGTCTAGCATGGCATAATCAATCTTCTTAAATATTAGTCTAATAGCAAGATTATAATCAAATATTTTTCGCATTATTTCTAAGGACTCTTCCTTCACCATTCTTGCTTCCAGTGCCATTTTACGTAAGGATTCTTCCTTTTCCATTCTTGCCGCCATTTTAATTTAAATTAAAAAATAATTAAGCGACTGGAACTGTGTCTGGAGGGATTATCTGCAGTTCTTCCTTCACAAAAGATCTTCGGGGGCTGGTCGTTTTGTTGTGTCAGTTTCTCGTAAATAATACACGGGTGGATTCATTTTCACAATTTTTTTTATCTCATATGGATCAACACTCCAAACTGGATCTGTTGCCCTGATGCGGGTGTCCCCTTCTGCTTCTCCCGGTAAATAAAGGTACCTTACTTTCAAACCAAATGGTAATAGTTTGCTTGATGAAGACTCTCCTTCAACAACATTTATTTTTTGTTTTTTGATTGCTTGTACTGGTTTTAGACCTTTAAATTCTTCATTATTCATTGCACGTAGAACTGAGGGCAGTCTTCTAACCCATTCTGTGTTGCGAGAATTGTCAATCAGCTCTCTGTGATACTGGTAGGAAAAAAGCCTTTCAGATAACTGTTTGTTAAAGTTTTCAACCAAACCCTGTGATCTGTGAACTCCTGGAATGCCTCTTTTAATGGTAACTCTATGTTTTAACAATGATTGATTTACTTGACCTTTAAATTCTTTTCCATCATCGACTTGAATCATGCGAGGATAAGTTAACGGGCCTCGTTGATATATCAGTTGTAAAGCGACAGCAACAGCAGAAGCACTCTTTTGTGTTAATGGTTCAGCATCTTTGTATCTTGAAGCTATGTCAATGACTGTAAGTGCGTACTTAAATCTTTTTCGTCTAATCGTATCATGGGGTAAATATAGAAGATCCATTTGATGGGTGTCGTTTGGAGTTATATTCACAAAGTGTGGTCTTTGTATTCGTTTGGGCGCAGGTAAATAAATTTGCCAAATCGCTTGTTTAGATAACCATTCTTTTGCTGTTTGTTCACTGACTCCCGCTGCTTGGCTAAGCTTTTTAATTGCTGTTATTCCCTTCCAATATCCTTTTGGAGAATAATAGATTTTGTACATTTTTATTCAGCCAATACTTTGTGCAACAAAATACACAGCGGTCATGCCAAAGACAATAAACAATATTTCTTGCATCTTTTGTTTTTCTGATGGTTGATAAAAGTCGCTAAATTTTGGTGGGGGCAATGTTTCAACTTGTTTGCCTGTTACTAGAAAATATTCTTTTATTGCCTGGTCAACATCTTTAAATGTGTAAGCTGCATGTCCCTGTTGTTTAAGTCTGTCGTTAATAAAATCTAACTGCTCCATTCTTTGCTTTTCATAGGTGTCTTGTGCAGCAGCTAGTTGCTCCATAGCTCTGTTATGTCTTTTTCTCTCATTGTTATTTTGTAGTTTACTAAATGCGTAATTACTTCCGCTAAAA
>CM065746.1:36167897-36187897 GCA_033310375.1 Conus canariensis | reverse complement strand
CGAACCCATGACCCCTCGGCCGGGAGTCCGAGATGCTAACCACTTCGCCATGGCGACTGGTCAGACTAAGCAACTATTGTTGTCAGTATGGGCGTAGCAGAAATGTCTTGCATGTGCTGGATCAGGATGGGCATCACCACTGAAATCCCTTAGCAGCAGTACAGTGTCTTCTTTAGAGGCATGTTTCAGGATGATCTGACACTGACTCTTCCCTGAGGACTGCCACTGCTGGGGCTGCAATGGGACAAACTGGGTGTGGTTGTGTTTATGGGAACTGGAAGGTAAGGTAATGTTGCTTATAGCCAAGCCAACCGCAAAGGGCCATATCAGGGTTGTCACCATGCTGAAGTCAACTCAAGTCATTAAGCACACACACACACACACACAACACACACACACACACACACACACCACACACACACACACACACACCTTAATATAGCCCTTTAAAATACACCTTCAAAAAACACACTGTTAATTTTGTTAAAAATCTTTCTTCCGAAAATCTAAGGAAAAATGTTTGCCTTCCTCAGAAATTCAAAGATCACATCAGGTGGGACAACTCTGAACAAGGTTTTCATGGAGCCTGCTGTAAAGTGTTTATGTCACACATCATGCAAATGCCAACACTCTAAACAAACATGTTTCACTGTGAAAGGTGGTACATGACATGGAATGCACCACGGAGCTTCTTCATCTTTCAAAAAGATATGAATGGGTGTAAAAGGAGTGGTCTGTATGCAAACGACACAAAACTGTTTCTTCTTTATGGCCACCATCAGCAGCATCAAAGCAATGCCACTGAGTTGGCATGGATGAGATGACACAGCAAAACAAAACATATAAACAAGTAAATAAAAGAATATAAAAAAGACAAGCAGACCTGTTTACCCTGAAAATTGACTTACAGCATTCCACATCCAAAATCAGAGTATTTTCTTACAAATTGGAGTACTGCAACAAGAAAATCTTAAACCATGCTGCAGCAAACATGCATTGTTTGTACCCCAGCAGTGGAATACTAGATTACTGCGAGTTCACGCACAAGATTTTGCGTGCATTGTCTGTCACTCTTTGGCTGTAGCACTCAAACGCAATGGTTGTACACCTCAAGTGCAACCACCACTCAAGAACGTTGTCTCGAGATTTTTTTTTCAATGAATTTTTTCCGGTTCGCTGTATTTATCAAATTATCACCAAATGCATGTACAAAACACGGCGAAATCGTGTGGATAAACAAGTCTGGAGAAGAAAAACCACCTCACCATCAGCACTGCCGCGACGTATCATCTTCTTGCCGAAGGTCTTGATGCCGTCCTCAATGCGTTTGCGGGCGGACAGGAAGCTGAGGGTGGCGTGACTGGCGGTGCGGAAGGACATGCGTGTCCGGGTGCGGTGAACCTGCAGGTCGCTCTTGCTTTCCCGCCGATCCAGCCCCCCCTCCCCCTGGTCGTCCTCATGGTCCGACTTGGTCTGTCGTCGCCAGCCTGCGCATGGTCAACATGTAGGGACAGTGCTTTGTGGGGCTGGCTATTGTGGAATAGCAGAGTTGTAAATCTTTCCATAACAAGAGAAGCAGCAGTTTGAGTAATGTAAAAATCATAGTAAAAATCACAGTATCGAGCAGTTGAAGTAGTTGTTTTTGCTCTTACTAATCAATCAGCATCTTGATCGATCTAGTGAAAGATTTTACATCTTAAGAAGTGAACTATCAAGTATCGATATGTAAATTAAGAAACAAAAAAGGATGAGAAGCATTATATTGCTAAAGTATCTTGTCTGCAAGATATCAGAAGGAGAATCCATAGCTGCAGTGTGTATAATGTAGCATTGACCATAACAGTGAGAGTACACCTTTAGGAAATGGAGTTTGTAAAGGGTATGACCAGCCAATGAATTCATCATTATGTGTGCTTGCAAGTATGTGTGTGTGAGAGAGACAGAAAGAGACACAGAGAGAGAGAGGATAAGAGAGACAGAGAGACAGATGGACTGAGACAGAGAAAGAATGAGACACAGAAAGAGACAGAGAGAGTGAGAAACAGAGAGCCGGAGACAAAGAGAGTGAGAGAGAGAGAAAGAGAAGTGTGTGTGTGTGTGTGTGTGTGTGTGTGTGTGTGTGTGTGTGTGTGTGTGTGTGTGTGTGTGCAGGCATGTGTTCGCAAGCTCTTGTGCATATGTGCCTGCATACGTGTGTCCACGCATGCCTGCGTACATGGATGCATGTGTCCATGTGTGTGTGTGTGCGTGCGCGCACAAGCTTCTGTATATGAGTGTGCATGTGTGTACATGCATGTGCATTTGTGTACACACATGTGCATGTTTGTGTTTCAGTGTTCATCTGCACTCTCTGTCCAACCTTACACTACAGCAACAGCATCAACTCACAACAGATGCCTTCAACCTAAACAGTATATCTTGCACTCTTTAACAACCCATAAACCACTTCTGTACAGCCAATCCGCAACAGATGCCTTCAACCTAAAACAGTATATCTTGCACTCTTTAACAACCCATAAACCACTTCTGTACAGCCAATCCACAACAGATGCCTTCAGCCTAAACAGTATATCTTGCACTCTTTAACAACCCATAAACCACTTCTGTACAGCCAATCCACAACAGATGCCTTCAGCCTAAACAGTATATCTTGCACTCTTTAACAACCCATAAACCACTTCTGTACAGCCAATCCACAACAGATGCCTTCAACCTAAACAGTATATCTTGCACTTTTTAACAACCCATAAACCACTTCTGTACAGCCAATCCACAACAGATGTCGTCAACCTAAACAGTATATCTTGCACTCTTTAACAACCCATAAACCACTTCTGTACAGATAATCCACAACAGATGCCTTCAACCTAAAACAGTATATCTTGCACTCTTTAACAACCCATAAACCACTTCTGTACAGCCAATCCACAACAGATGCCTTCAGCCTAAACAGTATATCTTGCACTCTTTAACAACCTATAAACCACTTCTGTACAGCCAATCCACAACAGATGCCTTCAGCCTAAACAGTATATCTTGCACTCTTTGACAACCCATAAACCACTTCTGTACAGCCAATCCACAACAGATGCCTTCAACCTAAACAGTATATCTTGCACTCTTTAACAACCCATAAACCACTTCTGTACAGATAATCCACAACAGATGCCGTCAACCTAAACAGTATATCTTGCACTCTTTAACAACCCATAAACCACTTCTGTACAGATAATCCACAACAGATGCCTTCAACCTAAACAGTTTCTTTCTTTCTTTCTGCGTACGCAGGCTGCTACTCCTGCGGACACTGCCTGTACAGACAGGCAGTGGAGTTTTGTGTGTATGACCGTTTTTTCTCCCGCCATTGAGGCAGCCATACTCCATCTTCGGGGAAGGTGCATGCTATGTGTAACGTGTCATCCATACCAACGGCCAAACTGGCCTTCTCTTCCGAAAGTTGGTGATGGGATTTTACGTGTGTGCAAGATGTTGTGCGTGCGTTCACACACGGAACCTCGGTTTATAGTCTCATTCGAAGGACTGTGTGGGGAATGGAGTCAGGAACAATGTTAACTCCGAGGGAAAAATCCCCCTGTACCGAAATTCGAACCCGCAACCCCAGGATCACGAGTCCGGCGCTCTACCAACTGAGCTATTCCGGCCCCCAACCTAAACAGTATATCTTGCACTCTTTAACAACCCATAAACCACTTCTGTACAGATAATCCACAACAGATGCCTTCAACCTAAACAGTATATCTTGCACTCTTTAACAACCCATAAACCACTTCAATAAAGCCAATTTTAGACCAGATGCTTTCAACCTGAGCTGTATACCTTGCACTCAATGTCAACACCTAAACCACTTCATTATAGCCAAACGCTTTCAACCAAAACCACATAGCTCGCACTTTATGTCAACCCATATCTCACACTCTATGTCATGCCCTAAACCACCTCAACAAAAGCTGGCTCACATCAGCCACCTTCAAGCTCAACCCCCTACCTAGGTTGAACTTGCTGAATCGTCGTCGCGGGGTGTTGGAGCCTGAAGGGGGATCATCCTCAGCAGCAGAGATGCTGGTCCTGGGGCTTAGCTTCCCCTGGCTGCCGGCTCCGCTGTCCTCCAGGATCTCCGAGTCACTTGCAGCATACTGGAACATCAGCGACTGCAAACAGGTCAGGCAGAAAGGCTGCACACTGGGATCACTGCAAACGGGTCAGCCAGCACTGCCACAGCTACGGAGGAGGCAAACCAGGGGGCATTGCAAGCAGGTCAGGCACAACTCAACAGCTATGGAGGATGCAAACCAGGGTCACAGCAAACAGGTCAGGTAGAAAGGATGCAAATCGGGGTCACGGTTAACAGGTCAGGTAGAAAGATGCAAATTGGGGTCACGGCAAACAGGTCAAGTAGAACTACATTAGCTACACAGGATGCAAACCGGGTTACCCTAAAAAGCAGGTTAGGTAGACCTGCAATAGCTACAGACACGACAAACAGGTCGGGTAGACCTGCAATAGCTATGGACAGTTCAAGTCATGTGGCCTGCAATAGCTAAGGTCACTACAAACAGGTCAGGTGGACCTGCAATAACTGAGGTCACTGCAAACAGGTCAGGTAGACCTGCAATAGCTAAGGTCACTGCAAACAGGTCAGGTAGACCTGCAATAGCTAAGGTCACTACAAACAGGTCAGGTGGACCTGCAATAGCTAAGGTCACTGCAAACAGGTCAGGTAG
Source organism: Conus canariensis (assembly GCA_033310375.1). Lineage (NCBI taxonomy): Eukaryota > Metazoa > Mollusca > Gastropoda > Neogastropoda > Conidae > Conus > Conus canariensis. The sequence goes on along the minus strand of CM065746.1, from coordinate 36,183,155 downwards.
ACCTGCAATAGCTAAGGTCACTGCAAACAGGTCAGGTAGACCTGCAGTAGCTAAGGTCACTACAAACAGGTCAGGTGGACCTGCAATGGCTAAGGTCACTGCAAACAGGTCAGGTAGACCTGCAATAGCTAAGGTCACTGCAAACAGGCCAGGTGGACCTGCAATAGCTAAGGTCACTGCAAACAGGCCAGATGGACCTGCAATAGCTGAGGTCACTGCAAACAGGTCAGGCAGACCTGCAATAGCTGAGGTCACTGCAAACAGTTGAGGTAGACCTTCAATAGCTGAGGTCACGGCAAACAGGTCAGGCAGAACTGCAACAGCTACAAAGGATCCAAACCAGAGCTACTGTAAACAAATCAGGGAGGACTACATTAGCTACAAAGGATACAAACTGAGGTCACTGAGAACAGGTCAGGTTAAATGCAACAGCTACAAAGCATGCAAACCGGGGCCTAAAATGCATGCAGTAATGTAGCCAGAACCGATACTGATATCCTTATGTTTTATATGCTAGCTGACACGACTGCACAGATATCATTGAAATTACTGAGTCGTAGGTAATCACTTTTTGATAGAACATGTGTACAGCTGATAATTCATTCTCTCCCTTTTGAAGACAGAAGTTTGCTCTAGTTTTGACTGAGGGGCAGTTCAGCTTTCTTCTTCGAGTCAGTCCCTCTCATTTAGTAATGTCTGAGGCTTGTCTCCAGATTCTTCTGCTCATGGTTTTTTTTATGCTATGTCCCTGCAGTCAGCAGTCTGGTCTACAACTTCCCCCCCCCCTCCCTTCACCCCCCCCCCCCCCCTCTAAAACTCTGCCTCTTCCCCTTCTCTACCACCCTTCGCCCTATCTCCCAAAATGCTACTTCTATCAAACTGACAGTTTTTCTTTTGTTTAAATTACTGGCACATCTTATGAACAGAGAGAATAAAGACATTAAAGTATCAATAACAGCAGCAAGAGACTGATCCCTTGGGATCCTAGATGTCTTAGCTGTCATGCGTTACATGAATTTGAGCGACGCATCCATTCAAGTGGACAAGAAACATGAATGAAGCACTGATGCCTGCAGTTGACATTCAATGACTGTGTCCACAAGCAAATCCTGACATGTTGAAACACTACCCACAGACCTCATCCCACCCTGGAGTACCTGAAGCTAAAGCCATGCCATGCTGTCCATACCTTGGTCAGCCTCTTCCTGAAGATGGACCGACGAGTCTTGCCCCCACCCCCGCCTCCACCACTTCCTCCGCCTCCTCCTCCTCCTCCTCCGCTGCCTCCCATGCTGATGCCGTGGTCATCCTGGCCAGGCAGACCAGGGGAGGGCTGGGGGTCTTTCTCGTCTCCACTCTCTGAGGTGACTGAGGTCGTCCTCCTGCCAGAGACCACACTTCAACATGGGGGTATCGGGACAACGATGATCAACAGGATTCCCACTCACACAGAAAGCATAATTCCCTGAATTTCTAGGAAGATCCCTGACAAACTGTCGCTGACAAACTCTCCCTCCCCCCCAATTCCTGAAAAATGTTGAAAATTTCATTCAAAATGGTGCCATCTGACACAAATTCGCGCATCAAGTGTAGGCTCCTCCACCTTTCAGTCCCACAGGACCAAGACCTCTTGTTCGAACAGATTGTAACAAACTCTCTCAGTTTTCTAGTGTATTGCTGGGCATGACACTATGTGACTATAATCATGATTATGTTCCTGCCACAGGGACCACACTTCAACATGGTCAGTATGAGGACAATGATGATCAACAGGGTTCCCACTCACACAAAGCATAATTCCCTGAATTTCTAGGGAGATCCAGTAGTATGCTGCTGACAAACTCCCCCTCCTTCCCACTCCTGAAAAATGTTGAAAATTTCATTCAAAATGGTGCCATCTGACACAAATCAGTCCAACCAGGATCAAGACCTCTTGCTCAAACAGCTTGTCTTAAAAGGTTTATGTAATAAATCTCCCAAACATGAACAAACCAATCACAAGACAAAACACGATGCTTTTTGACCTCTCAGATTTAACGCCCATCATGTGCCGAATTTGACCAGATAAGTGAATGCTCTGTCTTCATTTTCATTGTCCTGAATGTCGTTTATCTCGCCTGAAGAAGACCTAAGAGGTTGAAATGTGTTTTGTTTTGTCTTGCGATTCGTTTGTTCATGTTTGGCGGATTTATTACATATTACATAAACTTTTGAAGATTTGTTCAGATTTCCACCTGCAGCCACCTCACTTTGCAACGAACAGCTTTTGACGATCCCTTTCAGTTTTCTAGTGTGTTACTGAGCATGGCACTATGTGACGATATGACTATGTGAACTGGCGACTGCTTGTTCCTGCAAAGTTTCACATGAGATCCAATTAGGTCTGTGTCATCTGCCAGCATACCTAAAAAGGGATCTGCACTCTGTGGATTTGACAGCAACCTTTTTTTTCTACCTTGTGGATGGATGATTAAAACAGAACAAAACAAGACTGAACTAGGATAGCCGTAGCAGTGAAGTTTTGTCAGCAGTTAATCCCCACAGGATGCGAGGCCTACACACCACTGTTTGTGATACCCTGCAGAGTGAGATGGAACTGCCTTCAGACAGGGTAGGCTCCAATCAACAGGGCACTGCGGAGAGTGCAGACCTCCACCACAATGGTGTGAATCCTAGACCTGCCCTTTGATTTTCACCAGGGGAAGTGATAGCAGGGATAGACTGGAAGAGTTACTTCTCATGGACTTTTTGAAAAATAGGAGACAGAAAATTACAAAAAATGTGAAAAATTTATGTCAACTAAAACTTTTCATACTCCATGAATACATATTGCTGTTATAGACACTAACAAATTTGAAAACTGTTATTTGATACCTGTCACTGATCACATGAAAATTTGTCATAATCTTGTCATGCTGACTGCCATCTATTTGAGGAGTATTGTTTTGAGCATTTCTGATGTTTGTAAGAAGCGAAGAAGACATATTTATTGAGAATGTACTTGTCTGTTTTGCATTGTGTATGATTTAAATATTTTGCCCCTTGTTTATGTGTTTTCATTTGTAGTGTTGGGCTTTTTGTTAGTACTGTTGCATACTGTTTCCATCTCCTGTCCGTCAGTATCGCACATACTCCCCTTCCCCAACCCACCCACACAAAGTCAAGGTAAATCAAGAGTGGTATCCAAGGGAATCACTGTTGCTACCTTATCGGGGTACTGGTCTTGTGCTTGTTCTCTCGCTCCCTTTCTATCACCTCCCGTCTCAGTTTTTGCAGGGGGTCCAGCAGTCCACTCAGCGCCACTCGTCTGTATGTCCCACCATGCACCTCTTTGATGTAGGCCATCAGCTGACGCACGTCACAGAACAGACCCTGTCGTCACACACCATGCACATGTACATCTGTGGCACATTCCTGTCGAACTGAATATGCATGAAATGTCCATGAATTATGCATTCCAATGTCTCCACAGTTTCTTTTCATTTTGCCGTCTTCTCTCCCCTGCCACTCTGTCACTATCAACCAATCAAAATATTGTTTTCAGTTCTTTCAAACACAACCGATTTCTGATTCAGACCTGTGCTCCCAATGCTTGCTGTTAATTAAGGTATTAATCATCAAATATAAAACAAAAATTGTACAAATATTTTTTGCTCTTTAAAGTTTCTCCACTGATGCTAAAGTTTTCCATCACTAGAGGATGAGCATTTCAGCAGTGACTAGAATGATCGATCAACAATCTCAAGCAAGTTCTGAAACTGTCCACTGACATTCATATCACAAAGCAGAGCATCCCAACCATCACTCAGCAGTGGTCAGTGTCAATGTTTCAGTGTTTGCAGGCTGGGAGGTCCCGAGTTCAAGTCCACCATAGTACACTTGGCAGGATGTTTTGGCCCCAGCCCATTCTTACCTAAAGAGGTTAAAAGTACGATATGGGAAGATAAAACTACCAGAGTTTCACCCACTTAATGGATGCGTCTCCAAAAGCGTAACTGAATTCTAAGACCAATACTGCCAAATGTCTGTATTTCCCAGGCCTGGCCGATGTCAGAATATATTGTGAAAGGAAGGATGAAGTACATCCCAGTCATGCTGTCTCTGACCACAATGGAATTCTACAGCATCTCCGCCAGTTGATCATCGCTGACTTCACATCAGGGTCCCTTCATGCCCTGGTTTCAGGGATTCCTTCTCCACATCCAAGACTGCAGTGAGTTCACATCCAAGTCTTCCTGTTGACAGATTCACTGACCATGTCCACAGACTGACATGGTGGCGCCCTGCATTGAGGAACGCTCATTCACACTGGGACCAGGACTACGCAATCACTGTCATCAGCTGGATGCTAAGCTGGAGGTGTCCTGCATATGTCAGACCAGAACAGGCATCAAGGAACATCACCAATGAGCATCAGCTGTAGCCCAGTATCTCCTCTGGTTGTCTTAGGATGACATGTTACTTACTCCATGTGGCCTGCAAATGCTGAGGCAGCACAGGACAGAGCTGGGTATGCTACATCTTTGAGAGCCAACATGAACTGCATGGGAGTTACATCCCTGTGAGGACACGAAAGATGAGATGGCTGGTTAAAAAACTATGTGAGCAAAAGGAGTGTAAGCAATAAACCCTGCAACACAGTTCCTCCCTGCCAATGAAACATTGCATCAACATGCAGAATTAAGTCACAATCCGACAGGAGCAACAAATTCATGACGATGCCGTACACTTCCTATAAATGCAGGCAACACACTTTGTGATGAACATGAAGACCAAAGTGACCATCTGACAGGAACAACCAACTCACGACAATGACGTACACTTCCTAAATGCAGGCAACACAGTATATGATGAACATGAAGACCAAAGTGACCATCTGAAGGCACGACCAACTCACGACAATGACGTACACTTCCTAAATGCAGGCAACACAGTATACGATGAACATGAAGACCAAAGTGACCATCTGAAGGCACGACCAACTCACGATGCTGTCGTTGCTGTACAGCTCCTTGACACAGGCCACGCAGCGTGTGATGAGCGGTTTGGTCAGGTTGGCAATCAGGACCCCCTCCACCCCCCGGTAACCCTCCCCACCCACGCTGTGACCAAAGTTGTTGGCGTAACCATTGCGAGGCAGGGTCTCCTGCGAGGCCGACTTCTTTGGCGCTGGGCAGGGACAGATTGTTACGCAAATGAGGATGATACATGCTTTTTATTATCTAAACAAATGCAAAGAAATGAATGAATATCAACAACAATTTCAGATTTTACTAGAAGAATTCAAAGAGTATGACCTTTATTTGTACCATGTAAGAACCAAGCTAACACACTGCATTTTCTCTCTTTTTTTTTGTTTTAGTTGATGTCTACATATTTACCAATGTATCACAATGTCTGAATTTCTGCTAATTATGACACCCATTTGTTAGGATGCAGGCACTTCTTTTTTAAATTTCATTTCAGCCTAATTCTCTTCCCCCTGATGTCCTCCCTTTCTCCTGTTGAATTCTTCTTTCATATTTCCTGACTTTGTTCATTATCTGTCTTCTTCACATTGCATCTTCGTACTCCTTTGATAAAAATTAGCCTCGAGCCTAAGGCTTAGTTTGAGGAGTGTTACCTACGGCCAAGGCTTATCTCGAAGGAAGGTACCTTGAGGTGAGTTGGCGATGATGGTGGGGTCGATACAGAACCCCAGGAAAGCATGGAGGAAGTCAACGGTCTCTTGCAGCGGACGTCGACGCACAGTGTCTCTGAAGAACTTGTGGAACAGGGCGGGGTTCAGCTTGTGCAGTCGTTGTAGGCAGTTCTGTCCCTTGAGTCGCAGGTGGTCCCCTTGTGGGCCCGTCACCCCATCCCCACAACCCTGGGGGCATCCTAGTGACTTGTAGATCCTGAAACAACACAGAGAGAAAGGATGGTGTGCTACACAACCCTGGGGGCATCCTAGTGACTTGTAGATCCTGAAACAATACAGAGACAAATGATGGTGTGCTACACAACCCTGGGGCATCCTAGTGACTTGTAGATCCTGAAACAACACAGAGACAAATGATGGTGTGCTACACAACCCTGGGGGCATCCTAGTGACTTGTAGATCCTGAAACAACATCCTAGTGACTTGTAGATCCTGAAACAACATCCTAGTGACTTGTAGATCCTGAAACAACACAGAGACAAATGATGGTGTGCTACACAACCCTGGGGGCTATTATTTGTAGATCCTGAAACAACACAGAGAGAAATGATGGTGTGCTACACTTCATACGATGACTACTGATAACTATTATTTGTAGATCCTGAAACAACAGAGAGAGAAATGATGGTGTGCTACACTTCATACGATGACTACTGATAACTATTATTTGTAGATCCTTAAACAACACAGAGAGAAATGATGGTGTGCTACACTTCATACGATGACTACTGATAACTATTATTTGTAGATCCTGAAACAACACAGAGAGAAATGATGGTGTGCTACACTTCATACGATGACTACTGATAACTATTAATTGTAGATCCTGAAATAACACAGAAAGAAATGATGGTGTGCTACACTTCATACAATGACTACTGATAACTATTAATTGTAGATCCTGAAATAACACAGAAAGAAATGATGGTGTGCTACACTTCATACAATGACTACTGATAACTATTAATTGTAGATCCTGAAATAACACAGAAAGAAATGATGGTGTGCTACACTTCATACGATGACTACTGATAACTATTAATTGTAGATCCTGAAATAACACAGAAAGAAATGATGGTGTGCTACACTTCATACAATGACTACTGATAACTATTAATTGTAGATCCTGAAATAACACAGAAAGAAATGATGGTGTGCTACACTTCATACAATGACTACTGATAACTATTATTTGTAGATCCTGAAATAACACAGAAGAAATGATGTAGTCCCACACTGCATACAATGACTACTGATAACTATTGTTTGTAGATCTTGAAACAACACAGAGAGAAATGATGGTGTGCTACACTTCATACAATGACTACTGATAACTATTATTTGTAGATCCTGAAAAAGCACAGCAGAAATGATGTTAACCTACACTACAAACATTGAGTAGTAATAATATTATTTGCAGATCCTGAAATAATACAGAGAATTGATGTTGTCCTACACTACAAACATTGAGTAGTGATCACTATTATTTGCATAGCCTGAAACAACACAGAAGAAATGATGTTATCCTACACTACAAACATTGAGTAGTGATAACTATCATTTGCATATCCTGAAATAACACAAAAGAAATTATGTTGTCCTAACCTATACTACCAACAATGAGCAGTGACAACTATTATTTGTAGATCCTGAAATAACACAGAAGAAATGATGCTGTTCTACATTACGAACATTGAGCAGTGACAACTCTTATCTGCAGATCCTGAAATAACACAGAAGAAATGATGCTGTTCTACATTACGAACATTGAGCAGTGACAACTCTTATCTGCAGATCCTGAAATAACACCGAAGAAATGATGCTGTTCTACATTACAAACATTGAGCAGTGATAACTCTTATTTGCAGATTCTGAAATAACACAGAGAAATGATGTTGTCCTACACTACGAACATTCAGTGGTGATAACTATTATCTGTCATTCCTGAAACAACGCAGGAGAAATAATACTGTCCTCCATTACAATGGCAAGTGCTAATGACTATTTGCAGATCCTGAAGTCACGAAAGTAAAGCCATGTTCTACACAATAAACAACAAGTGATAACGGTTATTTGAAGATAACACAGGAAAAACTACGTTCTCCTACATTACAAATAATGACTAGTGATAATAAGTAATTTTAGATCCTGAAATTACACAGCAGCAATGATGTTGTTCTATACTTCAATTAGTTCAAACCCTGCCTAAGGATAATAATTACTTGCATCCTGAAATAACACAGCAGAAATGACAAGATCCTATGCTGTAAACTTGGACAAGTGATAACAATTACTTGCATCCTGAAATAACACAGCAGAAATGACAAGATCCTATGCTGTAAACTTGGACAAGTGATAACAATTACTTTTAGACCCTAAAATAACACAGGAGAAATTATATTAAACATCTTGTGCAGAACTGACCAATGATACTGATAACTTGCAGATCTAAAAATAGTACAGAGATGAATGGTTTTGCTTTTGACCATCGTTGCTTCATTATCATTAATCCATACTCATACTTATGATCACAGTGCTTCTGAGAACCCTAAATTGTACACTCATGTGCAACACACTGAGGAAAATCAGTAAAAACTGCTGTCAAATCTCAAGGAGAAGGCAGACAGGAGAAATGATATCCTCACTGATGCGCTTGAGGACAAGATGGAAATAGTGGCATCTTCGGCTTCAGGTAAATTTCACATTAACATGCAGATTATTTGGCCGCAGGCATGTGCACCAGCTCACAATCAAGCGTTTCCTTAGGAAGGGCAGGGAGGGTGTGCATAGACGAGTAAACTGAAGAAATGTCACGGTGTCATGTTGAAACAACATATCAGCCCCACCTCCCAACCCCTCTCCTCCATCCCCTTCTTCCAGCCCGGTCAGTGTTTTGACCTTCACAAACCATGGAATGACAATAGATTTAAGATATTCAAAGTCTGAAGTGGAGATACACTTGTACACAAATATACTGGTGGTGATCTCTAGCGCAGTCTGCTTATCACTGATTTTAGTGGATGATAAAAAATCCTCATCTAACTAAAAAAAAAAGTTTGAAATTGCAGTAGCCTGACTGACCCTAACCCCCCCCCCCCTCCCCCCCCCCCCCACCCCCGAATTAAAAAAAAAAAAACAACCTCTCAACCAAAACAAATGGTATTATACAGAACAAATTGCTTGCCATCCTATCCTTGTGACCCATCTAAACCTGCGAGGGGAGACAATTTTCATGTGATCACAGTCATTCTCTTGTTGAACCAGCTAAAAGTAGTCTTCTGCCTTAAGACGAGCATATACTGCTGCATGCACAATATATACATACAAACTACATGCGTCTGACGACAGGTAAAGATCTAAACATTAACAGAACACTGTGCATTTTGGAGCATTAGCTATCCTATGTAAGCCATCCTAAGAGGCATTCAAAGGAAATTCTGATTATCTAGAGACCCTACTTGTTTTGGCCATGCTGCCAAGACAGTTTCTTCTTCTTCTTTCTTTCTTTCTTTTTTCTATATTTTGTTTGTCTGTCTCTTTGTTTTGTCTGACCAATTTCTTGTTAAGAACAAAGAACAGAAGAAGTATATAAATGGCCGAAGCCTGTGAAAACTTGACAAATCACAGAGTGCATTCCCTCGACCCCTCTTTCGGCAGTTGTGTCCACAGTCACTATCATACAGCCACGCTGAAAATAAGCTATGACAGGGGAGGTAATTTTCATGTTATCACCAGCAGCTTTCCTTCACTGAACAGGTGAAAAGTGAAGTCTCAGACAGAAGGACTGCTGCACGCACAATGTATTTGACTGGATGTGTTGGACGAAGGGTAAAGGTCTGAGCATACAAGTGAACAGTGTACACTATGGAGAGGCGGCATGACAAAGTGTCTGCCATAACCAAAAGGTTTTTTACAAGTTCAAGCCAGTCTTTCGACCCTGTCCTTTAATCGTCATGTTGCCTGAACCCACACTACTCTTTGGGGCCTCAAACAAAGTTCAAACCATACTCATCAGGTCCATTTACAGTTCACAATCACTAAAGGGTCATGGACAATCCTTCAATGAGACAAATTTAAGTGAATGAGGAGAGAAAGGAAAGAAACAGACTTCAGGCACTGATGAAAATGACTCTGTCATCATTCTGACAATGGCGCTGTGCAGTGCTAAAGAGAGGCTGCGGAGCCTGGATTTCACAATGTAAATGTGGTGAATGACTCTGTCATCATTCTGACCATGGTGCTGTGCAGTGCTAAAGAGAGGCTGCGGAGCCTGGATTTCACAATGTAAATGTGGTGAATGACTCTGTCATCATTCTGACAATGGCGCTGTGCAGTGCTAACGAGAGGCTGCTGAGCCTAGCTGTCACAATATAAATGTGGTGAACTCTTGTTTGTTTTGAATTTCAATGCCTGCAACTGGAGAGAACAAGATCTGACATTTCTATATTCATTTAAACGCTGTCTTCTTAGATCTAGTCAAGGTGCAGCATATTCTTAAAGACAGTCGTAATGCAGTACAGCTGTTAACTATTAAAGAAAAAAGGTCAAAAGTATTGCTTCAGAGAGCAAGATGTTTGGATCAGAATATTGTTTATTTTGTAATATCTTATCAGGTTTCGCTGAGGTGAAGCTTGCATTTTAGAACATTAATACTTTTGTTTTGTTTCCCAACAAGGATTCATTTCCTTAAAAAAAATAACACACACACACACACACACACACACACACACACACACACACAAAAGGCAGTAATACGATCTTAGAAGGAAAGTTGTCTTTCAGATGTTAACAACATCATGCATATGTGGTAGTGGCATTAAGCTAGTTGTTTATCATGAGTCTGAGTAGTAAAACAAATCTGCTGGCAAAAATCTCACAGCAGTGGCAAATCTGGCAGAACAGTGGATTTTTCTTTTATCCATTATCCCAAATGGCTGAAGAAAGTCCAGCTTGTTGAGCCCTGACTACAAACACTACGTCATGACACAACACAAGACACTACACCATCACTAGTGGCAAGATTGCCTTTGGTTACTGTATGACACATCACAAGACACTACACCATCACAGTGACAATACAACCTGTGGTTACTGTATGACACAAGACACTACACCATCACAGTGACAAAACAGCCTGTGGTTACTGTATGACACATCACAAGACACTACACCATCACAGTGACAATACAGCCTGTAGTTACTGTATGACACAACACAAGACACTACACCATCACAGTGACAATACAACCTGTGGTTACTGTATGACACATCACAAGACACTACACCATCACAGTGACAATACAGCCTGTGGTTACTGTATGACACAACACAAGACACTACACCATCACTAGTGGCAAGATTGCCTGTGGTTACTGTATGACACATCACAAGACACTACACTATCACAGTGACAATACAGCCTGTGTTCACTGTATGACACATCACAAGACACTACACCATCACAGTGACAATACAGCCTGTGGTTACTGTATGACACAACACAAGACATTACACCATCACAGTGACAATACAGCCTGTGGTTACTGTATGACACAACACAAGACATTACACCATCACAGTGACAATACAGCCTGTGGTTACTGTATGACACAAGACATTACACCATCACAGTGACAATACAGCCTGTGGTTACTGTATGACACAACACAAGACACTACACCATCACAGTGACAATACAGCCTGTAGTTACTGTATGACACAACACAAGACATTACACCTCACAGTGACAATACAGCCTGTGGTTACTGTATGACACAAGACATTACACCATCACAGTGACAATACAGCCTGTGGTTACTGTATGACACAACACAAGACACTACACCATCACAGTGACAATACAGCCTGTGGTTACTGTATGACACAACACAAGACATTACACCATCACAGTGACAATACAGCCTGTGGTTACTGTATGACACAACACAAGACACTACACCATCACAGTGACAATACAGCCTGTGGTTACTGTATGACACAACTCAAGACACTACACCATCACAGTGACAATACACAGCCTGTGGTTACTGTATGACACAAGACATTACACCATCACAGTGACAATACACAGCCTGTGGTTACTGTATAACACAAGACATTACACCATCACAGTGACAATACACAGCCTGTGGTTACTGTATGACACAAGACATTACACCATCACAGTGACAATACAGCCTGTGGTTAATATACAACACAGTACAAGACACTACACCATCACAGTGACAATACAGCCTGTGGTTAACATACAACACAGTACAAGACACTACACCATCACAGTGACAATACACCCTATTCTGTCATCATGTTTGTTTGCATGTCTGTATGTCTGTCCGTCTGTCTGTCCATCTATCTGTCTTTCCTATCCTATTTGTGTATGCATACCGATTTCTCTGTCTGTCTCTATTCATCCTACATGTTTTTCATCAAATACATCTAATAAATTCTTCCCAGTAGCAGTATTAGAATAATATGATGTATACAGGCTTATGAATATTTCATAAAGCACTATGCTATGTTTGTCAACGAATAACCACGCTTTATACACATAAATGATGCTATATTTGGAAGTTCTTTCTCTCTCTCTCTCTCTTTTTTTTTTACATGTAAATCTATTTCATTTTATTTTGGGGCTTGCTTTACACCTAACTTCTAGCTGTGGCTGTTGCTGTTAATTTTTTTTTTTTCTCTTTTGTTCTTGTATTTATGTTGAACAGCAATAAAAGCAAATAAAAATGTTAAAACACACACACACACAACACACACACACACACACACACACCACTCACACACACTCACACACACACACACACACACACACACCAGACACCATCATTAGTGACAGGACAGTCTGCATTAGGAGCCCACCCACCTGAAGAGACTGTCCATGGCCAGGCTGTGTGCAGAGATGTCCTTTTCCCACCCTCCCCACTCTGACTCTGGCTCCCACTCTTCTCCCCAGGGCTGGTGGGGCTGGCAGCCATCGACAGCGAGGTCTCCCTCGAATCCTCTTTGTTGGGGGTCTCGATGATGTCCAGATCCAGCAAGCAGTTGAGGACGTTGAGCAGGACCTCGCAAATCCTGGGCACATGGTTGTTCATGGCCACAAAGTGCACTGCCTGTAAGACCACCATGTAGTTGATGTGTCCGTTGTCCTGAATGTAAACTTGGATCCAGGCACCTCGGTGGTTTCTTTCTCTGCTTGGTAAGGGATGTTGGAGTCAGTGAAGCTTCGAGGCAATGCAGAGGACTGATCATCATCTTCACCATTCTCATGAAGGCTGGACAGGTGGTAGTTTGACCTGGAAGACCGACCACCTAAAGGTTGAGGCTCGGGACTATGCTCTGTAATTTTTATGATAGGTTTTTGGAGAGGCTCTATCCGCACACTGACATCAACCTGAGAGGATGTTGTGGACTCCTGCCCGCTGCTTTCTATGGACTCGTGGTCCTGTTGGAACAGCACTGGCATGCTCTTGCGCTGCTCTCCTCCGGCTGACATTTTCTTCTCATCCAGATCGTGGTGGGTGTTGGAGTAGTAGGCCATGGCAGAGCTGGGTCGCACCATGTCCAGGTCGGTGTCCAGAGTGGACACGGTGCAGGAGCTGGAGGAGTCGTCCCGGGTGCCCCTGAGGTAGCTGTGCACCGACTCCAGCTTCATGTTGCTGGAGGACTGAGAGCCGCTTCCCTCAGCATCGCCCCCGTCTCTCTTCTTCAGGAAAGACTTCCCAGAGTCAAAAAACTGCTTCAGCTCTATCACACGGATCTTCTTGAACGGCGGCTCTTTTCTGCTTTCTGCGGCGCCGGCTCCAGCACGGTCTGATTTCTGTGGATCACCAAAGTGAGAATGGTAGTGGTGTTTGTCAGGGAAGACAGGGGAGCTGGCGCTGGCATGTGACCTGCCATCAGGGGAGGATGGCTTGCTCCCATTGGCCATCAGCACCTGCAGGTCAGGGATGGGAAGGGAGTGGCTCCTGGATCGCTCACGCCGGTCCACGTGGCACAGCTCGTCACACACCTCAAGCATGCGCTTGTGGGTGTAGCGCAGAGCCCAGTAGATGCCATCCTCCTGCCAGCTGAGGCAGAAGAGGCAGCGCAGCACCGCAATGTCCAGGAAACTGGCACTGAGGATGTCCACGGCGCCAGGGCCTCGCGTTCCACTGGCCACAGCGCTGGCCAGTTTCTGTTTGACATAGTCTTTGTCCACGCCCGATGTCAGCTTCATGTAGGCATAGTTCTTGGAGTCAGGGAGGAAGGCCACCAGGGTGTCTTTGCGACCACAGCGACACGTCAAAGGCCCGTCCCCGGATCGCATGGGCATAACAGTGTTGCAGTGCTCACATACCACCTCCATGGCCGCCGTGTTGGATTCCGACGTTGAGATGGTGCAGATGTCACTCATGCGAGCCAGCGGTGCATTTTCTTCCTCTGCCGTCGGGGCACTGGTCGATTCTCCAAACAGGTAGGCCAGGTCTTCCCTGGACGTGCCTTTGCCCACATAGATGTTGGCCGCATTGGTGTTCACCTTGAGGAGGTTGCGCTGCGCCTTCAGAATACTTCTCTGGGGTTTGACGGCAGAGGCGAAGCAGGGGATGTCAGGCTGCTGGTAGTCCCACAGAGGCTGCCACAGTTGCAGACCATTCTCCAGCTTCAGAGACTCAAAGTCTGACTCTTTCAACAGGTGAATCACCGGGGCAAACAGATACACAAACAGCTGCACCGTACTGAGAGAGTGCATGTAGAAGGTAGAGTCACACCTCTCCTGCTGTGGAACGCGGAATTTTTCCGCGTCGGCATCTTCACACTCGGAGGCGGCATCCAGTATGATCCAGTGCAGGGTGTAGAGCAGCTTGGTCTCACTGCTGCCAAACTTCTCAGAGCCGTCTTTCTTGCAGGCGGTGATGAGGGAGGAGCAGGCGTGCATGAGGTGGGGGCAGGCCGACTGGATGACCTTCCACCGGGACACGCTCTGGATGGCCTCACACAGGCTGGGGGACAGGCCGTGCAGGATGTTTTGCACCACCACACGTTCAAACGACTGCAACACAGCACATATAGATCAACGTGTAATCAGCACCATCCTTCATCACTTCAGTTTATTATAATCTATGTCAGCATAGTTCTAAACCTCTAAAAATGAATTTCAAAAGTATTTAAGGACTCCGCTGAATAACGTAGATAAACGAATCACAAGCAAAACATTTCTCTCTCTGTTAAAGCGGCACACACACACACACACACACACACACACACACACACACACACACACACACACACACACACACACAATTTAAACATGCAGCCATGGGAGGACTAACACAACTTCAGCCAGCTGTGATTCACAGAGACGTCTCCCCTTACGACATATTCTACTTCCAGGAGACAAATTCTACTTCCAGGAGACATATTCTACTTCCAGGAGACATACTCTACTTCCAGGAGACATATTTTACTTCCAGTACACATAGTCTAATTCCAGGAGGCAGATTCTACTTCCAGGAAACGCATTCTGCTTCCAGGATATATATTCTACTTCC
>CM065746.1:36160397-36162897 GCA_033310375.1 Conus canariensis | reverse complement strand
GCTCACTCATCTTATTGTGAAGTGCAAAAACAATTCTTAGCTTCTTCTCCTGCAGTCAATAATGACTAGCAGTGTCAGATCTGCAAGCTGGTAGCCCAGATGAATACAAGTCTTCTCCAGGTCATGACTGCTAGTGCTTCCCCAAGGCTGCTTCTGCAGCACCGTGCTTTCTGCCAGGTGTGATGTCACAGAATCCTGTAGACAGGGCATCCCACTGAAGGTGATGTTTAGAATCCGAGATCCAGTACCGCAGGGACAGTCATCAGTACGGGGAATCTGGAGTTGTCTGACATGGCTCAAAACCCTACAGTGGCCCGTCCACAGTCTGAAAAAGATGATCCGCTGGTTTCTCTGGAGCCGGTGATTGAGCCAGCCTTTGTCTGCACCCATCCTTCTTTAATGCAGGGACTGGTAGAGGTTGTGGATGATAGGTTCATGTTCTGAGTACCTTAATAGTGAGCTGAACTACACCGTTCTACTGTTGGAAAGAGCATCAGCTTTTTCATTATCTCATCCTTACCTGATTATGTGGGGTTCATGTATGTGCCTGTTGCATATAAACAATCTAAGCCAAGGCAGTAGTCATGCATCTCTTCTCTGTACTTACCACACATGATGCTTCAGTCAGTTTGGACTGTCTTGGCCGGATGAATGGGCTGAAACACATACACAGTGTGTTCAGAAGAAAGACAACTCTTTCCTCTGTCTTATACATAAAAACAAAAACATTGCTACAAGAGAATGAGCAACTAGTCAACCTTGGGTATTAATCTCATCATTCCATTAACTCCTTTTTAAGTTGCGAAGTTTTCTTGTTTGTTCGGTGTGCCTCTCATCTGCATGTATGCTAGATGAGTTGGTACTGCCAGCAACATTTGTCTGGAGTTTTGTGCCTTTAACTGTTTCGCTGGCTTATCACTTACTCTTTTCATCCCCTTGCCCCATTCAGTGTCTTCTTTATCATCTTTATAATTATAGCCAATAGCCTTGTAGATCACATCTAAAACACCTGAGTTTGTAAAAACAAAAACAAAAAACAGCCAAACAAAAAAAAAGCAAAAGTTATGTTCTCTCTTCATCTACCCTCTTCACCCCTATTTGCCAGGCTGTCTCTCTCCTCTGCCCTGTACTGAGTATATACAACTAGCAAGTTCCACTCTGCAACAAGAATAAGTTTGTAAAAAGCAGCTGGAACTGAGCAGCTGTCTATCAAAGCATGATTTTTGTTTTTTTTTAAAGTACACTCACAACTGATACATCTGAGAATTATTGCCGCATGTGGAAACAAAACTGGTTCAATTGCAGTTTAAGTTGAATTAGTCTCACTTGACAATATACGTTCATGCTACTAGCAAACCATCACATAAATAGTCAAACTACTGCTGCATATACAACGCTAAATAGGTTAACCTTACTACTACTTTACTATTTGTATTAATAGTCTCACTACTGCTGCATATACCGCACTTAAGCAGTGAAGTGGTCAGACTACTGCTGCAACGCTAAATAAGTTAACGTTGCTACTGCTTGACTATTTGCATTAATAGTCTGACTACTGCTGCATATACCACACTAAAACAGTTTGTCTAAGTGATGTACAATGACATGTCAACGTGTGAAACTCTTATGTGTGAGACTTCAGTTCCCAATCTCGGTCTCACTCTCACTCTCACCTTGTCTGTCTCCAAAAGAACGTTTGAATGGGCAACGGAACCGAGAGATCGCCTTCCAAATCGTCAGTACCACGACCTTTTCGTTTCACCATCTTGAGTGTCTTCTGGTCTTTTACCTAAGGCAAAAACAGCATCAAATCCACCTTTGTACGGGTCTGATCATCAAGTTACGAGTTGTGTCTCTACACTCGAGCAGTTCCAGCATATGAGCATCGTCTGGCCATTTTTTTTCTGGCAATCACCCAACTGTTGATCAACAAGGCTTTTAGCAGCAGCGCCACAGTGCTCGCCATGATTTCAGGATTCCAGAGATCAACACCGTTCCACTGCGGTCAAACTTCAGAAGGTTCGGAGCAAAGTGCTTTGTCATTCTTCACCCCTTCAATCCATCAGGTTCTGGGTATGGAACAGCTGCACGTAGTTGGCAGTAGCACTGGACGTAGAGGTTGCTGTCTAAAAATATTGGATGAGGGAGTGTGCGTTTATCGATGCTGGGCCTAGTCTAGCACGCGCAGTGCGAAGGGGAGGGTCATTACTCGACGTGCCGCGCGCGCGCACAGCTGCAGCAGTTGCACTGGTTTCCCATGCAGCTTCAGTCTCTGTCGGACCGCCTGTCTGTCTGTCCGTCTCTCTGCGCCTGCTACCAACCACAGATATACACACGTTTTAAAGTCGATGATGCTACCAACCCCTCATCACTCCTCCTCCTCCTCCTCCTCTCTCTCTCCTCTCTCTCTCGTAATATCTGTTA
This sequence comes from Conus canariensis, assembly GCA_033310375.1. NCBI lineage: Eukaryota > Metazoa > Mollusca > Gastropoda > Neogastropoda > Conidae > Conus > Conus canariensis. Next base: position 36,160,473 of record CM065746.1, on the reverse strand, counting down.
TACAAGTAGTAACACTCCCACATCGTCTGATATCTTTGTTCATAACTCCTCTCTCCCTCTGTGTGTGTGTGTGTGT
>CM065746.1:36152897-36155397 GCA_033310375.1 Conus canariensis | reverse complement strand
TAGCCACCTCAACATATATACTCTTTTCACCATTAATATTGTGTTAGTTTAATTTTATTGGTGTCGATAAAATTCGTCTGATTGTATCTATATTGTTTTCTCCATTAATGTTTGACTGTTCTAATTTTACTGCTGTTGATCCTGGTCGTCTTGAGGTCTCTGGACTCGTATTATCCCGAAAACCGGTCTCATTTTTTTTTTTTTTTTAATTTCTTTTTATAATAGGCTCTGGTCTATTCTCTGCACATGTTCTTATACCATATACTTGCTTTCCTTCCCCCTCTGTGTGTCTTTCAAGGAGTCAGCATACTGCCTTAATTAACTGACTGCTCTGTCACTGTTGGAATAGCTTGGTGAATGTACAGTGAATATAACTGTTTCAGCGACTTCTCCCTTCCCCCGGGGAGGGGGCCTGTGATGTCTTTAGTTTGAAACTCAATCCTTGATGAAGCGACCAACTTGTCCAACTGATTCAGCTTTCTCGCATTCTCTACCTCCTTGGTGGAGAGGACCTTTATGTCAGCGATGGAGGTTTTTAGAGCAAGCATTATTTTGTTATTTATTCCCAAAGATAATTATGCTGAACCTGTATTGCTCATTGAGCGTAAAATACTGTAGGGTATTATACACTGCTGCACTGTAGTGTGTCTTGCTGGCTCTGAGCAGGTCGGAAGAAGCTGCAGATCTGTAAGAAGCCGAAAGAATTGTCGGATATACCGTGTTTCAGTGCGTTGTATTGTTTTGTGTTATTTTGTACTGTAGCGTGTTGTAGCATATCGTACTGGTCTGTAGTGTACTGTGCGTCCTTAGCACTTCCGTGACGTTTCCACCATGTTGCTCATTCCCTATCCCCGTCCACAGCCGCTCGTCCCTTCCTGGCCTACCCGGCATCGGCAGTCCACAGGGAGCAGTCAGTATCAAATCGTTATGTGGCAACCCGCCGCCGAAGACGCTGCACTGTCTCAGAATCACTCAAGAGGTGTTCAGTGGTACTTGTTCTGCACCAACATACGCAGGACACCATCCACTGAACCTTCTGATGAATGCAATAACTGTGCCGTCGCGGAGTCAGCGTGAGTGAGCGTCCGTTGTCCTGCCACTAGAGGGCGCAGGACTACCACATCTGCTCCACCACAGTCATAATGAGCTTGCTAATATGGACAACCTCGACATGAACTAAAAAATGGGAAAGGCTTGAAGAGGATTTCGAAATGGAGATCACTACAACGGGCAGGACATGTAGGGTTGATGAATTTAAGTCTTTAAAAAACAAGACAATACTGATCGATGAGAATGACGATGATGCATTATGATGTTATGGGTTCCATTCCGATCAAAGACGACACGACAGTGCTGCGTAGCAATACGCTTACTTTCATAATATACACCGGCGTCAACCAGGCCCGAGAGATACAGACAGCTGCAGTGTTGGTCAAGATATCTGAGCAACAGTCTCAGAGACGCGTCTATTCAGAAGATGAGGTTGTGTGGTTCCAGTTTTCTCATTTGAGTCCTTGGCAAACGAAACTAGAATTTTAAATGAGACTCTACTACGTCAATCTGTGTACGTCAGTCCCTGTATTCCTGGGCACTCGTGCACAGCAGTTATACATGTGAATAACTGTATGACATGTCTGAGTCAGTGTGTATACGTTCTTGTACTATGTAGGAGAATGTATTAGTGGGCACCGTTTTGTATATCATTTACTTACTTTTATCTCTTTAGGTATATTCATTTATATTTTGTAGAGGTTTTTTGGGGTTATATTTCATTGCACTCAAAGCAAATTGTGAACACTTAAAAAAAAAATCTATTTATTTCTTAGCCTCTTAATTTTTCTTTATAATTAATCAGCTTCCCTTATCTCCATACACATATACCTACCGCCTTCGAGCCCTGATGCTCAGATATACACATAATTATAAGCAAGTATTGCACGGGCGCAACGTAAACGTGTGTGTGCCTGCACTCGCATACGCGCATAAACGCGCGCGGACGCACTCACACACAGTCTTCTCTCTCTCTCTCTTCTCCTCTCTCTCTCTCTCTTCTCTCTCTCTCTCTTCTCCAACACACAACACACTACTACTACTACTACTACTACCACTACTACTATCTACTACTACAGCCCAGTGGTGCATATCATGTAGTTCAGGCACTGTCCAAGGTCTGACCAGCGCTTTGGGGTCAATGCCTGGGTCAGGCCTTTGCTAATTGGTGTCCATGAAACCCTCGTCCCGGTCCTTCGCTGATCAATGTGCTCACTCATTAATGTATCGTGTCGAACCGTAACTACTTCCCACTGTCGTCTTACTGCTGAGCAGATGAGTGCAGCACGTAGTGACATCTTTTTGAGGAAACCAAAAAGTTAAAACTTTCTGATTAACTGCAGTTGTGTATTTGGCCCCTCCCACGCCTTCCCCCCCCCCCCCCCCCCCCCCCCCCCCCCCCTCCGCCTCGCCCCCACCTCGCCTCCTCCTCGCGCTACGTGGTCCCTTT
>CM065746.1:36137897-36147897 GCA_033310375.1 Conus canariensis | reverse complement strand
CGCTACCACATGCTGCCCGCCCGCCGCCAGGAGTTCACCTCCAAGCGCGCCAGCTACCGCAACTCCTACGACCTGGAGGAGGTGCTGGTGATGCTGACGGGAGGCAGCAGCCAGGCCAAGCCCACCGAGGTCATCTGCTTCAGCTTCCGCCAGAGCAAGTGGTTCACCCTGGCCCCGCTGCCTTACGACCCGGGCGTGGAGTTCGCCGCCTGCACGTACGCCAACAACATCTACCTGTCCGGCGGCAGTCGCAAGTGGGGCAAGCTGTTCAAGTACAACAGCGAGAGCAACGACTGGCGGGAGTGCGAGCAGATGTCTCAAGGCCGGTCCCGCCACGGCATGGTGGCGGCGCGCGACTCCATCTTCGTCATCGGCGGTTACAACCGCAACCTGCCGGCCGGCAGCAAGGTGCTGTCCAGCGTGGAGCGCTACAACATCAACACGGGCAAGTGGTCCATGGCGGGCGACCTCCCGGTGCCCGTGGAGATGGTCTCCGCCTCCGTGCTGGGCGAGAAGATCTTCGTCTTCGGCGGCGCCCAGCGCAACAACCGCAACACGCCGGCCATCCAGTGCTTCGACACCCGGGTCGGGCAGGCCACGCACTTCGCCGACCTGCCCTTCGCCTGCCGCCTGACCCGCACCGTCGTCTGCGACGGCCACATCTTCATCATCACCACGGACGGCGACGTCATCGAGTTTTCCGAGGAGGTGGGCTGCCGAACCATCGGCAAGATCGAGAACTTTGGCCGCGTGCACTTCGGCGCCGTGCAGTACCGCGGGCAGGTGATCCTGATCGGCGGCAAGCGGCGCAACGACAGCGAGTGCGACACCATGCTGAGCTTCGACCCCCTCAAGGCCGGCGCCGAGACCCTGCCCGACAAGATGCCCTTCCCCAACGTCGTCGACTCCTGCGTCAAGACCGTTATCAACTCCTTCCACCTACGGCAGGAGTTCAACAAGTTGAAGCTCAAAGAGTAGTTACCTCCCCTAGCTCCAACCCTGCAGCACTCTTTTGATGATCGGTCCTCCAGGCATCCAGGTCTGAAGAGTTCCTCAGACAGGAGGAAAAGAACTCTGAAAACAAACAGTTCTTTAGATGCCAAGAACAAAAGAGTTCTTTTAATATAAAGAAAAAGGTTTTGATATAAAGAAGACGGTAGTTCCTGAAATAAACAGCGCTGTGACGAAGGATTTACTTTAAAAGTAGGGCCCACACAACCAAAACCAAAAGATTCTTCGTAGAGGTGTCATTGAAAAGAAGAAAAATAGTAATTCAATGAATATGATAGTGACAGCTCCCACACTTCTGTCTAGCGTCTTATAGTCAGTGTCAATGGAACTTGTAGGTGACATTAGAAACGCTCGCCATTAATATCATAGGAATCATTTTCTGTCTCTGAGGTTCCATTGAAAATACCAGCAAAGCATTTCAAAAATACAGAAATTTACTGATTTTCTTGTTCTTTACCTTAAACGTTCAAAACTAGAATATTTCTGTGTAGAAAGAATTCAAGTTGAAATTAAAATCTTTGTGAGGATGTGTACATTTGTTGTCGCGACATTTTCCATTATACCTATTTGCCAGGTATCACTGTCATGTTTTTAATCCGTCCAAATTGAGGTCATGTGATATTAAAAAAAATGTTCATGTTTACATGCATAATATGCATGTTTGTTGGTTGCAATGTATTATTAATAAATTTGATCACTGTACATTTTTTAAACAATCAATATTGGTTCTTACTCCAGTTTTGTATCAGTTCTTGTGTCCTTAAGACCACTAGAACCATGTAGGCCTGTTGTGGTTTCTGATATTTTTAATGACCATAGCTCTGTAAAGTTTCTGAAGCTGGTTGAGCCACTTTAGAAGAGCCAGTAACAGAAATTTGGCTAGGTATGATTGTTGATCTATGATTGTTGATCTATGATTGTTTCACATCATGCAGTTCTCCCCAACTCTCCTCCTCCACCCCCACCCTCTTGCCGTCCTGTTCATCCCTCCCTATTCAACCTTGCTTTTTTATCACGGTATTTTGTATACCCAGTCATATTTTCACCATTACGTTTCTTACTTCGTGTGAACATTCACTTGGCATGTCGCTCTTTCTGTCTATTTGTTCCAACAGCTTAGCGTTCCTTGCTTTTACATGTGTTTGTGCGTGTGGGTGTTTACGCATGCTCGGTAGATTTCGTATGATTTATTTGGTCTTATTTCCGGCGGTTGGTCGGAAACATACTTAAGCATTTTTGGGATTGGTAATCAGAATTGCCTCCCCTACCTCCTCCATCCCATTCCAGGTCATGACGTTGTTGTGTCGGTGTTGTGTCAGTGACGGCATTGTTTGGTAGCCAGCGGTGTGGACCAGGCTGAGTGGTGTATACAGTACTTCACTCCTTTAACAATAAAACTGTTTGAAAATCAAAAAAAGAAAAACTTGAACGTTTGTAACCGATTGAAGAGAGAGAGAGAGAGAGAGAGAGAGAGAGAGAGAGAGAGAGGGAAGAGAGAGAGAGAGAGAGAGAGAGAGAGAGAGAGAGAGAGAGAGAGACAGAGAACAAATGCGTATGCACACAGGTTCGTATAAATAACATGTACACTGCATGCATTCATGCAAATCCATTTTCAAACACACAAACACACACTCACTCACTTAGCCCCCCCCCCCCCCCCCCCCCCACCACACACACACACACACGAGATCCAAACTAAGGTCATCCACGTTTAATGGCACAGTTTCAGCATCCAAGAGTGATGACCGTACTCCACACTAGGACAGAGCCTGCAGTTCTCCCTGATCGGAACGAAGTGATAAGTTTCCGACTCCACACTAGGACAGAGTCTGCAGTTCTCCCTGATCGGAACGAAGTGATAAGTTTCCGACTCCACACTAGGACACAGGGGAGAAGGCAGACCTCCACAGACAACCAACGGATCCTCCCTGTGATCTGGAGCTGAACAACCATCCCGCACCACCATGTCCTGGATGACATGCCACTGGCACAGACCTTCTGTCTCACCCCCCCCCCCCCCCCCCCCAGTTTTGTTCACATTGGTTCATCTCTCTCTGCCTCGTTTTGCTGACAGACGAACCGGCCAACCAACAGACACAGAGACAAACAAACGTCACCCTGGCAGAGGTAATGATGTTTTTTTTTTTGTTTTTTGTTTTTTGTTTTTTTTACACTGTGGTACGATTATGTTAACAAACGAACAAACAAACAGAAAAAAAAAACCCAGCCATATCATAATTTTCGGTATAGGTAATGTTGCCTATAGCCCAGTCGACCGCAAAGGGCCATATCAGGGCTGAATTTTCGGTATACGATGTGATTACTGTAACAGACATCAAAACATAATAAATCAACATGTTGCTCAGGAATAATGTCATGAAGAACATTCTACATCAAGATAGATGCAGTGACACTAATCTCATCAAATGGAAGGAAAAGTTATCTCACAATTCAAACACATCAATGGCACAACAAAAACTCCATGAACACTGGATCATGATCGGGGGTATGTAAGGAAATCGTGACAACAGATCAATAAATACAAGCTCTTGGGCGTAGCGGTTAGGGTCATGGCAAAGTGACTGGGAGGTTGGCCGTTTGAATCTTATGTCAGTGGACAAAATCACGGTGAGAGGGTTCGGTTCTCAAATGGCACTAAACGCGAACTATATGTTACGGACTCCGATGGGAACTCTAAGACAAGACGTCAGCACACAAAGCCATACACATTCCTTCAGTTATCCAGTCAACCGGCCAGTCCATCAACTAGCCACCCACCGCTTAAGAGCAGGCAGGACGCCCACACAGTCAAAGCGTCTGTGTGTTTTTTATCATACAACTACACACAGACTATTATGCATCATTCTGCTCGACTTTGTAAGGTGTCAAGCATTATGTCACGATCTACAAATAACGTCAAAGGCGCGATGATAAAATTACTGATGTTTTAAGAATAATACGGAGACAATTCATATGTACAACTGTTCCCATCTTGCATTTTACTCGTCCACCCCCCCCCCCCCCCCCCTCCGGAAAACAAGCAACATTGAAAAAAAATGTTGTATTAGACCATCGCTGAAGGCGGAATGTGTCTACGTTACCGGTAGGATTAAAACAAAAACTCTCTCTCCCTCACACACACACTCCCTCTGTCTCTCTCTCTGTCTGTCTCTCTTACATACACACACACACTCCCTTTGTCTCTCTCTCTCTGTCTGTCTCTCTTACACACATACACACGCACGCACGCACGCACACACACACACACACACACACACACACACACACACACACACACACACACACACAGATTTAAAGAATAGGGAGGTCATTTTTGCTTCCGTGGCCAAACAGTCACATGCACGTCAATCCCAAACAACACTGTCCACGGTACCGACTCACCTACCACACGCGCAGACAAAACACCCAAGCATAGGGCCTGCCACATGAAAATCCCTAACAACAAACAGGAAAGTTACAAGTTTGCCCGTTCACCCCAGACTGTCACATACACACAACATGAAGGATCCTTTTTCAGAGGAATTTCCTTGCTGGTTGGCTGTGCCTCTTGTCTGCACTGTACTATGAGAACGGCTAGCGCATGTAGCCACAGTGCGGAGTTCTGTACAAGCGGCTGCTTCATTACAGGAGCACAAGTAGCGTCCTTGGTTAGGGCTTTCTGCTGATGTTTCCACTCTTGATATTCCTCTTGATCGTAACATTGTCAGTCAGCCATTTCTGAACAAGTGGTCCAGACAGTGTCTTGATCGGAATCTCTTCCGAGGAATGTCGCACAACTGACTATGTTAGGTGACAAGTATATCTTCCTTTTTATTATTATTATTATTATCTTTTTATCTGTTGATTTGTCTAACTGCGTGTGCGTGCGTGCGTGCATGTGTATGTGTGTGTGTGTGTGTGTGTGTGTGTGTGTGTGTGTGTGTGTGTGTGCTCAAGACCATTTCACAGCAAGAGACTTTTCTTAGTGACATTATGAAGATGACTCCCTATCCAAAACCATTCCACAGTGTAGAGTGGAAGATGATCATGTATCTGGCCATCATTCCCTTTTAACACTGATAACGTTTACCCGATGATCATGTATCTGGCCATCATTTCCTTTTAACACTGATAACGTTTACCCGATGATCATGTATCTGGCCATCATTTCCTTTTAACACTGATAACGTTTACCCGATGATCATGTATCTGGCCATCATTCCCTTTTAACACTGATAACGTTTACCCGATGATCATGTATCTGGCCATCATTCCCTTTTAACACTGATAACGTTTACCCGATGATCATGTATCTGGCCATCATTCCCTTTAACACTGATAACGTTTACCCGATGATCATGTATCTGGCCATCATTCCCTTTTAACACTGATAACGTTTACCCGATGATCATGTATCTGGCCATCATTCCCTTTTAACACTGATAACGTTTACCCGAATCCTTTCATTAACGACAAGGATGAATTGCTTTGACAACAGTCTAACATACAAACAAGTTTCCCTGTTCCAGTGAGACTGTATTAATCAGCATGCTCTCTCTCTCTCTCTCTCTCTCTCTCTCTCTCTCTCTCTCTCTCTCACACACACACACACACACACACACACACACACACACACACACACACACAACAGTCTTTAACATACAAACAAGTTTCCCTGTTCGAGTGAGACCGTATTAATCAGCATGCTCTCTCTCTCTCTCTCTGTCTCTCCCCCCCCCACCCCTCTCTCTCTCCTAATTAGTTTTAGAATCATGAGGGAAAAAAAACATCAATCATGAGAAGAAAAAACACTAAGCGTGATCTGATTTGATCGAATTGTTTCTTTAGTCTGACCATTTGCAGATGATGTAGTTTTGCTGCCTAAACCTGTCATGCGGCTTAAAAAAAAAAAATCAGTTGAACATGTAGGCGGCGGGTCATAGGTTAAAGACCTGAAAACAAACTTGGACAACATAGGTATCATATTTTTTCCCAACGGATGATTTTCTGGCACGAGGTAAACAAAATGCTGTATGGAAATTCAAAATTACGCTTGTAACGACGATATGTATCTGGGTTCAGAATTCTTTCCTAACACAACCAAGTTGTTCGTTTGTCTGCCACGATCTTACATTGTTAAAGTGAACTGTTCATGACTGGAAATTGATTAGGATGTACAGGTTGGTAAACGAATCAGTGGCAATCATTTCTAAAGCGAAAAGACAATTTGATTTGGATGCGATGACCATTACAAGGCAGACAGCATATTTGACTTTCTTCTGCTGCCAGCTAAATTTCATGTCTACAAAATGTAAGTTTGAAGGAGAACAACCTCAACTCCAACAATATACTTCATATCTGAAAAGAAGATATGACATTGAAAAATATGCCAGCCGTGTAGATATGTCTCAGCAGAACTTACTGGCACGATGGCATACATATCTACCTCTCTTTGAGTAATATACAGAACTTCGTAATGTAGAAATGATACGGTTCTCTGCTTTATGCAATTGTATGATATGTACTTTGTCAAATTTGCTGACGCTTGTGTGTGTACACTGTTTATGCAAAAGGAGAAAAATAAAAATGTTTATACAATTTTTTTTGTCTAAAGCTGTATGATGCTCAGGTTTGGTGCACTTCACTCTTCACTCTGGTGCTGAGATTTATGAGATTCATTTGCTGTTTCACGGTTTTTAACGATTTCACCGGCGCACTCCAATGATATGCCTGACAGTCTGACGTCTGTCATATTGCTGGACATCTTCACACAGATAATGTCTGTATGGAAAGAAACTTCTTCAAATCGAATAGGGAGGACGACCTTTATTTTGCATTTTTAGTAGCTGGTTGGTCTACGACCAAAACCAACAACATTCCTTTGAAGTAATTACAATTCACAAGACTTTTTAGGACTATCGTTTTATTTTTTTTCGTTATAAGTAAGCTTGTATTGATATTTACAAGTCCTTTATATGGAAAAGTAATTTTATATCAGGAAACATATATGTTTTGGACATATTACATGCATGAGAGAAAAGTACTTTTCTTACACATTTGTTCTTTCAAATTCGCTATAGATGAGCGACTTTACATACATTATTGGTACTTAGGACAGTATGTATCTATAAATACAAACACCTGTCTCCGGGAGAACCAGTTGTGAGCGATACAATTAGGACGACCGTCAATACACCCTGAGGTTTGTTACAAAACAAAATAAAGCATACAAATTCTACACAAAATAAAACATAGAAATTCAACACTGTCGTGGACAGAAATCTGTCAGAAAAATGAATACCCTTCAACACCTGTCTGACAACGTGAACAATACAAAAAACCAACCAAACAAACAAAAAACAAAACACACACACACACACACACACACACACACACACACAACAAAACCAAACCAAACCAAAACAAAACAAAGCAAAATAAAGAAAAAACAAACAAACCATGTTGACACACACGTCCCTCACTGACGCTGGTCGCCTTAGGAACAATTTACACGAATCAAGATGTCCAGTATCCACTTGCAGATGCAGCCCTATATCCTCGACTGTCTTGAGACATAACATCCTCCAACCGCAGGATAGATATCATCCTCATCCATGCTGACACCATCCACAATCCTATGGCAGTCAATGTTCACATTCATCCCGGGAAAAACATCCCCTACACATCACATTATCAGCACTTTCCACACATATCTCGACATCCATCCACACAAATCACCTGAACTGGAACGCGAGTCCAATCTTCACATAAGTCCCAGAAGATATGTCCACACGACATCTATCCACACAAATCACCTGAACTGGAACGCAAGTCTAATCTTCACATATGTCCCAGAAGACATGTCCACACGTATGACATGCAGCAGGATATGTCCAATATTTAAGTGATTTTTTTTCCGGGGAAATATGTCCGTACAAGTTCCCCAACACAAGAACCATCTGTCCCAAATTCACATTTGTTCCCTGAAACACATGGACACATATCCCTTGAATGAACATCACCTCTCAGGTAGAATGCGTTTATCCCTACCAGAGATACAACACTGAGTTTCCATGAGAATTTTGGTTCTTAAACAAAAAATTCCACATGGACATTGCCAAGAAAAGACGCGTTTTTGTCCATATAAGTCACACACACAGAAATGAAATTCTTTGAAATAAGAAAAATAAATTAGAGGCTTTTCAGCCGAAAACATGTTATCACTTGTGACAGGACTCTATGCACAATGATCAGTTAGTTTACAAAAGTAGTACGTCTGAATACACTCATATAATGTTACGCGCGCACGCACACACACATACACACACATACGTGTGTGCGCACATACGCACACACAAATGCGAGCGCCGAGCATGAACCCTCATACACACACCATCAACAGAGAAAACAGAATCATACACGATCCATCTCAACAGATAACCATGGCGTAGTTTTCATTGTAATGACGGATGGTGGTGATGATGATGATGATGATGGTGATAATGATGATTATGATGATGATGATGATGATGATGATGATTGTTCTTATTCTCTTTTTTGTAAGCAGAAATGATGAGGGGATGGGGGTGGGGGTGAGGATGAGATTTGCCGATCAGGAATGCGAGCAGGTAGAACTGCTCTGCGTAACGTCAATAATTCTGTACACCTTTCCTTCCGTGCAGTTACTCCTGCAAGAGACGGAATCCCACACACACACACACACACACACACACACACACACACACACACACACAAACACACAACACACTGGCCGGGACAGCCCGTCATCCACGGTCATACACATAAAACTCCACTGCCTGTCTATACAGGCGGTGTCCGCAGGAGTATCAGCCTGCCTACGCAGAAAGAAAGAAAGAAAAGAAAGACACGGCGCCAGAAGGAAGGCGTTCAGTCCTGACGGCAGGCTGACCGGGTGTCCCTGATGGTCCATGAGGTGACGGAGACTTCACTGGCGCCTGATGCTAGTTGCCTCCCTCCTGTCTGGACAACGGCTGGGCAAACCCGTAGTTCATCAGGTCAGTCACACACTTTCCACGCTCATTTGCCGTCAAACATGCTTTCTCTCCGTCACGCTTTATAGAAGATCAAAGTGCGTGTAATAAAAAAAAAAGAAAGAAAAAAAAAAACAAAAAAAACCCCATCTCACAATGTACTTCAAATGCCAAATTCACACACAAGCTGGCGCACCTCATGATCTTACTAATCGACAGAAAGCATCTCTCGTTCCAAGGGAAAGTCTGCAGTGGTGGTGTTGTGACGAAGGGCCCCTCAACTCCAGGGCTGTCCATGGCTGAGCTTTGAGAATCCTTTCCCCTAGGATATCGGGAGGCTGTTCAGGACTGGGATTCTCTTTGTCTCCTTCACAATATTCACTGTGTTCGTCACTTGAAGGGGCGAAGAGAAGTCCAAACCTGTAGCACGACTGGTTTGATCCGTGTTAGGGTAGCGTCCTCACAATAACGGTGTCAGCACACACACAGAGCCACCACTGTCTGTGAGGTGGTTCCAGCTGTTGTTTGGAGGAAGAATCAGGTGGAGCGCTGTTCCATGCAGCAGTGTATCCTGTAGAAATGCTGAGCCCATCCATGTCTCCATCTTGTGGTCTGATGGTCAAAAGACCCGAGTAGTTGGTGGAAACTGCTGACAGATGAGAATGACGTCCAATGGCCTTCTGTCACTGACGTCAGACACAAAGATGGCGACAAACGCAAAGATGGCGACAAACACAAAGATAGCGACAAAGAGGAGTCCTTGAACATGTATCGGTAAAACCCACCGCATAATGTTACAAGAGTTAAGGTTACTGATACTGCTCCACCAACGTTTAAAAACTGAGCGAGACAAACGTTAGAGAAAAAAAAAGAAGTTCAGGCTATTGATATTGTTTCACCAACTCTTAAACACTGGGCGAGACCAACGTTAAAAAAAGTTCAGTTTATTGCTTTTTTTTTTTAACTCTTAAAAACTG
>CM065746.1:36110397-36132897 GCA_033310375.1 Conus canariensis | reverse complement strand
TGTCCGCAGATCTTGGTTTCTTTCTGTACATCAAAGAAAACAAAAGAAAATAATCTGTGGCGTCATTTGAACTATACACTTTTGACGAAGCGAAACTTGGAGGAGCCATACTCTTAACATCGAAGAATACGGGCAGCACACTGACCATGGGGTCCTAGTGCCCTGCATCGTCAATGTCAACTCTTCAGGCGTCTGTGACAAACACGGGCCTCGCACGACCCTGCCAACATCTGAGCAGGGATAAAGGCAGTAAAACACACACCGTAAAGTCTGTGTCAAATGGACGAGTACCAGGGGACACGCAACGTTGGGCGTGTGTGGTCAACCGCGACGTCCGGTGAAGGTAAACAGAAATCAGCAGAGAAAACTGCGACTGGAGAGTTGGGACTGCTGGTTTCCCTTTGTCAAAGAGGCGTCATTGCACTGATGCAAAATGATCGATGTCCGCTACACCGCACTCGCTGAGGTGTACGGCCACAACGCTGCACTTCAACAGAGGCCTTATCTACACCTACACCCGACATTCTGGACTGGCTTTAAGCACTCACATGTGTACATGACAGTTCGGGGGAAGTGGGGGTGGGAGTGGGGAAGGAGGGGGTGGGAGGGAGAAGAGGAAAGCGGGGACGCGCTCACAACGTCTAGTTGGGATTCGGTAGAGCCGATACCAACGTAATTATACACACATGCAACTGTCGCTTTTTCCATGTGCTTTTACGTTTGTCATAGAACTGAAATTTTAAATTTATCTGTACAGTTGTTATCTTTATCCGACAATTTCATAATTAGTGTTGAATTTCAAAACGGAGTGACTGAGGGCGGAAAATGAAGGAAAATTTAGAAAGAGAGGGAGTGAGTTACCGCCAAGGACACAGACAAATAGAGTACAGGACAAGACACAATGCATTTCGACCTCTTGGGTCTTCTTCAGGCGAAAACAAATAATTTCTAAATAATTATTGTTGATCAAAATATTTCTCTTCGCATTTTGGAGAACTGAAAATGAGTGAGCTATGCTGCCGTTGTCCTCAACGGATGAAACCAAAGACCTCTGTACGGTTGAAGAAACGTGGCAGTTCTTTCTGTCTGATCCATTATTCGTCACGATGCAACCCTCCCACCCCGACCCCTTCCCCATCCCCTTCCCTGCTATGTTCCTGTGCGTCAACTCAGAGAGAGAGAGAGAGAGAGAGAGAGAGAGAGAAGAGAGAGAGAGAGAGAGAGAGAATGATGTTTTCAAACAGGCTGTAGTCGCACGTGAAGGGGGCAGGATTCTGTCAGAATAGTACAAGTGTTATAGCTAATGGCCAGGATGATAACACAAATCACTGTATGACCCCGCCATCAGCAGAAATACACAAAGACTTCCAATCAATCAAACTCCATAACCAAAGAACTACGCCATCGAACTTTGGGGTGCACTTACACATCATCATTTAGAAGGGTAGAGAATCAAGGTCATATCTAATTATTGCGCAGCTCTTGCAAAGCTGGAAGAGAAGAAGAAGAAGAAGGGGAGAGAGAGAGAGAGAGAGAGAGAGAGAGAGAGAGAGAGAGAGAGAGAGAGAGAGAGAGAGAGAGAGGGAATTTGGTGTGTGTGTGTGTGAATAAATATATAAACGAAAAAAGATATATCTGAATTTGAAAATAAAAATGAGACATAAGAAACACACACAACAACATCAAAGCATATCATGATCATCATGATCATTAATCACACCCGACAGCGCCCCAGCTACTCTGCCCACCCCGTGCCCGTGTCTCTATCGGGTAAAAGAGAAACATCACAATTAAGGCCCCTAAATCACTTCTCCATTAACAAGTTCCCTCCATCTCTGTCGGCCACTTTGGCAAGTATTGACAGTCATTAGGTGCACGTGCGCGCGCATGTTCCTCTTGTTTTAATAACGAGTGATAATTTCTTGATGTGTAGAAGTGTATTTAACACATGAATATATGTTACATTTATGTTTTGCTTCCCTGATTTGTTAATTTGATTATTCTCCATGCTCCAAAAGGAGTGAAAAAAAAATTGAGAGAAAGAGAGAGAGAGAATGTGTGTGTGTGTGTGTGTGTGTGTGTGTGTGTGTGTGTGTGTGTGTGCGCGCGCGTGCGCGCGCGCGCGTCTATTTGTGTATATGTGCATGTGTGTGTATGAACGTGCGTGTATGCGTGCGAGCGCGCGCGCATGCGTGTGTGTGTGTGTGTACTCTTGCGGGCGCGCATGTGCGTGTGTGTATGAATGTGCGTGCGCGCGCCTGCGAGTGTGCGTGCGCGCGCGCGTGCGTGTATGTGTGTGTGTGTGTGTGTCCCCACGTGTGCGTGTGCGTTTATATGTGTGCGCGTATGTGTACCTGTGTGCGCGCAAGCGAATGCCAAAGCGATAACTTTAATATAACATTATGAAATACGTAAAATACGGAAGCAATAGATAAACATAATTTATAAGGCTTGATGCATGTGTGTAGGATTTGGTTTAGGGCAAACCTGAAGTGGATCAGCTCTTATAAAATTTATCACTTACATCTAATCCATGCTCCATGTACATACGTACACACGCGCGCGCGCGCGCGCGCACTCGCACACACACACACACACACACACACACACACACACACACACAATCTAACTTTGAAAGCGGAATTCCCTCTTTTTCGGGGGAGGAACATGAGGGGGGTTGAGGGGGGAGTGGGACGCGGTTGGTGGGGGGCGGGGGGGGGGGGGGGGGGGTTGTTACGAGTGTTGTACAATTATAGAGCATAGAGCAGTTCTATCATATTGCATTTGAAAGAAAAAAATCTACTCAAACCAATGTAGACTTATTATACTGGCTCTGCAAACAATACACAGCTGATTTTCTACAAGCGTATCATATCTTAAACGAACAAAAACATACAAACAACACAAAAAGAAACGAACAAAATCAAACCTAACAAACGCTGCAGCGTTTTACCTCTTGAGTTAGCTTACACTTGCTATGCTACTCTATCATCCAACACAGACTGTCCGTCATGAAGTACAGGTAACACGATCTACCTCTTGTATGTCTGAGCAAAGACAGAAAACGCAGAAAAACAAGGACGTCATGGAAACAAACGGCAGCGTCTACAACAACTGAGGAAGCAACCAACGACCCAGAATATTGACAGCTGACACAAATCAGACATATTGCTAATCTAATACACATACAAAACTGTCAAATGGAATGACTTGCCTGGGTTATGGTAGCAGGTCCTTGAAGAAGAGGTGGATGAGGGCGCTTCGGTTCAAAACCTTCTTGGCTCAGGGGGACAGGTGGGAATGGGTGACAGTGGGCAGGGAGAAATGGGGAAATGAGGAAGTGAGCACTGCCAAAAAGCTGAAAAGTGAATACTGCTAGAAGATGAAAAGTGTTCAGCAAGGATTGAGGGGGAAGGAAGGAGAGAGTTGGAAGGGATGAGGGGGGGTGGGGGGGTATAGAAGGAGAGGGCAGGGTGGGGAAGAAGAGAGAAATGGGTCAAGAGCAGAAGGACTGGGGGGGGGGGGGGGGGGGGGGAAGTAAAAAAAATAAAAAAAAAAAATAATATGTTAAGAGACAAAATCAAGATAAGTAAGAACAAAGGGTTGTTATGGAGGAAAGTCAGTGTTTGATATTGATTCCATTTGGGTGGATAGTGCCAAGTTTGTGAATAAGGAGGGACTCTTGTTCTTTACGTCTTATAGAGGAAGATGAATTTTGCCAGACTGCAGCAATCTGCATGTGGGAGAGGTTGTGGCCGGAAGAGCAGAAATGGTTTGCAATTGGTGTATTGTAACCGAGACGGACTGCTCGTAGGTGTTCTGTGAAACGGTCGTTAAGGGTTCTGTAAGTTTCTCCAACATACAAGAGGCCGTTAACGACCGTTTCACAGAACACCTACGAGCAGTCCGTCTCGGTTACAATACACCAATTGCAAACCATTTCTGCTCTTCCGGCCACAACCTCTCCCACATGCAGATTGCTGCAGTCTGGCAAAATTCATCTTCCTCTATAAGACGTAAAGAACAAGAGTCCCTCCTTATTCACAAACTTGGCACTATCCACCCAAATGGAATCAATATCGAACACTAACTTTCCTCCATAACAACCCTTTGTTCTTACTTATCTTGATTTTGTCTCTTAACATTATTATTTATTTATTTATTTATTTTTATTTATTTATTTTATTTTTTTACTTTATCCCCCCCCCCCCCCCCCAGTCCTTCTGCTCTTGACCCATTTCTCTCTTCTTCCCCACCCTGCCCTCTCCTTCTATACCCCCCCCCCCCCTCATCCCTTCCAACTCTCTCCTTCCTTCCCCTCAATCCTTGCTGAACACTTTTCATCTTCTAGCAGTATTCACTTTTCAGCTTTTTGGCAGTGCTCACTTCCTCATTTCCCCATTTCTCCCTGCCCACTGTCACCCATTCCCACCTGTCCCCCTGAGCCAAGAAGGTTTTGAACCGAAGCGCCCTCATCCACCTCTTCTTCAAGGACCTGCTACCATAACCCAGGCAAGTTGTTCCATTGATCCAGGTCCTGCAGTCAACCAACCATTTGTGTCAAATGAAATGTTGACAAATATGTCTCTTTCAGACGTTCAAACTTACACACATACACAAATGCAACCACCAGCCCTTCCTCGATGGCTGTCAGCAGCGGAATGAAATGTTTGACAGTTGAGTTACTGCAGATGACAGCAGGTCTACGCAAGTGAGCTGAATCATTTCTTAGTATTCTATTCTATTTTGTTTTCGTATGCCGTCTTTGTTTGGCTGCCTGTTAAAGTCCCAACAGCCGAAACGTGTTGTTGCTTAACTGGCCATTGTCTGTCCCCTTCGTTTGGCTTTAGATTCGGATTTATGCTGCTTACAGCCTAGCCGACTGCAAACGGCCATATCAGGACATTAAAGTCAACTCTCAACATCGATTGAAAAAAGAAAACGAAGCCAAGCAAAACAAAAACAGAAACACATATAATTCATTAATCAAGTTTTTTTTTTTTTTTTTTTTAAACACGTCGGAATTTCGTTAAAATCTTTCTTCCTTTAAATCTGAGATCAGATGAAAAATGTCGATCTCTTTCAGAAACTCAAAAATTACACCAGGTGGGGCAATTCCGAACAGGGTTTTCATTGCGTCTGCTGTAAATGTCAGTGTCTGACATTATGCAAGTCCTAATACACCATAAGAACATGTTTCACTGTGAGTAATACCTCACACAGAATGCACCACAGAGCTTCTTCACCTTTTAAAAGATACGAGTGGGTGTGAAAGAAGTGGCCTGTGTGCAAACGGCACATAACTGTTTTTCTTTACAGCTGCCAGTGGGCATGCTGTAAAAACTAAGGTTTCGGGCGGATCTGGGAGGGTTTGTAATCCGTCTACAAGTTCCATTTCTCTTGCCAGAGGTCTTTGACATGAGCCCGAACTTTGGGTTTCAGATCGGTGTGATGGACAGAGAACCTGTTCAACTCTTCAGCTGTGATACTCTTGGCACGTTGGTCAACCATTTCACTGCCTCCGGTGCCGACAAAACCGGGAACCCAAACAAATATTGTATTGTAACAATCAGATTTTAGAGAAGTGTACACAAACAATTTCAGCGGCTGAAGATACTTGAGGTTACGGCCAGCTATGGCCTCCAATGCAGAAAGTAAGTCCCAGAGGAATGATGAGGAAGTCGAAAACGTTGAGATAAAAAAGGAGAGAATAACTGTGCTTCACAACAAAAGAATAAACAATGAGATAAAAAAAGGAGAGAATAACTGTGCTTCACAACAAAAGAATAAACATTGAGATAAAAAAGGAGAGAATAACTGTGCTTCACAACAAAAGAATAAACAATGAGATAAAAAAAAGGAGAGAATAACTGTGCTTCACAACAAAAGAATAAACGTTGAGATAAAAAAGGAGAGAACAATTGTGCTTCACAACAAAAGAACAAACAATGAGATAAAAAAGGAGAGAATAACTGTGCTTCACAACAAAAGAATAAACAATGAGATAAAAAAGGAGAGAATAACTGTGCTTCACAACAAAAGAATAAACAATGAGATAAAAAAGGAGAGAATAACTGTGCTTCACAACAAAAGAATAAACGTGAGATAAAAAAGGGAGAGAATAACTGTGCTTCACAACAAAAGAATAAACGTTGAGATAAAAAAGGAGAGAATAACTGTGCTTCACAACAAAAGAATAAACGTTGAGATAAAAAAGGAGAGAATAACTGTGCTTCACAACAAAAGAATAAACGTTGAGATAAAAAATGGAGAGAATAACTGTGCTTCACAACAAAAGAATAAACAATGAGATAAAAAAAGGAGAGAATAACTGTGCTTCACAACAAAAGAATAAACAATGAGATAAAAAAGGAGAGAATAATTGTGCTTCACAACAAAAGAATAAACAATGAGATAAAAAAGGGAGAATAACTGTGCTTCAAAACAAAAGAATAAACAAATCAGAAAACAAGCACTGCGCATTTTGACCTCTTCGATCTTCTTCAGGGGAGATAAACGATATTCAAGACAACGAAACACGAAGCACGAACAGTCAGTTATCTCCACAAACTGGGCGCAAAATGGATGTGTGCGTCCAAGATGGGGAGATAAATCACCTCACTTTGAAACCAATTTAACGTTTTGATTTGGAGACACTGGACCGTTTGGCGGCTTAGTGTCCGCGTTGTCACTGTGGCTGCACACCAAAAATTGATACACCAAGGCCTTGCTTAAGGAGTCGAGTATTTATAGACTGGCGCAGTTAGATTGTTTTGAGATTTTTTAAATTTTGCGCCTGAAAGTTGATTCTTCTCATTTTCTTTCATATGGCCATCAAGGTACAAGCCAGGTGGTTCCAAGTAGACAGACTAAAGTCAAAGAAATGAGACTATTTTGGGGGCTTCCAGCTGGCGCAAAAATTGGGTCATGGGTGAGTGCAAAGGCCTAAAATGTGACGTCAATCAAGGGCGAAGCTAATGCATTTGAAGATTACATGACGTGTCATCGGTGGAAACCCCACACAACAAAGGAAATAACTGATAAATCTTAGAGTGGAACGATATGAAAGTATAATTTCTGCACTATTATGCAACTGTTTACACTTGCGGGTATTTGTAATACTCTGTCTTGTGCCGAGCCCTGTATGACTAAGGAAACCTTTCTATGCGGGGCCCTGCTCGCGGGGAATGATGAGACGAGGCTTGGTCAAGTCAGCTGCCACCATGTCATTGGCCGTGCGGGCTCTACCGTTCCCACATACAAACAGTCGTCCGGCTGAGTTTGACCGCATTTTGTAATACTCGTCAACCCGACCGGATCCCATGGCCAACACGGATAGCCCATTGGTGGGGAGTTGTTCTTTTGATTAATTATCAGTTTAACATCAACCGCTGGCTCAAAACTAATGGTTGGCCTCACCACACCTGCATGGATGATACAGTGATTTAGTGCAAAATCCCAATTGTGGTGTGTGGCCTGTGTGAGGCAAAGGATACTTTCTTCATAATATGGGTGGTGTAGTGATTCAGAGCAAAATACTAACTGTGGGGTGTGGCCAGTGTGAGGCAAAGGATACTTTCTTCATAACATTGGGTGGTGTAGTGATTCAGAGCTAAATACTAACTGTGGGGTGTGGCCAGTGTGAGGCAAAGGATACTTTCTTCATAACATTGGGTGGTGTAGTGATTCAGAGCAAAATACTAACTGTGGGGTGTGGCCAGTGTGAGGCAAAGGATACTTTTTGAACTTGCCCTTGCGCTGGGCCAGGCAGTGGGGGAACAGGTCCCTGACGGCACGGGTCATTACATGGGTGGTGTAGTGATTCAGAGCAAAATGCTAACTGTGGGGTGTGGCCAGTGTGAGGGAGGCAAAGGATACTTTTTGAACTTGCCCTTGCGCTGGGCCAGGCAGTGGGGGAACAGGTCCCTGACGGCACGGTTCATAACATGGGTGGTGTAGTGATTCAGAGCAAAATGCTAACTGTGGGGTGTGGCCAGTGTGAGTGGGGCAAAGGATACTTTTTGAACTTGCCCTTGCGCTGGGCCAGGCAGTGGGGGAACAGGTCCCTGACGGCACGGGTCATAACATGGGTGGTGTAGTAATTCAGTGCAAAATGCTAACTGTGGCGTGTGGCCAGTGCCAGGAGGCAAAGGATACTTTTTGAACTTGCCCTTGCGCTGGGCCAGGCAGTGGGGGAACAGGTCCCTGACGGCACGGTTGCAGGCCGGACCCCAGTGCTGCACGTCAGGTGTCTGCAGCACGCAGCTCACCCGGTACAGCAACACGTCCCGCGACACACTGCTGCCCTTGCCGCTGGCCGCTATCAGCCCTGCACACACACGTCACCGGCGTCACTACACGTCACGTAGGAACAGAGAAACGTCACAGTCTTCTGAACTGTCATGACGGAAGTCTGGCAACTATCAGCCCTGCACACACACGTCACCGGCGTCACTACACGTCACACAAGAACAGAGAAACGTCACAGGCTTCTGAACTGTCATAATGGAAGTCTGGCAACTATCAGCCCTGCAAACACGCACACGTCATCGGCATCATTCAACGTCACATAGGAACAGAGAAACGTCACAGTCTTCTGAACTGTTATGATGGAAGTCTGGCAACTATCAGCCCTGCAAACACACACACACACACACACACACACACACACACACACACACACACACACACACACACACACACGTCATCGGCATCACTGCATTTCACCTAGGAACAGAGAAACGTCACAGTCTACTGAACTGTCATAATGGAACTCTGACCAATAGAAATGATTTTTGACCGCCGAACTTCTGTCAACTATACAAACTTGTTGAGGACGCTAAGAAGACGAAAACTGAAAAGAAAGAGAGAGAGAGAGAGAGAGAGAGAGAGAGAGAGAGAGAGAGAGAGAGAGAGAGAGAGAGGGGAGAGACCTTCAATGTTTCGGTCATAAACCATCTTCAGGACTGATGACATTTAATGAAAGACAACTGAAGTTTGGCCTGTCAGCCCCGCATCTTACGTCATCGGCATCACTCCACGTCACATAGGAACAGAGAAACGTCAGAGTCTACTGAACTGTCATAACAGAACTCTGGCCGCTATCAGCCCTGCAAACACACGTCATCGTCACCATTCCACGTCACATAGGAACAGAGAAACGTCAGAGTCTACTGAACTGACGTAATGGAACTCTGGCCGTATCAGTCCTGCAAACACACGTCATCGTCACCACTCCACGTCACATAGGAACAGAGAAACGTCAGAGTCTACTGAACTGACGTAATGGAACTCTGGCCGTATCAGCCCTGCAAACACACGTCATCGTCACCACTCCACGTCACATAGGAACAGAGAAACGTCAGAGTCTACTGAACTGACGTAATGGAACTCTGGCCGTATCAGCCCTGCAAACACACGTCATCGTCACCACTCCACGTCACATAGGAACAGAGAAACGTCAGAGTCTACTGAACTGACATAATGGAACTCTGGCCGTGTCAGCCCTGCAAACACACGTCACACATTTGAAACGTGTGAGTTTCTCGTAATGGAGCTGTCAGTTTGTCCTGAATTTCCTACATGGAAACAATAATGTTATTAATGAAAACAGTCATTTTTTTGTCTTGGCAGCTGTCAAAGTTTTTCAAGAAAACTGTCATTTTCTTCGTTAAGACTCTCATCTGTACATTTAATGCCGTCTCTTTCAATAAGTTTTGCACAGGGGATACTTGGCCCAACATCACCTTAAAACCACCATGCGAATCGCCCTGAAACTAAGTGCACGTGATCTTTACTATCCAACTCTGTGCAGTGTAGACTTTGCCGAGCGTCAAAATTCGAGAACTTTGTGTAATAAGCGTTGAATTATTTGAATCTACCACGGGGTTACCCATTCTTTCAACTGCTAAGATCAACATTTCCATCGCACGCGCGCGGCACACACACACTGCAACTCAAACATTCCAATGGCCTTTGTGTTATTAATGCTTTGTTTACGAAGATAGAAATACACAAGAGAGGAATGAGATAAGAAGAGGTAGGGGGAGAGGGGGGTGATACGGGAGGAGGAGGAGCAGGAGGGTGGGAGAGGTGGGATCTCTCTCACTCACAGGAATGGCAAGCAGGGGAAGTTTGTGTGTGTGTGTAGGGGGGTGGGGGGGGGGGTGGGGGGTGGACTGGGGTAGCGTCGGAGTTGGGGTAGTCGCTGTTCTAAGATGGTCATCCTCATGATAGATCATCACAAACTATTCCATGTCATCAAAATTGCTCGCCCTCTCTCTCTCTCTCTCTCTCTCTCTGCGTGCACGTGCGCGCGCGAGCGTGTGTGTGTGTGTGTGTGTGTGTGTGTGTGTGTGTGTGTGTGTGTGTGTGTGTGTGTGTGCGTGCGTGCGTGCGTGCGTGCGTGCGTGCGTGCGTGCGTGCGTGCGTGCGTGCGTGCGTGCACGCGCACGCGCGCGTGTGTATGACTGTTCTGTGAGTTTCCCTTTGGAACTGCAATGCAGCGAAAAGAACAACAAACAGACAGACAGACGGTAAGATGGAGCACGGGGGATGCCATAGGAGAAGGAAATGAAAGGGAGGTAAGGCATGGATCGGGTGAAGCCGGTGTCGTATAATATCTGGGAACCGTGATATATGGGAACGCGTTCCCAGATTTACCGTGATATCTGGGAACGCGTTCCCAGATTTACCGTGATATCTGGGAACACGTTCCCACATTTCCTGAACTTCCAATCGTGAAATCTGGGAACTTTGTGAAAATCATGCCAAGAAATTAATGAAAAAAAAAGTGACAAGAAGGCCAAAGATCTCAATTGCACCTAAATAAAATGTTTCCTACCTTATCTCGAAAATCCATTCTTTTTTCGTCTTCTTTCTGCCCTTCTGAGCTCTGAAAGACCACGTTCCCAGACATCACGGGCCTTCCCAGATATCACAGCACATTTTGGGAACGCGTTCCCAAAATATCTGTGATATCTGGGAAGCCTTCCCAGATATCACGTTCCCAGATGTCACGCCACACCGGGTTTAAAAGATTAAATATGAACATGAACATGAATTGCCTTTCTGAAAACTGGTGTACTTTCCGAAAACGTTCATTACAGTTAACACAAATCTTGAACGCTTGATACGAAAACCTCTTTTCCTTCCAGAAAACTGTTTTCCCCCCCGCATAAAAATCGTGATTTTATAAAAGCTGAAAATCCGCATCATCTCATTTTCGGAAACTGTAATAATGCTCCCTACATAAAACGGTCATTTTGTTCTGAAGCGAAGGACCGCGAAAACTGTACCGTAGAGACATCAGGATCTAGATAACTTACAGAATCTGTTTAACAACAACAAGACCGGGGGGGGGGAGGGGGGTTGAGAAAAGGAGGGAAGGTAGGGGACCCTTTAGCAGAAGCTGCAGAATAAAAGTTGGGATCATAACTTCTTTCCCACTACCATCCATGGCTAACCGTCCAGGTTTTAAATGAAATGATGATTAATTGTTTTCTTGCCTTTCGGCTTACTAACATGCCAGAGTATTATCCAGGAAGCAGTTCTTACGATTCACAAGAAACCGTTGAAAATGGCTGACTCTTGCGCGTTAGCACTTCAATAGGTTGGATCAACAGGACGGCTGATGGCTGCACATCATTGATGTAATTACGGTGTAATTACGGCTCACTGCGCATTGATGTAATTACGTCTCACTGCGCTCATAAAGACTGATAATTATCATGTTCTTTCTTTCCACTGTTAGACGCCTTACACGCGTCAAAGGTTGGGGATATTGTTTGTCTTGATGGCATAGGAGATAGAAGTCTCCTAGAAGTTAATATTCATGGAAAATACTCTTACGCAATCGATGGCATTTCAGTTCAATTTTTGTTATTTACAGCTCCGCCGACCGCAGAGGGCCATATCAGGCCAAACCACTGTTTTCCTGGGTGTGCTTTAACCCATGAAGTGCAAGGTCGATGTAGTTCAACCTGCATTATTTCTATCATGTGGCAACACGTTGTGTGACAAACAACAGCACAAATCACACACAGCCATGAATTCTGAAGACTTCGTTGTCTCGTCAGTATCTTTAGGAATAATCATGATTCACTGCTTGGTCGGTACGACTCTCGTGAAATGATTCGTTATGCCATCGTCATTGTCATCATCAGAACCATCGTCCTCGTCAGCGTTATTACACTGAGGCAATAGTTCTCATCGCTAATGGAGGCGACGAAAGGTGGCGATAATTGTTACAAATTACAAGAAAAGTAAGTTTATACAGTAATGTCAAATTCAATGAAAATGGTAATGATTATTCAGTACAAAGTAGAACAAAAAGCATTGCTAAATTACCATAATATGAAAAGAACAACAACGAAACATTGGGAAAAATAACAACCAAACACCTACACCCCCAATTACACACACCGACACACAACGACACTGACACACACACACACACACACACACACACACACACACACACACACGCGCGCGCGCGCGCGCGCGCGCAGACACACACACGCATACACACACTGGTGACAATGGTGAGAGCAGAAACAGTAACATTGAAATATACTTTGACCACATTTTCAATTTTAAAAAATGGTGATGATGAGGGGGAGAAAGAGAAGAAGAAGAAGAAGAAGAAGAAGAAGAAGAAGAAGAGAAGAAGAAGGAGGAGAAGAAGAAGAAGGAGAAGAAGAAGAAGAAGAAGAAGAAGAAAAAAGAAAGAAACCCAAGAAGGTTTACAAAGTATAACTGGAACAAAAACAAAGAAAGAAAGAAACAAAAGCCATGAAAACAACGCAACTGTATAAACAGATCAACTGTAAATCATTCATTATCTCGCTGAAACAACGGTTATTAAAAAGATAGGTCTATCGACTTTTAACCACAACAATAATTCAGCCCTTTACTGTGAAAAAAAGATGAAGTAAACACCAAGACATCAGCCATTTGAAAGCAGCAGTGGAACCATGTTGCAGGCTACGACCGACATACTGAAAGCAAGAATGACTGTTGTTAAGTACAGGAACGAGCGAACAACAGTACATGCACAAAAAGGGATCGATGACTGCACTATCCACCACTACGCTTGTGTTCTCGGCGGTTCATCGATCACGGAGCGACAGGGCTGACGTTGAGATCGGCGAACCAACGGACCACACTACAAACAAAGGAGGACAATCACGTTTGAAGAGAACATGACTGCACATACTGCACCATGTCAAGTGGAGGAGTAGGGTGGAGGGGAGGGAAGGGGGCGGGGGAGAGGCAAACTGCAGAATGGAGCGGAGAGGGTATGGGAGGATAGGGACGGATGGGGAGGAAGGTGGGAATGGTGAGGACAGAGGATTAAGAGGGGGGGGGGGGGGGGGGGGGGGGGATAAGAAATATGGTAATAACAGGAGACAAAGAATGTGATTTTTTCTCTCTCGTCAGTTTGAGATTTTATATGGGGAAGATGCTCAGATGTCTCAACCATTCCCCTAAAAGACAGAATAAAGAAGAAAAAAAAAAAGCAATAAAGAAAAAAGAAAAAAAAGAAGAAGAAAAGACGAAGATAAAACATTTTTTTTAGTCCTTCCGTCTACATAGTAGATCAGTGGTCTTCATAGATATTTTCTTTTCAGTCCATGAGTGAATCAAATATTGTTTATTGACGTTTTCCTTTCAGTCCATGCCGATCAATGTTGGTTTGTTTTTTTTTTCCTGATGTTTTCCCATCAGTCTAAGGAATAGATCAATGCTTATTATTGATGCTTTTCTTCGTTCTCAGATTAAGGAGATCAACGTTGTTTATCGATGTTTCCCTTCCTTTCTACAGAGCGGATCGATATTGCTTATTGATGTTTTCCTTTTAGTGGGTGGACCACATCAGTATGGCGTCATGGTTTTTCTTTTCAGTCCATAGAACAAATCAGCGATGTTTACTGGCGTTTTGCTGTCAGTCTATGGGGCAGATCAATGCCGTTTGATATAATTTCCCTTTCAGTCTGAGTAGCAGATCGATGCTGTTTATTGCTATTTTCCTTTCAATATTTTGAGATCAACGCTGTTTCTAGACGGTTTTTTTCTTTTTTCCAGTCTGTAGTGAAAAATTAACGCTGTATATTGATGTTTTCCTTTCAGTCCGCAGGGAAAAATCAACGCTGTCTATGTTTTCCTTTCAGTCCGCAGGGAAAAATCAACGCTGTCTATGTTTTCCTTTCTGTCCGCAGGGAAAAATCAACGCTGTATGTTGATATTTTCCTTTCAGTCCGCAGGGAAAAATCAACGCTATGTTCAACGCTGTCTATGTTTTCCTTTCAGTCCGCAGGGAAAATCAACGCTGTCTATGTTTTCCTTTCAGTCCGCAGGGAAAATCAACGCTGTCTATGTTTTCCTTTCAGTCCGCAGGGAAAAAATCAACGCTGTCTATGTTTTCCTTCCAGTCCGCAGGGAAAAATCAACGCTGTCTATGTTTTCCTTTCAGTCCGCAGGGAAAAATCAACGCTGTCTATGTTTTCCTTTCTGTCCGCAGGGAAAAATCAACGCTGTCTATGTTTTCCTTTCTGTCCGAAGGGAAAAAAAAATCAGCGCTGTTTACTGATGTTTTCCTTTCAGTCTGTAGGGAAAAAAAATCAATGCTGTTTATTGATGTTTTCCTTTCAGTCTGTAGGGAAAAAAATCAATGCTGTTTATTGATGTTTTCCTTTCAGCCCATAGGGAAAAAATCAATGCTGTATATTGATGTTTTCCTTCAGTCTGTAGGGAAAAAAATCAATGCTGTTTATTGATGTTTTCCTTTCAGTCTGTAGGGAAAAAAAATCAATGCTGTTTATGGATGTTTTCCTTTCAGTCTGTAGGGAAAAAATCAATGCTGTTTATTGATGTTTTCCTTTCAGCCCATAGGGAAAAAATCAACGCTGTATATTGATGTTTTCCTTCAGTCTGCGCTGTGTATTGATTTTTTCTTTCAGTCTGTAGGGAAAAGAAATCAGTGCT
This sequence comes from Conus canariensis, assembly GCA_033310375.1. Taxonomy (NCBI): domain Eukaryota; kingdom Metazoa; phylum Mollusca; class Gastropoda; order Neogastropoda; family Conidae; genus Conus; species Conus canariensis. Next base: position 36,117,912 of record CM065746.1, on the reverse strand, counting down.
GTTTATTGCTGCTTTCTTTTGAGTCTATAGGGGAAAAAAATCAATGGTGTTTACTGATGTTTTTCTTTCAGTCTATAGGGAAAAAAATCAATGCTGTTTACTGATGTTTTTCTTTCAGTCTATAGGGAAAATCAATGCTGTTTATTGATGTTTTCCGTACATTCTATATGTAAAAATCAATGCTGTTTATCGATGTTTTCCTTTCAGTCTCTACGGAAAAAATCAATGCTGTTTATTGATGTTTTTCTTTCAGTATGCAGTGAAATATCAATGATGTTTATTGATGGATTCCTTTCAGGCTGTAGGGAAAAATCAATGCTGTTTATTGATGTTTTCTTTCAGTCTGTAGGGGGAAAATCAATGCTTTTTATTGATGTTTTCTTTCAGTCTGCAGGGAAAAAAATCAATGCTATTTACTGATGTTTTCCTTTCAGTCTGTTGGGGAAAAAATCAATGCTGTTTATAGATGTTTTTCTTTGTCTGAAGGAAACATCGGTGCTATTTATTAACATTTCCCTTTCAGTCCATGTGGCAAATCGATGCTGTTTACTGATGCCTTCCCTTCAATTTATGGAGCGTCGCTTGTCACTGATGTTTTCCTCGCGGTCTATGGAGCAGATCACTGCAGTTTATTGTTTCTCTTTCGGTCTGTAAAGTAGATCAATGCTGTGTATCAATATTTTACTTTCAATCTATGGAACACTTCAGTGCTGTTTATTGGTGTGTTCCTTCCTGTCAGTCAGAGCCTAACAATGAAGGCAGACAGAACAGTCAAATGAATCAAAGTTTCAGCGTTCCCCACGGAAGCGCCACTGCGTGCAGGCTAGGCCATAGATGCTTCACCACGTGTTGTGCGCCACGAGATCTAAGGTGTGTGTTCTGGCTAAAAATCAAATGAATAAATGTTAGAGGGTTAAGAGATAACCTTGGTAAGAGTTTTATCGGGGTCACCAGTTTTGGTAAACTGATGAGGATTGTCCTTTGACGAACCTTGTGATGCCCTCTGAAAGAATATCTCACTCACACGATTAAGCGATCATTGTCGTCAGTCCTGCGTATGCTGGATCAGAACAGGTACCACAGAACACCACCGAAGTGACTCGGCAGCAGTGCAGTGTCTCCTCTGGTGGGTTGCCTCATGACGACTTGACATTGTCTGCTCCCTGCGGATTGCCGGTGCAGGGGCTGTGGCTGGACAAGCCGGGTTGTGGCTATGGATGGGGAGGTGTTAGTGTCATGCCACTGAAGTGGCACTGAAAAAGGCAAAGTACGGGTCTGGGGCAATGGACTATACAGCAGGTGCTCGACTTACTCATTAATCCTATGCTGGTCAGGTCTTGAGCGATACATTTCCTGCTATGGTCTGCACTAGGTTTGAATAATGTCTGTGTGTATGACTGTTCGTGCGTTTGTAATTGATGAGGCACACAGTCAGACATGCGGACATCTCGAGAGATAGACTGTTGCGTATTACTTTGTGTGTATTCTTCTGTTTTGAATGCATCAAATGAGTTGGTAACGGCCGCTCCTCCCCTCCTCCACTTCCAAACACGCACACACTGTGTCACATGACAAACAGCGGGAGGAAAGGGAGGGCATGGAATGTCATTCTGAATGTTATTTTGAGAAAACGTACGAGTGTAAACTGCTCCTACTCCCACAAACATTGTTTGTTTATGTGTGTGTGCGTGTGCGTGTGCGTGTGTGTGTGTGTGTGTGTGTGTGTGTGTTTTATCGTTATCAATTTATCTAATCTCATTAGGAAGGCAGACAATACAAGATGTACCTGCAGTTTTTTTCTTCACTGACAGACTAACAGAGACTTCATAATTGCTGACATACAATTTTTTCTTCACTGACAGACTAACAGAGACTTCATAATTGCTGACATACAATTTTTTTCTTCACTGACAGACTAACAGAGACTTCATAATTGCTGACATACAGTTTTTTTCTTCACTGACAGACTAACAGAGACTTCATAATTGCTGACATACAATTTTTTTCTTCACTGACAGACTAACAGAGACTTCATAATTGCTGACATACAATTTTTTTCTTCACTGACAGACTAACAGAGACTTCATAATTGCTGACATACAGTTTTTTTCTTCACTGACAGACTAACAGAGACTTCATAATTGCTGACATACAGTGTTTTTCTTCACTGACAGACTAACAGAGACTTCATAATTGCTAACAGAGACTTCATAATTGCTGACATACAGTTTTTTTCTTCACTGACAGACTAACAGAGACTTCATAATTGCTGACATACAGTTTTTTTTCTTCACTGACAGACTAACAGAGACTTCATAATTGCTGACATACAGTGTTTTTCTTCACTGACAGACTAACAGAGACTTCATAATTGCTGACATACAGTGTTTTTCTTCACTGACAGACTAACAGAGACTTCATAATTGCTGACATACAGTGTTTTTCTTCACTGACAGACTAACAGAGACTTCATAATTGCTGACATACAGTGTTTTTCTTCACTGACAGACTAACAGAGACTTCATAATTGCTGACATACAGTGTTTTTCTTCACTGACAGACTAACAGAGACTTCATAATTGCTGACATACAGTGTTTTTCTTCACTGACAGACTAACAGAGACTTCATAATTGCTGACATACAGTGTTTTTCTTCACTGACAGACTAACAGAGACTTCATAATTGCTGACATACAGTGTTTTTCTTCACTGACAGACTAACAGAGACTTCATAATTGCTGACATACAGTGTTTTTCTTCACTGACAGACTAACAGAGACTTCATAATTGCTGACATACAAATGGAACAAAAAGGGAGAACGGAAACCATTTTAATTAGGACATCCTATAGATTATACCCTAATCGAATCCAGATCTTTAAAAAAACAAACAAAAAACTTCATAACGATAAAATGTCGTCGAAGGCTGACGAACAGTTCAGCGTGCCGACAGAGTGACGGCCAGGCAAGAAGGCGGATGATAACACAAAATACAACCTGTCAAAATATTTCTGGTGGAATGCATCTATACACGCAGAGAAAGAAACACACTGATAATAAAATAAAACTGAAAACAGCAATCCCGTAAATTTAGGAACAGACGGGTATACTTTGATTACAAAACCAAACTTAAAACAGCAATCTGTAAAAAAAAAAAAAAAAAAAAAAAAAAAAAACCCAACCAAACAAACAAACCATAAATTCTCAATACATTTTTTTTTGCAGCCCAATTAGTCACGGAAGCTATTTCACAGACCTGAATTAACAGTCAAGCAGACTGACTGACGAGCACAACTATGCAGACAGACTGACAAAGATGAATATCCAGACAGACAGACAAACACAGATATCCAGACAGACAAACACAGATATCCAGACAGACCGACAAACACAGATATCCAGACAGATCGACAAACACAGATATCCAGACAGACTGACAGAGACAAATATCCAGACAGACAGACAAACACAAACATCCAGACAGACTGACAAACACAAATGTCCAGACCGACTGACAAACACAAATATCCAGACTGACTGACAGACTGACAAACACAAATATCTAGACAGACAAGCACAAATCTCCAGACAAACACAAATATACAGACTGACAAACACAAATATCCAGACAGACAGACAAACAAAATCTCCAGAGAGACAAACACAAATATCCAGACAGACTGACAAACACAAATATCCAGACAGACAGACATACAAAGTATCCAGAGAGACAAACACAAATATACAGACTGACAAACACAAATATCCAGACAGACAGACAAACAAAATATCCAGAGAGACAAACACAAATATACAGACTGACAATCACAAATATCCAGACAGACTGACAGTCACAAACAATCCAGACAGACTGACAATTACAAATATCCAGACAGACTGACAATCACAAGTATCCAGACAGACTGACAATCACAATCCAGACAGACTGACAATCACAAACAATCCTGACCGACCTCTCAGGACGTCTCTGATCTTGGTGACCTTCCAGCCCTCGCTGTTGCTCTGCCCCTTGCCGCTGTCGGTGACGTCATCGGCCTCGTGCAGGGCCAGGCCCGCCGCGGCGGCCCACAGCGGCCGGTCCGAGTCCTTGGCCATGTCGGGCCGGCCCCAGTCGTCCAGGACCACGCCGGGTAAGAAGCAGGGGCCCCTGTCCAGCGTGAAGCTCTGCTTGACCAGCATGCCCAGGACACTGTGGTCAGGGGCCGGGGAGAGGGTGCACTGGCTGGTCAAGGAGCTGGGGGAGTCCGTGCCGCAGTGCTGCTGCTTCACGGTCACTTCTGCTGCTCCTGGTGCTGTTTTTCTCTCGTGTTCAGCCAAACCTTGTTTGTTCTGCAGAGACGTAGAAGAGTCGGTTCCGGATTCATGTTTTGTTGCAGATTCTAAAACACGTGATTCACGTGCTTGTTCAGAACCTGTTCCCACGTCTGAAGAGTTGTCAGACTTGGATCTGGACTGCTGCCGGGTGTGTAAGGCTGAGACAGGGTGTTTGAGACTGGTGTCGCCCCTTGACGGCGAGTGGTCATCAGACGGGCGAGTGCCGTCAACGCTGTCCACGTCGGACAGGTTTTCCTTGTCTTGGTCCGGTTCTGACCAGCGCCTCTCCTCACGCTGGTCGGGGTGGTGGTGGTGGTGCGTGAACTCGCCCACATCTTTGTCAGGATGCCGTGGTGACCCAGCGTGCTGCTTGTGTGGTCGATCTGGACACGATGCTGTGGATTGTGTGCCGTCAAGATCACCGTTCGTCACCAGCGGAACGTCACGACATCGTGGTGCTGAAGGTTCCCAAGCCTCTTCATGGCCTGAACGTATATGTGGAGTGTCCAGTCTAGCACGTTTGTTGCCTGACGGTCCTGAGGAACTGTCACAACAGGGAATGTTGAGGTTCGCGTCCACGGTGTCCTGATGCGTGATTTTCCCGTCAGACTTGGCCGGCGATGTGGACGAGGTTCTGGTCAGTGATGCTGAACTGTTCTCTGACACGGTCAATGACTCTGTGACCGGCGTGGAAGGCGCGGGTCGTTTCCTGCCTTTCTCGCACGTGAGGTCACAGGCGCCACTGTCACTGTGATTGGACACTGTCCACATACTGAAGTTGTCGTGTTCTAGTTTCTGTCTGCAGTTCACCACGCACTGTTCGTCGGATTCCCTCTTCAGGCTGCTTCCCGGCGGATACACCGGTGACGTCCTCACCTTCTCCATGCAGGACTCTTTATAATGGGGGTATCTTTTCTCCGAACACCGTACGTCTGTCTCGGATTGTTTGGTGGACTCCTCAGAGTCGGACTGTCCCCCCGGCTGGTCCTTCAGGCTGAAGTTCACGGGGAATCCCCACACGTCCCCCGCCGCCTGACCGCCGCCATGATTCAAAATGGCGGACATGTCGGGGTGGTCCCGGAAAAACTTGTTCATCTTCTCCACCAGAGAGTGGTCCGGCCTCAGAGCCGTCAGCTGGGGCGCCATCACGGGCACCTCCTTCAGCGGGGACCTGAGACAGGCCTCACGTGCCGCGTGAGGGGGCGTCACGTGACCTTTGTTCTTGCCCACCATGTTGACGGTGTTGTGGTGTCGCACGCCGTTGCAGTGCACCTGGAAGGCGGCTTTCACTTGGCACTTGACGTTGCACACCTGGCAGAAGTACACGATGCGCCCGCCTTCCCGGATCAGCTTGGTGTAGCGGCCGAACTCCGGGGTGAAGTTGGGAAACCCGCTGAAGGTTTCCTGGGGGCAGCCTCCGCCGAACAGAGGACTGTGCCTGGGGTCGACCTGCTGGGGGTGGTGAGGGGGGGATAGGGGAGAGACGGCGGACAGCACGTGCAGTGTGTGAGGACTGTGTGCGGAGGAATGATACTGAAGGGTAGCCAGGGGAGTGGAGGAGGAGGGTCTGATGCCGGAAATCTGAGGCTTCACGTCAACTTCGCCACTGTCTTCGACACTGTTTTGTTTGTTGTCGTTCTGCCCCTTTGTAGGCGGAGTCAAATCACCTCCATCGCTCGGGTCGTCTGTATTCTTCTTTTCTTCCACCTCTCGCTTGTCACTGCCATCGCCACAGTCTTGCGGACGTGGTGAAGTTGACCGTTCCAGTTCTGCCAGCTGCGGACTAGGCCGACTAGAAACTCCGCTGAGTGCCGCGGCATTGTCTAGTTCTGGGCCGGAATGAGCTTCAGTCAGATGCGCCTGAAGATCGGTGTAAGTCTGGAAGTGGAGGTAGCAATGGGGACATTGATTTCCTGCCGTCTGCTTGGCCACATGATGCTCCTTCACGTGACGTAGAAAAGCGCCCTGTGACGTCAAAATGCTTGGCAGAGTTGTACACAAGGAGCACTTGTAAAGGATTTCAGCGAACGTGAGTAAATCTTCGTCCCTGTTGACTCTCCGTACTTTGTTCACAACATCTGTTTCATTTTTCTCTGCAAGTTCCGTGTCTCCAGCAAACTTGACGTCCGGTTCTCTACGATGGGTTCCCTGCGCCATCTTAGCCACCTTGTGACTGTCTCCGATGTGACTCGGTGACGCCGACTTCCGGTGACTTTTTTGGGGCTGTTCTTTAAAGCCGTTCACACCGGTCCCTGCTGGGTGTCTTCTCGTTTTCCTTGTGGCTGTCTTCAAGGTCCGGCATGACTGCCGTGCTGCCCGCGCCCTGTCTGTTGTTGATCAGCGAATCACTCCTTTCAAATCGTTCCATGGCTAGGGAGGGGTGACGGTGGTATGAGTTTTCTGTTTTGCGTTATCGTGATACAATACTGCCCATGTCTGGACAGAAGCCCTGCTATATTACCACAGTCTAGGGCACCATGTTATAGACGTTCTTTAACGAAAAAAAATTTTTTTTTTTTAAATAAACACCGTGGGTATGTTCGATACAACCTGTGGAGCAATATGTCACAGGTGTTCTGTTAAAAACTGTATGTTCTCTATGAACTGTATGGGAATACGGCATAGGCCTTCTGTTGAATTTATGATATATCCACCACAAGCTCTCTGACAAAAGCACAGGGACTGTCAAACTATTTCTTTCTTTTTTTTTTTTTCATAAATACCCAGCACTATTGCATTATAGTACATTACCACTCCAATCTTCCGACCCGTTGTCACGTTAGGATTCGGTTGACGAACGCCGTGATGAACACAAGAGCTTGGTAGAGCGTCACGATGAGTTCCCTCCACAGAGCAGCACTGAAGGTGCCGCCGAGTGCACACGTTCCCAGCCTGACTTTCCAGTGACGGCAATCCACACACCCCTAATCACCTTCAGCCAGCCACCCGCTTCAAACCGATCAACGACGATGTCGGCTGGCGTCAGCGCCAATCTTCCTCACCCACCAGCGAGCGCTGTCTGTCTCTCTCTCCCAGCACGTTCTAGGGGGGCCCCTCCACAGAAACAAATCCACGGCCCGCCTCTTGATTAATGGGGGGCTCCGCCAAACAACATACGTAACTTGCCGGGGCCTAGGATCAATCTCTCTACCTCCTCCTCTGTTTCTTTTCGTCTTTCTTT
>CM065746.1:36084196-36105297 GCA_033310375.1 Conus canariensis | reverse complement strand
ATTTATGATATATCCCCACAAGCTCTCTGACAAAAGCACAGGGACTGTCAAACTATTTCTTTCTTCTTTTTTTTTTTCATAAATACCCAGCACTATTGCATTATATACATTACCACTCCAATCTTCCGATCGTTGTCACGTTAGATTCGGTTGACGAACGCCGTGATGAACACAAGAGCTTGGTAGAGCGTCACGATTGAGTTCCCTCCACAGAGCAGCACTGAAGGTGCCGCCGAGTGCACACGTTCCAGCCTGACTTTCCAGTGACGGCAATCCACACACCCCTAATCACCTTCAGCCAGCCACCCGCTTCAAACCGATCAACGACGATGTCGGCTGGCGTCAGCGCCAATCTTCCTCACCCACCAGCGAGCGCTGTCTGTCTCTCTCTCCCAGCACGTTCTAGGGGGGCCCCTCCACAGAAACAAATCCACGGCCCGCCTCTTGATTAATGGGGGGCTCCGCCAAACAACATACGTAACTTGCCGGGCCTAGGATCAATCTCTCTACCTCCTCCTCTGTTTCTTTTCGTCTTTCTTTCTTTCTTTTTTCTCTGGTGCTTCGTTCTCCTCGGGCCGCCTAACGGCAGGAAGCCGATCGTCTGCGATGACTGCGTATTACCGGACGAGTTCTCTTTTAATGCGCTTTGTCGCCGGAGCGATAACGCCGAGTTAGCGGTTGTCCGCCGGTCCGGCGTCGGTCGGCAGACGAAGAATCGCTTCTTTTCCCCCCTCCCCCACTCCCCACCACCACACCGCCCCGCCTTCCACACCAGCTCTCTCTCTCTTCCACCTCCACCCTCCCCCTACCTCCCTCCCTCAAACTCCACAAGCTGCATTGTTGGCGGCCTTGTGTGTGTGTCTGTCTGTCTCAGGCCCCCGGGGGTCTTTCCAGTCTCCGCGACAACACCACTGGCTGTAGGTTAGATGTCTGCCGTTTTATGCCCTAGCCCCTCTCCCCTCCCCCCACTGACACAACACACACCACTACACTCTCCCCCCTCTCCCTCTCTCTCTCTGAACGCCGCCGCCGCCGCTGCCGCCGCCCGGGCGCGTCGATCCCGCCTCTGTGTCTGCCTGTCCGTCTGCCCGCCTGTCTGCCTGCCTGTCTGCCTGTCGAGCCTGCAATGAAGAGCAGATTAATCATGTCGCCGCCTGGGGAGGAGAAGGGAACTGGGGGGGGGGGGGGGGGGGGGGGGGTGGGAGAGCGGGAAGGTAGATGTGTCGGTGGGGGAAGGATGTCGCGGGGGGTGGGGGAGGGGGGGCATACAGAAGCGCTGGTGGGGGAGGGGTGTGAGTGAGAAGGTTGGAGTGGATGGGTATGGGTAATAGGGCTAGAGGGACGACTAGAGGATGGGTAGAGGTGTGGGGTGTGGGGTGGGGCGCCACCCTGTCTGGGGCAGTGTCGACCTGTTTCCTAAGTCAGGGAACGCCGTTAGTGGATCGTGGATCAAATCCCCACCTCCATTCCATCCGCCCTCCCCCCCTTCCCCACTTGCCTATCAATTAGCCCCCCCCCCCCCCCCCCTCAATACTTCGCCAACAGACAGACAGGCACACACACTCACACACACACACACACACACACACACACACACACACACACGGACAGGCATACAGACAGACACACACACATTTTTGTTTTTAGATGTACAACAACGGGGCATCCTTCTCTCTCACTGGCAGCAACCATAATTCAGGTCAGCTTTAGTTCTGTGAAAAATTGCCTGTGACTGACCGACCCAGTTTAGCGCGCATGCGCGCGCGCGCGCGCGCGCGCGTGTGTGTATGTGTATAAGAGAGAGAGAGAGAGAGAAAAAGAGATAGATAGAAAGAGAGAGAGTGTGTGTGTGTGTGTTTGTGTGTTTACGAGTGGATTTTTCCATTTCTTTCCAATATTTCCAACCCCCCCTCCACACACACACACACACACACACACACACACACACACACACACACACAACAGCCTTTTTTTTTTCTTTTGAGAGTCCAAACACTTGACTTTCGAAGTCTCATCTAAATCTTTCACTCAAACTACGGTAAATTAAAAAAAATGTTCAATCTATTTTACGCGAAACTAGTTTACGCGAAATGTAACATAATATATATATATATATATATATAATATATATAATATATATATATATATATATATAATATATTACATAAGACATAAGAGCAAGCTTTGTTTTTAATAAATTATATATATATATATATATATATATATAATATATATATATATATATATATATGTTACATTTCGCGTAAACTAGTTTCGCGAAAAATAGATTGAACATTTTAATATATATATATATATATATATATATATATATATATAAACAAGAAAGAAAGAAAAACTAACAACAAGCCTTTTGCACAAAACGAAGTTTTCGGTCTCTGACTTTCCTCAGCGATGTGACTAGTGTAACACGTCAAAGTATTACGTCCAAGAACGTGACGCAAAATTATGATGTCATATTTGACGTAATTTTCAGTCCTAGTTTCTTTTCGCGTTTCCTCTTTTACTATACATGTCCTCAACACCCCCAGCCCCACATTCATGCTTGTATGAACATACACACGTATACCCACACGTACGCATAGACACATGCCACACACATACACATGTACCCACACACACTGAGTCTGGAGGAACTGCCTGCTTATAAAGGCATGGTCAGTGGAGCGCATGAAAATAAAATATATAAATATAAATTATATATATATATATATATAATATATAATATATATATATATTTATGTTGAACAATTTACTTGTGAAGGAAAGCACAGTGCAGACACAATTCCTCCGTCATTACCTTAATGACTTGGCAAAGATTATTAAAAAAATAAAGGGATCCGGGGAAGGGAGATACGCACACATTGACTCAAACGCTCACGCGCTAATTCATGCACATAACATATGCACTGAGACAGATTTGTAACAGCATCATACGCGCGCATGCGCATGCACACCTGCCCGTGATGCGCGCACACGACTCGGCTACGCCATGACGCATGTGTGCACCCATCAATGCACTTTCCTCCTCCTTGGAGAATTCGATCATATGATGAATTGGCATTCAACATCTCAATGCCTCTTTAAAAAAAAAACATCTACCTCCCTCTCTTTACATTACACCAGAAAAGCAAAACACATATGTAAGAATGCAGGTCTGATCACGACAGAATATCAGTTCAAGGTGCTCTCTCTCTCTCTCTCTCTCTCTCTCTCTCTCTCTCTCTCCTCTCTCTCTCTTCTCTCTCTCTCCTCTTATTTTTCCACAAAAACAAAACAGAAAGAATAAAAAATAAAGCAGATCTTATCTGATCTCAACAAAATGTTAATTCAAGCGGGGAGAGAGAGAGAGAGAGACCAGAGAGAGAGAGAGAGAGAGAGAGAGAGAGAGAGACAGACAGACAGACAGACAGACAGACAGACAGACACAGCACAAATGGTTACAGACAGCGTCCTTCTCCTACTGACGTTCAAACAGTACTGTGGTCTTTGTTGCTCAGAAGCAAATTCCAGTGTTCACACATGCAAAAAGAAATAGTATAGGTAGGCCTACATGTAATCTCTCTCTCTCTCTCTCTCTCTCTCTCTCTCTCTCTCTCTCTCTCTCTCTCTCCTCTCGTCCCCCCCCCCCCCCCCACCCCGATGGTTCACATACATTTGTGCAGTTTTGATGCCAAGGTGCCAATTCTAGCGTTCACATACAGAGAAACGACATGATAGGGTAGAACACCCATCTTTATTTTTATTTTTATTTTATTTTTTTGTTATAAGGTGAAAACGTTTCCACACGGTCATAACATGTCTGTCATCATCTCTCTAGCCACAGCTTGTTGAAGCACGTATGGGACATTCGCAGCGTCGCAAATATATGCCCCCCCCCCCCCCCCCCCCCCCCTCAACACAGGATCAATATTATATATGACCTTTCGTTATTTGTTGTGATGACTTATACAACAGTCTGTATATGTTTCCGTCGATTTGCTTTATAGTGAATTTAGGTCAGTATGCTGAGCAATATTAGATTTTTCTTCATACACCGAAACAATGGGTCCACGTAAAAAAAAAAAAAAAAAAGAAAAGAAAAGAAAAAGACGTTGCAACATTCGAAAACATGCACCTCTCTCTCTCTCTCTCTCTCTCTCTCTCTCTCTCTCTCTCTCTCTCTCTCTCTCCTCTCTCTCTCTCTCTCAACTAAAATACCCCATGACAAATAATCAAACGTTCGAGCATCTGAATAAACCTCTTCTAAGCCCATACGAACATGTCATGTGGGTCGTTTGCGAGCATGTGTTCGTTTCCAGCGAACGCTGACAACTTCTCTGACAATCAACTGTAGCCAGGCAGCCTGTAATGAAATTAGTTTTCAGTGTTCCTCCGTGTTATGTAAAGGACTGCAATGTGTGTGTGTGTGTGTGTGGTGTGTGTGTGTGTGTGTGTGTGTGTGTGTGTGTGCGCGCGCGCGCGCGCGTTCGTGTGTGTGTGTGTGTGTGTGTGTGTGTGCGCGCGCGCGCGCGTGCGCGTTCGTGTGTGTGTGTGTATGTGTGTGTGTGTGTGTGTGTGTGTGTGTGTGTGTGTGTGTGTGGCGCGCGCGCGCGCGCATGCGTGCGTGCGTGCGTGTGTGTGTGTGTGTTGTGTGTGTGTGTGTGTGTGCGCGCGCGCGCGTCGTTGTTGTTTTATGTCCTAAATTTGTATTGCATTCTGACAGGCCGTGCGCATGTTGCTGATAGGAACCGATTTTGTAACGCTGATTTTCAGATGTATTTTATTTTGTCGCCTTGAACATCTATGTCACATTTCTCGGGGCAAACTTTTGAAAACAATCAATACTTCTTTCAAGGGCCAACGGCTATAATTATCAATCCTCTTAAGAAAAAAAACCAAATTGTGGTTCACAAGAGTTTGCAATATTTTGATTTTGTACTCATTCTCCTCACAGATACTCCTTTTTTTTTTTCTTGTTCTTTCTCCTTGATGTGAAACAGCAATCATAGGAGGGCTTCGGGTTCACTTCAGTTGGTGATGAAGTTCGTTACGTTCGCTGAACACGGACACAACCAAACAAAACGGAAAACCGATCACTAGACATGTCCGCTGACCCTTTCCAACAGGTGGCAAGGAGCACTTAGACGCTCAAATGTTCAGTTACTTGGCGAGATGTTGGTTGTAATTATTCAATCACAGAAAAAGAAGTTTTTTTTGTGCTCGCAAACGTTGCAACATTTTCGGCGTTTTTTTTTTTTTTTTTTTTTTTTTTTTTAAATAGACCCATACTTTCAGTTTACGATCGGTTTGAGATACCATATATTTCATGACGTACTAGACTTTCAATTCATGTTCTGTACAACCGAGCCGACTGCAAGGAGACACATCAAGGCTAAAAATAATCGTTTGTTGTTGTGTTGTTGTTGTTGTTGTTTTATCAAAGTTGTTTACCATCACAACGCCTCTAGATACGGTTCGATGATTGAGCTTTTGATGAAATGGGTTGATGGAAGGAATTCAATATGTAAGTCGCTCATGCCCAGAAAGAAGTGAACACTTTTTTTTTTTTTTTTTTTTTTTTGCTGTCCCAACCTCTGCGCCACCTCAGAGACAGCGCACCCAAGCCGCTCATTCTGACACCCCGTCCACAGCCACAGCCCGGTCGGCCCCGCCGTAGCCCCGGCACCAGCAATCCACAGGAAGCAGTCAATGTCAAGGTCGTCAAGAGGCAACCCACCGGAGGAGACACTGTACTGCTGCCGAGTCACATCGGTGGTGTTCAGTGGCGCCTGTTCTGATCTAACATACGCAGGACACCACCTACTAAGCACCCTACTGACGACAATAATTGCTTTATCGCGGAGCCGGCGTGAGTGAGCTCTCCCTCCGGAGGATGCCACCACGTCCGTCCAACGACAGCCCCCATGGACTCGCCGATACCGGTGACCCCGACGGAACCAAACCAAGGCCACAGACGTGGAGAGGACATCAAAATTGAGGTCACCATGAGAGCAGGGCATGAAGGGCCACAGAATTTGAGACATTTTTTTCTGCTGATCAATGAGAATGAGGATGATTAAGATGATGCTACGGATTTCCATTTCGGTCTGAGACTACATGACAGGGCTGTACTCTACGCTTCCTTTCATAATATATCCCGGCGTCAACCAGGCCCGAGAGATACAGGCACCTGCAGTGTTGGTCAAGAAATTTGAGCAACACTCTCAGAAACGCATCCATTAAGTGGATGAAACTCGAGTGTGTGGTGGTCCCAGTCTTCCCAACTGATTCCGCAGCAAACTCAACTCTGGGTAGGAGCCGGTCGGGGCAGAAAAACCCACATGACTCTGATTGGATTCGAACCCACGACCTCCCAGCCGGAGTCCGCGACGCTAACCACTTCGCCACGGCGGCTGGTAAGTGAACACATATTGATTGTTGTATGGGAATCGATGTGCTGTTGTGGTTTATCGTGGTATAGCCCTGAAGGTTAAAAACATCAATAGAATCCGGCGAGTCAACATCGGATTCACTCTCCGAAGGCAACCATGTCATCTCGCCAATTGTTCGATCTGGTCACCTTGCTCATCACACATGAAACAACCAGTCCACTCTTTATACTTGTGAGAACGAATATGCCATGAAAAACAGAAAATAGTCCTAACCTTGCTCATCACACATGAAAGCAACCAATCCACTCTTTATACTGTGAGAACAATCATGCCATGAAAAAAAGAAATAGTCTAACCTTGCTCATCACACATGAAAGCAACCAATCCACTTTAACTGTGAGAACAATCATACATGAAAAAAGAATGCAAAAAACTGCATCTAACCTTGCTCATCAGAACATAAACAACCAGTCCACTCTTTATACTGTGAGAACAATCATGCCATGAAAAAAAGCAGTCCAACCTTGCTCATCACAAATGAAACAACCAGTCCACTCTTTATACTGTGAGAACAATCATGCCATGAAAAAAAGAACGCAGTCCAACCTTGCTCATCACAAATGAAACAACCAGTCCACTCTTTAACTTACTAGTGATGAACAATCAATGCCATACAAAAAAACAACGCAGATCCCAACCTCATTGCTCATCACAAATGAAACAACCAATCCACTCTTTTACTAGAACTTGTGAGAACCAGTAATTTATAAGAACCCATGTAAAAAAATGAATGGAGTCTCAATACATAGAATCCTGGAAACAACTGAAAAGGTGCATTTGGAGACTACATTTTTTTACGATGAGATTTCTAAAAACTACCGACTAGAGCTATACCTGATTAACTTAAAAAAAAAAAATCGAACAAACGCGAATTCAACCGACTTCGAGTCAGCGCTCACGCCTACAAATACAAAGCGATTGATAATACAACAAAGAGGTTGATAATACAACAAAGCTTGATGATACAACAAAGAGGTTGACAAAGAGGTTGATAATACAACAAAGAGGTTGATAATACAACAAAGAGGTTGATAATACACGAATACCGAGAGAGAAGACAGAAAATGCTCAGCATGTGGTGTTAGCGAAGATGTTGTTGTTGTTGTTGTTTTGTTGTTGTTGTTGTTGTTGTCGTACCCTGGCTAAAAGACTCCAGGCGTCATCCGAACAGCCAAAGTACTTGAACACTATGGTACAAATGCATCAGCTGGGGATGAGGACATTACGTGTGTAACCGTTTTTGATTACCCCGCCACGTGGGCAGCCACACTCCGACTTCGGGGATTTTGAAGACTGATTATGTTATGCTAGGAGCTTGTCACGACTGAAGACAATCCCCGCATAACTATGCAGAGCATAACAACATTTTGATGTAGCCTTGGTGTTCTAGCCTTGGTGTTCTAGCCTATGTCAATTGGCCTGACACAGCCTTAAGCCAAGGCGGATTATCGAAGGCGATACTCATTTTCTGGACAGCTGCTCCAGGTACAAGCAGTTACGGCACACACTGACGACACAGCTGTCTGCGGTCTTCTGATCTGCCACACCCACACTTTACAACACTCAGTGAAATATTCTACACTGACAGTCTACAAATTCACATTTAAAAATACGTCAATGACTGCATTAATATGAAAAGACGATCGCTGGCACAGTATGTGGCTTACAATGGAGATCACGCTTCAAACATAAAACATGAACTGCCTTGATGTTAATAACAAAGTTGTGTCCACAGACCCTTCAGGATTCTTGTGACTATTAAAGCTTAAGTCTGAGTCTGAGTCAGAGTCCCAGTTTCAGTGCAGACTGTGAGCAGCATTCCACGCCGTTTTGGTACTCCCCATGTCAAAACACAGGGTTTTTCTCAAGCAACCACTTGAAGCATCAACATCCGGGGCATATACTTTTGAAGGAAGAAAAGAAGCCATTGACTGTTTCTCCAAGTAGAAACTGTTGACCACGAACAATCAATCAAGGTGACGTGTACGTGATCGGACTTGTGAGCAACTGCTGAAGATCAGTTATAGGTAGACATAACAGATTTCGTAACCAAGATCTTAAACAACATCATCATCAACAAAGCCGGATTTTGTAACCAACATCTCACACAACACACACACACACACACACGCTCACACACACACACACACACACACACACACACACACACACACACACACACACACACACAAAGTCATACACATTCAATGGCATTCTATTTCTTTACGTTTATTATCCCTTTCTTTTAGATAAGAACTCGCTTAACATGATCAAATGAAACCCATCCATAGCTGCCGCTTTGTTGTTTAACTATGGTAGTTTCTCTGCTCATCACCCCCCCCCCCCCCCACCTCTCTCTCTGTATCTCAGTGTTTCATTATATGGTAGTTTCTCTGCTCAGCACCCCCCCCCCCCCACCTCTCTCTCTGTATCTCAGTGTTTCATTATATGGTAGTTTCTCTGCTCAGCACCCCCCCCCCCCCCCCTCTCTCTCTGTATCTCAGTGTTTCATTATATGGTAGTTTCTCTGCTCAGCACACCCCCCCCCCCCCCACCCTCTCTCTCTGTATCTCAGTGTTTTCATTATATGGTAGTTTCTCTGCTCAGCACCCCCCCCCCCCCCCACCTCTCTCTCTGTATCTCAGTGTTTCATTATATGGTAGTTTCTCTGCTCAGCACCCCCCCCCCCCCCACCTCTCTCTCTGTATCTCAGTGTTTCATTATATGGTAGTTTCTCTGCTCAGCACCCCCCCCCCCCTACCTCTCTCTCTGTATCTCAGTGTTTCATTATATGGTAGTTTCTCTGCTCAGCACCCCCCCCCCCCCCCCCCACTCTCTCTCTGTATCTCAGTGTTTCATTATATGGTAGTTTCTCTGCTCAGCACCCCCCCCCCCCCCCCACACCTCTCTCTCTCTGTATCTCAGTGTTTCATTATATGGTAGTTTCTCTGCTCAGCACCCCCCCCCCCCCACACTCTCTCTCTGTATCTCAGCGTTTCATTATATGGTAGTTTCTCTGCTCAGCACCCCCCCCCCCCCCCACCTCTCTCTCTGTATCTCAGTGTTTCATTATATGGTAGTTTCTCTGCTCAGCACCCCCCCCCCCCCCACCTCTCTCTCTGTATCTCAGCGTTTCATTATATGGTAGTTTCTCTGCTCAGCACCCCCCCCCCACACCCTCTCTCTCTGTATCTCAGCGTTTCATTATATGGTAGTTTTCTCTGCTCAGCACCCCCCCCCCCCCCCCCCACCTCTCTCTCTGTATCTCAGTGTTTCATTATATGGTAGTTTCTCTGCTCAGCACCCCCCCCCCCCCACCTCTCTCTCTGTATCTCAGTGTTTCATTATATGGTAGTTTCTCTGCTCAGCACCCCCCCCCCCCACCACACACCTCTCTCTTCTGTATCTCAGCGTTTCATTATATGGTAGTTTCTCTGCTCAGCACCCCCCCCCCCCCCCACCTCTCTCTCTGTATCTCAGCGTTTCATTATATGGTAGTTTCTCTGCTCAGCACCCCCCCCCCCCCCCACCTCTCTCTCTGTATCTCAGCGTTTCATTATATGGTAGTTTCTCTGCTCAGCACCCCCCCCCCCCCCACCTCTCTCTCTGTATCTCAGTGTTTCATTATATGGTAGTTTCTCTGCTCAGCACCCCCCCCCCCCCACCTCTCTCTGTATCTCAGCGTTTCATTATATGGTAGTTTCTCTGCTCAGCACCCCCCCCCCCCCACTCTCTCTCTCTGTATCTCAGTGTTTCATTATATGGTAGTTTCTCTGCTCAGCACCCCCCCCCACCCACACCTCTCTCTCTGTATCTCAGCGTTTCATTATATGGTAGTTTCTCTGCTCAGCACCCCCCCCCCCCCCCACCTCTCTCTTGTATCTCAGCGTTTCATTATATGGTAGTTTCTCTGCTCAGCACCCCCCCCCCCCCCACACCTCTTCTCTGTATCTCAGCGTTTCATTATATGTAGTTTCTCTGCTCAGCACCCCCCCCCCCCCCCACCTCTCTCTCTGTATCTCAGCGTTTCATTATATGGTAGTTTCTCTGCTCAGCACCCCCCCCCCCCACCTCTCTCTCTGTATCTCAGTGTTTCATTATATGGTAGTTTCTCTGCTCAGCACCCCCCCCCCCCACCTCTCTCTCTGTATCTCAGTGTTTCATTATATGGTAGTTTCTCTGCTCAGCACCCCCCCCCCCCCCCAACACACACACACCTCTCTCTCTGTATCTCTGTGTTTCATTATATGGTAGTTTCTCTGCTCAGCACCCCCCCCCCCCACCTCTCTCTCTGTATCTCAGTGTTTCATTATATGGTAGTTTCTCTTGCTCAGCACCCCCCCCCCCCCCACTCTCTCTCTGTATCTCAGTGTTTCATTATATGGTAGTTTCTCTGCTCAGCACCCCCCCCCCCCTACCTCTCTCTCTGTATCTCAGTGTTTCATTATATGGTAGTTTCTCTGCTCAGCACCCCCCCCCCCCCCACCCCTCTCTGTATCTCAGCGTTTCATTATATGGTAGTTTCTCTCTCAGCACCCCCCCCCCCCCACCTCTCTCTCTGTATCTCAGCGTTTCATTATATGGTAGTTTCTCTGCTCAGCACACCCCCCCCCCCCCCCCCACCTCTCTCTCTGTATCTCAGCGTTTCATTATATGGTAGTTTCTCTGCTCAGCACCCCCCCCCCCCCCCACCTCTCTCTCTGTATCTCAGCGTTTCATTATATGGTAGTTTCTCTGCTCAGCACCCCCCCCCCCCCCCCCACCTCTCTCTCTGTATCTCACGTTTTCATTATATGGTAGTTTCTCTGCTCAGCACCCCCCCCCCCCCCCCACCTCTCTCTCTGTATCTCAGGTTTCATTATATGGTAGTTTTCTCTGCTCAGCACACCCCCCCCCCCCCACCTCTCTCTCTGTATCTCAGGTTTCATTATATGGTAGTTTCTCTGCTCAGCACCCCCCCCCCCCACCTCTCTCTCTGTATCTCAGGTTTCATTATATGTAGTTTCTCTGCTCAGCACCCCCCCCCCCCCCCACCTCTCTCTCTGTATCTCAGTGTTTCATTATATGGTAGTTTCTCTGCTCAGCACCCCCCCCCCCCCCCCCCACACACTCTCTCTCTCTGTATCTCAGTGTTTCATTATATGGTAGTTTCTCTGCTCAGCACCCCCCCCCCCCACCTCTCTCTCTGTATCTCAGGTTTCATTATATGGTAGTTTTCTCTGCTCAGCACCCCCCCCCCCCCCCCTCACCAGTACCTCCGACACCCCCCCCCCCCACCCCTCTGTATCTCAGCGTTTCATTATATGGTAGTTTCTCTGCTCAGCACCCCCCCCCCCCCCCCCACACCTCTCTCTGTATCTCAGTGTTTCATTATATGGTAGTTTCTCTGCTCAGCACCCCCCCCCCCCCCACCTTCTCTCTGTATCTCAGCGTTTCATTATATGGTAGTTTCTCTGCTCAGCACCCCCCCCCCCCCCCCCCCCTCTGTCTCTCTGTAATCTTCTGGCGTTGTTCTTATATGTTTTGTGTGAATGTTTTGTGGAGGGGAGAGACAAGAGAGAGAACGAGAGAAGGAGAGAGGCACTTAAGATAGCGTGTCTTATATATGTGGTGTATACTCCCACAAACCGCCATATGTTGAATCATTATCTTCATGACTTAGATACTTTCATTAAGTTATGTTATGTATATGTAGTATTATGTTACTGTTATTGTCATTATCACTCATTTTCTTATCATTATTGCCATGTTTGCATTACTATGTGTTATTGAATATTGTGTAAACACAACACCCCACCACAACACCACCAACACACACACAACACACACACTCCTGGTATACCTCAACGCTGTTTCATCCTCAACTAATAGTAGTTTCTCTGCTCAGACCCTCCCCCCTCTCTCCCTCTCTCTGCTCTCTGTAGTGTTGTTGTAGTGTTGTTTTGTGTTTATTATGGTAGTTTTTCACCGTACTACAATATAGGGAACATCTGTCATAGAAACGTTCTTCAAAAGTTAAGTCTGTGATGCAAGCAAAAACTCTCTTGTCGCGTTCTACATGCTTTTTCAGTCCAGTCAAACTGACGAAATTAAGACTAATGGATATCGTGATGCTGACGAAACTGAAACCTTCAGAATTAATATTAACCCCCACAAAGGTCAAACAAGTTGTCTTGTAATTTGTTTTCCTTCGTCCCATAATTAATTTCTCTTTAAAACTTTAATTGAAATACGAAAAAAGCGTTGATTATCTTGAATATACTGTTACTTACGATTTCTGTTGTATGATGTCATATGTAATTTAAGAACACGCGTCGTTAGTTAAAACAGATGACATTAAAGGTGAGGACACTTTTTGCTGTTGTTGTTCAGATGTGTAGCAAAGTTCATTTTTTCTCGAAATGTACAGCAAATTAGTTTTGTTGAGATAATACAAATTATCTGCTCTCCTACTGATAATTCTTTGCTCACTGCTGTCTTTATTCTTTGGCTGGTGTATCATTACATTTGGCTGGTAACTTACTTTGAATCACTCAAGAAAGGCTTCGTCGGCAAAAATATTTTCAAGGCTGTTGTACTGCTTATGCACGTGCGTGTGCGCGTGCGTGCGTGTGTGGGTGGGTGAGAGAGAGAGAGAGAGAGAGAGAGAGAGAGAGAGAGAGAGAGGAGAGCTAGAGAGAGAAGAGAGAGAGAGAGAAAGGTAGGGTGTGCGTCGCTAGTTCAAACAACACGAGGCTATAAAACTCGAGTGTCTGATTTGAATCAAGTAAGCGTAAAGTTGTTCCATTACTTTTAAAAAAAAAAAAAAAAAATCATAAAGAGGAGTGGTGGGAACGAGGGCGATAGGAGTGGAGGGGAGTGTTGTCGTGAGGACGGGAAAGGGGAGGGAGGTGGAAAAAAGGGGAGGGGGGGGGGGGGGAGGGTGGACAGAAACCATGATTACTCGTTACTGCTAACGACCGAAGACACGAATTAACGAAGCGACGCCGGGTTAGCAGGACTTGATAATTTGCTCTTCTTTTACATAGCACGTCCGTTGCAACATGAAACGGTCAGAGTAATACCGATGCTGAAGATGACTATGTAGAGGGTTATAAAAAATAGTCATCACATTCCCAACAACGTTGATGAGGGACATCGATGGAGAGTGGGCTGAAAAATGAAGCGACTAGCAGTCAGAAACCTAAACGAATCTGAAAACGTTTTTTTTTTTTTTTTTAAGTCGTACATCCGCCAAACATGAACAAACGAATCACAAGACAAAACACAACGCGTTTCGACCTCGTAGGTCTTCTTCTGGCGAGAGAAACAACACTCAGGACAACGAAGATGAACAAATGGGGACTGGCCTCTTTGCCAAAGTTTCGATCACAAACCAGTCTGCATCGTCACAATTATGACAATGTTGATGATGAAGATTAATGGAGAGGTGTCGCTTTACGACAGTTTATTCACACACCATTCCACGTCGTCATTACAGTGCAATATGGATGGTGAATACTGATAGCGGAGAATTATATACTGTTACAAAAGACAAATCACATACCGGTCTGTATCGTCATAACGGTGACAGTGTCGATGTTGAGGAGTAACGGAGAATTGTGTTGAATTGAATATCGAAGATTAGATTAAAGTCCTATAGCCCAGTTGCGGGGGGGGGGGGGGGGAGGGGGGGGGGCGGGGACAGTGAACTGTCACAAGCTCATCGTGTCTGGAGCTTGGTACAATGGAAGGAGGGATTGACCTGTTTGTCCACTTCCGCCGCCTTAAACCTTCTCTGAACTGAATCAAGAACCGGTTTGCTGCTGGGACTGGACAAAGGAGGTTTTGAAGCCAAAAGAAGCATCCCGGCCCACCAGGGATTCCAACTCACGACTGTCAGGTTCGCAGACAAACGTTCTGATGCTGTGACCATTGGCCTGTCTGGGTGAGAACTACACGTCACAACAGTTGGGTCGTTTAACGGTAGGCTCCGTCACCACTGTGATAATACTGATGCAGAACATTATCATACCTAGTTATCCCTTTCAGTTTTTCTCTCTTTAGTTTCTTTATTTAAAAAAGCGCACCTACTCACAGGAAAACAAATAAACACACGAACATACAACAACAACAACACCTGCCGCACAACCATACCATTAACGCCAACCAAATCAAAGCATCCAATTACAACCCCCCCCCCCCCCAGTTTTAATACGCATGATCGATGTTAATAAGCAACCAATAATTGCTTAACTTTCCAAGAGAAGTGTCCAGTGTTTTGTCCGGTCATCTGTTTGTCCGTATTGTCTTGCAGAACCAGTAACATTCCTTTAAAAAATTTGTTTCAATTTCTGCTCTCAGTCACCTCGCTTTGAAACTAACTTTCCCAGAGATTTTCCTTCGCCTTGACTTCAGTGTATTGTGGTATTTAAAACGCAAACAAAACGGATGGTTCGATATGACGAATAATTATCATACTCTGAACGAATGGATGTCTGTCTATTCTTTACACACTATTTCATGAATTTATTTCTTGTGATAACTATATCCATTCTTTTACAATCTGGCTTCGTCACGAAATATTCGTTCTTTTAATTCATACATACACGACGGAAATTCAGTGGGGAGGGAAGGTGGATTGACAAGAAAGTGAAGGAAGAGTCATTATCGATGGAGGCATGTAAACACATGCCGGAAAACAACGACGCTCCTTTTTTTTTTTTTTTTTTTAAATGGGAAAACAAAAGACTTGGAAACAAAACTCAACTTCCCCGAAGATGGAGTATGGCTGCCTTAATGGCTGGATAAAACGGTCATACACACAAAACTCCACTGCCTGTCTATACAGGCAGTCTCCGCAGGAGTATGAGCCTGGGTACGTAGAAAGAAAGAAAGAAAGACAGACAGAAAAGCCAAGTAAAGATTCAACTGAAAAAGCAAAAAGAAGTTAAAGAAGGATTAATCATTATACACTCCTCTTCACAGTACTATCGATAGCAGCTGTTGCAGTATCCATTGCATAAGGTCTTAAAAAAGTAACTGACTGTCTTGATAACAGTTGTTACCGAATTCGTCAAATGATACGTTAAAATAACGTGTTTAACTTTATGGACAGCAGCTGTTCTGATACCCACGATACATTATGTGAATAACAAAAACCCTGACGATAGCAATTATTCCAATACCCGTGAATTAAAATAAGAAAAAAAATGATTTAATCCAATCGATAGCGGTCGCTTATGCCTTTTATTATCAATCGAAAATACTGACAGCAGATGTTCCAATACTCGCACTTCATGTTTTTGTTTGCTTGTTTGGTTACATAAAGCAAACCATAAAGCCGTTCCTTACATAACCCGGATCCCTTCAACCTAGAGGAATGGCTGGGAACAAGGTGAAGCAGATGATGATCATCCTGGTTAAAAAATAAACAAACAAACAAAAACAAAAAAAACAACAGAAACACACACACACATTCACACACCAACCAACCCATCAATCATCAAGCACACAGCTACCCATCCAAACTCCAACCAACCAACCTGTCATGCAGACAGACAGTTCAGACTGTGTCCAGTGGTGGAACGTATACACAGTTCCCTAGGTCTACTGCTGGCCCTGTGGACCTTATACACAGTTCCCTAGGTCTACTGCTGGCCCTGTGGACCTTATACACAGTTCCCTAGGTCTACTGCTGGCCCTGTATGTCCAATGGTGGACCTTATGCACAGTTCCCTAGGTCTACTGCTGGCCCTGTATGTCCAATGGTGGACCTTATACACAGTTCCCTAGGTCTACTGCTGGCCCTGTATGTCCAATGGTGGACCTTATACACAGTTCCCTAGGTCTACTGCCGGCCCTGTATGTCCAATGGTGGACCTTATACACAGTTCCCTAGGTCTACTGCCGGCCCTGTATGTCCAATGGTGGACCTTATACACAGTTCCCTAGGTCTACTGCTGGCCCTGTATGTCCAATGGTGGACCTTATGCACAGTTCCCTAGGTCTACTGCTGGCCCTGTATGTCCAATGGTGGACCTTATACACAGTTCCCTAGGTCTACTGCTGGCCCTGTATGTCCAATGGTGGACCTTATACACAGTTCCCTAGGTCTACTGCCGGCCCTGTATGTCCAATGGTGGACCTTATACACAGTTTCCCTAGGTCTACTGCTGGCCCTGTATGTCCAATGGTGGACCTTATACACAGTTCCCTAGGTCTACTGCCGGCCTGTATGTCCAATGGTGACCTTATACACAGTTCCCTAGGTCTACATGCGGCCTGTATGTCCAATGGTGGACCTTATGCACAGTTCCCTAGGTCTACTGCTGGCCCTGTATGTCCAATGGTGGACCTTATACACAGTTCCCTAGGTCTACTGCTGGCCCTGTATGTCCAATGTGGACCTTATGCACAGTTCCCTAGGTCTACTGCTGGCCCTGTATGTCCAATGGTGGACCTTATGCACAGTTCCCTAGGTCTACTGCTGGCCCTGTATGTCCAATGGTGGACCTTATGCACAGTTCCCTAGGTCTACTGCTGGCCCTGTATGTCCAATGGTGGACCTTATGCACAGTTCCCTAGGTCTACTGCCGGCCCTGTATGTCCAATGGTGGACCTTATACACAGTTCCCTAGGTCTACTGCCGGCCCTGTATGTCCAATGGTGGACCTTATGCACAGTTCCCTAGGTCTACTGCTGGCCCTGTATGTCCAATGGTGGACCTTATACACAGTTCCCTAGGTCTACTGCCGGCCCTGTATGTCCAATGGTGGACCTTATACACAGTTCCCTAGGTCTACTGCCGGCCCTGTATGTCCAATGGTGGACCTTATGCACAGTTCCCTAGGTCTACTGCTGGCCCTGTATGTCCAATGGTGGACCTTATGCACAGTTCCCTAGGTCTACTGCTGGCCCTGTATGTCCAATGGTGGACCTTATGCACAGTTCCCTAGGTCTACTGCTGGCCCTGTATGTCCAATGGTGGACCTTATGCACAGTTCCCTAGGTCTACTGCTGGCCCTGTATGTCCAATGGTGGACCTTATGCACAGTTCCCTAGGTCTACTGCTGGCCCTGTATGTCCAATGGTGGACCTTATGCACAGTTCCCTAGGTCTACTGCTGGCCCTGTATGTCCAATGGTGGACCTTATACACAGTTCCCTAGGTCTACTGCTGGCCCTGCAACTCTGCGGCGGAACTAACTCGTGATACACTTTAATGAACGAAGCCTTACTTCGGAGGTGGGATGGAGTGTGGAGAAGGGGGTGGAGGAAGAGGAGCTGGTGTGTGTGTGTGTGCGTGTGTGTGTGTGTGTGTGTGTAGGGGGGGGGAGGCACGAAGGGGATGGTGAAGAGGTAGAGAATACAGGATTGCCAGAAGAGGGAGGCGGGCTTGGGGTTGGGGTGCTCAGAGAGAGAGAGAGAGAGAGAGAGAGAGAGAGAGAGAGAGAGAGAGATGAGGATTTTGGTTTGTTCTTGCTGTTCTGCTGGTTTCTTCAAATAAAATGCGAGAAGTGACGAAGCGATAAACAAACAACAACAATAACAACAGTAGCAGCAAAAAACAACAAAAAATCATGATGATAATAATTAGGACACTCAGAATTCCGCCAGGCTCGAACAGACCTTGCATCAATCCCAGAATTCCATGGGGTGGGCCTCGGGGCCAGCTTCCGTCTTTCCACCCAGTTCGGATCAAACTGACTCAGCAGTGGTGGCTGATCTTGTGGATCAGATGCTGAGCCCACCCTTTGTGCTCAGCTAGGACGTGGACCTCCACCAACACTGAAAGGGATCGCCCCGGGGGCCACTGTTCTATCTTTTCCACCCAGCTTCGTTCAAATTGGCACAGTTGTTTTCGCATCATCTCACAGGCAGACAGACAGACAACACAGCAGACATGGGTGAAAACATAATCTTCGAGGATGGTCCTCGCCATGCTCCGAAGACAAACACGGTTTAGAACGAGTGCACGCGCGCATATACACGCACGCACGTACACGCGCACTTTATCCACTAAATCTGAACATTCTGAAATAAAAGGAACGGTTGAAAAATGTTCCCCGTGAACTATTCTTTTTTTTCTTTTTATAAGACGATAATGCTGTCGTGATGAAACTGGAAATATTCGGTCTAATCAACCTTCAGATTCTGGACAATGGACACTGATGCTGTTTTAAATTGGCGGCACACATCATATGCTGAAAAAATAGCTAGGAGGTAGAAAAACAAACGCAGGCTAACCATGCCTCAGTTATCATATCAATGACTGGGTAAAGGTTTTCTTTTGATAGAAAAAAGGCAGGGGATAGCGGCTGGTGTCTTCGAACGTAAACAGGAGTGCAAAAGACAGCGTTACAAGATACATGCAAAATCTGTCACTAGCAGCATAATATCCTTCTTCTGAAGAAGACAAAGTGACCATTTTTATCACAATTTGCTCACGTCTACGAGCCATAATCAACGTCAGTCTCAATCGACTTTTATCACAATTTGCTCATTGTCTACGAGCCATAATCAATGTCAGTCTCAATCGACTTTATACAATTTGCTCATGTCTACGAGCCATAATCAATGTCTCAATCGACTTATAACATTGCTCATGTGTACGAGCCATAATCAATGACAGTCTCCAATCGACTTATAAACAATTTGCTCATGTCTACGAGCCATGATCAATGACAGTCTCAATCGACTTTATAACAATTTGCTCATGTGTACGAGCCATAATCAATGTCAGTCTCAATTGACTTTATAACAATTTGCTCATGTCTACGAGCCATAATCAATGACAGTCTCAATCCACTTAGATTGCTATACCATTTGATAACATGTACCATGCGCTTTAAGTTGCGTTGAGTTGGGCGCGATAAAGACATCTGTTTCATCTTCTTGTACTTTCGACAAATTGTACATTTCAAATCAACATCACTGTGTGCTGTATGGCGATATTGCCATTCTGCCATGTCAGGGACGCCATATTTGAATGTTGTCAATATGTAACCTGAAATGTCTGTCTAAATTCTGTAGAAAACACTTTTTTTTGGTTCCACTTCGCGATATTTCTAACATGGAAATCCACTTCTTGTCATATGCCTGTGGTAAATATCTGTATAAAGATTTGCAGAACCTCGTCAATCCCTTTGCTCACCTTAATCAACCCATACCTTCCAAATCCAGACATATCAATTCACAACGAGCAGTTGAAGCCCTAGTTTTCTTATCCTGTACCTCTGAAGGAAAAAAAATCTGCAGTTTTTATGAAATTATCTCTACTCATTTTCCTTAATTTTAACCAAAACATTACTCACTAGATCTTATAAATATTACGATATCTCTTTGTTTCTCCGTCTACAAACTCACCTGGGTCTCGTTTTTCCTACGCCCGAGATCTTTTCATAACAAACACGAGAACCTTCTCTCACTGAAATGCAGCATGATCGGGTCCCCATAACTCTGAACATTAATGCACAATAGACTTACGGTCCCCATAACTCTGAACATTAATGCACAATAGGCTTACGGTCCCATAACTCTGAACATTAATGCACAATAGGCTTACGGTCCCTATAACTCTGAACATTAATGCACAATAGGCTTACGGTCCCCATAACTCTGAACATTAATGCACAATAGGCTTACGGTCCCATAACTCTGAACATTAATGCACAATAGGCTTACGGTCCCCATAACTCTGAACATTAATGCACAACAGGCTTACGGTCCCATAACTCTGAACATTAATGCACAATAGGCTTACGGTCCCCATAACTCTGAACATTAATGCACAATAGGCTTACGGTCCCCATAACTCTGAACATTAATGCACAATAGGCTTACGGTCCCCATAACTCTGAACATTAATGCACAATAGACTTACGGTCCCCATAACTCTGAACATTAATGCACAGTAGGCTTACGGTCCCCATAATTCTGTGCATTAATGCACAATAGACTGAATGTGTGAATCCACTGACTTCAGTAAGACAGCTAAAAGATTACTTTTTAATTTACACAGACTTTGCAAAATGCACGACAGGGCGTTTTCCTTGAGTTTGTTTGCTTTTTCGTTTTCTGTGTGTTTGTTGGTTTTGAACGGCTGGCCAGATGCAGCCACGACATGCTACAAGAAAGTGTGTTTGGAAACATTATCAACAGGCAGATACCCTCACCCCCCCCCCCCCCTTTCCTGTAGATAAATATGCTACTGTGATTTACATTTAGCTTCAGAAGTCGAGCTGTCGCTTTACAATCCGGACTGACCTTACCTGCCACGTCACAATTCAACAACGATATGAATAGCTCAAACTAAGCAGAAATGTGACCCAGTATTGCCGCTTCCTGTAACATGCGATGCTAAATCGGTGATACATAAAGAGAAGATTACACTTCTACCCGCGTCTTGCTTCAATCACATAACGAGCGCCGTGGACGAGCCAGGTAGTTCCACGTGTAGTTCTGTCTTTAACATTCATGCACATGTTATGAATGTACCCGAATATTTCAGTTGTCTTTGATTACAGTTGTTTTTTTTTTAAGTATAGACCATAGTAAATTTTTATCTATGGAATCCAGTGCTTTTTCAAAATCAATGAAGGTTACCTCAAGTTCTGTTACAGAGAAAACCTGTTTTTAGTATTAATGGCATCGTGAATCATCAAGATGC
>CM065746.1:36066696-36079196 GCA_033310375.1 Conus canariensis | reverse complement strand
CAACATATACCGATGTCTGGATCCATTTCAAAGCTGAGAACGTTGAGCCCTTCGCAAACACCCCCCACCCCCAACTCCCTCCAGAAAATCCCATCTCTTCCCCCCTTGTTTAAACTAAGCCATTAAATATCAAACCATTGAGCTTTCAGTCTGAGGAAATGTTGCCTATTCCAAGGAGCCTGTAATTCCTATGATTACATCGTGTTGGATATTTTAAATTGTGTTTGCGTTTGTTTTCAGCAAACATGCACACTTCATTACCGACTCGAATATGACCCAAGCCCGTCTTGTGATTGTCGTTTCCTTGAAGGAAACAATAACACAGACAACACACAACGCACACACACATCACAGTTAAGCTAATGAACAGTGAGGGGAAAAAAAATCAATATCCGCCATAATAAATAACAAAATGTTACTGAAAAGAAACTCACACAGTAGAAAACCGCACAGTCGCAGAAGAGAGAGAGAGAGAGAGAGAGAGAGAGAGAGAGAGAGAGAGAGAGAGAAAAGGGAGAGAAAAAGAACAACAACAGAGCTCTTCCGACACAAACACGTCACAGAAGAATCATCGCTCCACAGATAATAACGCAGTGTCGTCTGCTTCTTTACGCCCTTGTCGTCTGCGGGGTCGGAAATGGATGACCGAATGAACGACACATGCGAAACACGGAGAGAAGTGGTTTGATAAGTGAGCGCGCGCGCGCACGCGTGGTGTGGGTGTGTGTGGGGGGGGGGGGGGGGGGGGGGGGGGGGGGGGGGGGGGGGGGGGGGGGGGGGGGGGGGGGGGGGAGGGGGAGGGGAAGGGGCGAGCAGACAACAGAGGAGCGGAGAGAAGCAGGAAGAAAAATTATAACTTATACAACATTAGATGAATGGGATAGAGGAACAGACAACGCCGAGAGAGAGAGAGAGAGAGAGAGAGAGAGAGAGAGAGAGAGAGAGAGAGAGAGAGAGCGTTATGTGTGTGGTGTGTGTGTGTGTGTGTGGTGTGTGTGTGTGTGTGTGGGTCTGTGCGCGCGTGTGTGTAATGTGTGTGTGTGTAAAAAAAGAGAGACAGAGAGCGAGCGACCGAGCAAGCGAGAGAGAGAGAGAGAGAGAGAGAGAGGAGAGAGAGAGAAAGACGGACAAAGAGAGAGAGAGAGAGAGGAGAGAGAGAGAGAGAGAGAGAGAGAGACAGACAAACAGACAGTGAGTATGATGACAACGGCGACGGTGATGGGAAGGGGGGGGGGGGGGGGGGGGGGGGGGGGGGGGGGGGGGGGGGGGGGGGGCGGGGGAGGGGGAATTTGGGAGATAACGGATCTTTTGATGGAATGGATATTTAATTCAATCAAGGGGAAGCACTCTCTCTCTCGCAGTTCCCAGCCTCCCCTGATCACTTTCTCTCATTATCCTCACATACCACATCAGCTTAACTCCCATTTTCAATCTTCTCTATGTCCCCACTTCTAGTCTGTAAACCAGCGCGCTGCCTTTGGGCAAGTTAACTGGCCAAAAAAACAAGTGTGTGTGTGTGTGGGGGGGGGGGGGGGGGGGGGGGGGGGGGGGGGGGGGGGGGGGGGGGGGGGGGGGGGGGGGAAGGGGGGGGGGAGGGGGGGCGGGAGGGAAGAGTGGACGAGAAGAGGAGGGGGGAGAGGTGTCATAAAAATACAGAAAAAAAATTACTGTCGTTCATACCTCTCTCTCTCTGTCTGTCTGTCTGTCTCTTTCTCTCCACAGGTTTGATTCAGGAGGTCTGAGACTCTAAATAAGCTCTTTTCAGTTTGTTCAATAGATTTCTTTAAAAGTGATTGAAACAAAATACAATCCTCTGAGCTGCCATTTCACACGTACATAATACACACAACTAGACTACCGTTATACTGCCATTACACTCACGTGCGCAGATAACTGCGCACGCGCATATATGGAAGCGTGTGCAATCATGCATGCGTAAGCACACGCATAAGTGCATGTACACACTGGCGTATGTCTGCATGCACAAACATACAACGTACGCTCACACATTTACACACTCACACATACACTCCAGACACATGCACTCACAGGCACATACACAAATTCACGTGCTTGCACACATACACACACACACACACACACTCTCTCTCTGTCCTCTCTCTCTCCCACACACACACACACGCGCACGCACGCACACACGCACACACACACGGCGCGCGCGCGCGCGCGCGAATACATACAAACAACTATAGTAGTGGACAAATGATCGTTAGGTAAGTATTCAAAGTCTGACCAGTGTGATGGTTAATATGTATGCTAGAGGTTACATAAGTCCTGTCCATAAGACCCTCTTCCTTACTCTATTCCTTTTCATTGACTCATTCATTCATTTCACCACTGTAGCCCTGCATATTGCGGCTTCATGGCTCGACAGATGTGGTGTAGCGTATATGGACTACACCGCACGTAGTGACAACTGCTTAAAACGAAACTGAACCCGGAACCAGAGAAGTGAGAATGGAACCGTGACTGAACGATCGTGAGAAGGTGAGATCTTGGTTCCTCATCGATGGGCCATCGATCCAGGAATTGTCAGCCGTCTTTCACGCCATTCACAACAAAGCCGTTCTTGTGTGCACGGGAAGGCGACGGCAAGGTCCTCTCCACTGCACTCGTTGTGTGTGTGTGTGTGTGTGGTGTGTGTGTGTGTGTGTGTGTGTGTGTGTGTGTGTGTGTGTCTCCGTATGTCTGTTTGTCTATCTGTCTGTGTTTGTGTTTGTGACATGTTGTTGTTCGGCTTTTTGTGTGTGTGTGTGTGTGTGTGTGTGTGTGTGTGTGTGTGTGTGTGTGTGTGTAAACCTGCCCCGCTGGTCCCCCCCCCCCCCCCCCCCCCCCCTTTCTTCGGTTCCGACGTTACCGCGCGGCGCGCGCGCGCGCGCGCGCACACACACACACACACACACTCACAACTTAAACACATAGGTACACACCTTCACACACACACACTGACTGACATATGCATTCACATCTATGTACACTCAACATTACACACTTGCATCAGTTCATCAGTGCACACTTATCAGCGCCCATCCATTTGCAGCAAATAAAACAGGGAATCCCGGAAGATTCAAAGTCTCTGATCTCAATTAACGTGTGTGTTGTCATTTGCGTCCGCTAGTGGAAAGGCCCATTTTAGGTCTGCCCCATTCCCTAGGAGTCTTCGTAGCGCTGGTCTTGAGATGATTCCAGTATTTGTTGGGTTGATCATGTTTCTTGCTCTTCCATTTAGCTGGATGTGCGGCCACTTCCTCTCTTGACGCTGAGCTCTGCAAGACGGTCTACAGCATGGTGGCTGTGATATTGTTTGTTGAGATGATTCTATAAGTGGTGGTGGTGATGGTGTTGTTTTTACAGATCGGCCAAGCTGTAATCCAGTTCCTCCCGTTGCCTTGCCTGCCAGTATGTCTGCTCTCTCATTTCCTTTGACGCCTGCATGTCCCCGGGCAGTACATCCATGGAAGTCTCTCCAACGGAAGGCTGCACATTACTTCATGCCTAGCAGGGCCTCTTACACCACGGAGTCAATCGGTGTTTATGGCTTGTTGAGTTCGAAACTGTGGATGAGAGCCAGTGGAGCGTTTGTGTCACCGCTTCTATCTCCATTGTTAGACTTGAAGTTGTTAAGCTCTATGCACCATTGTCTTCCTGGACAGTTGGGCCGGTAGCTTCAATGAGTATCGTCAGACTGACTTACCTTTGGTGGCCAAACAGTCAGCGTATAACAGTATCTTCTTTTTTGCCAAGTTTTTTTTTTCCACCTGCATGTGAATTTGTGCGTTGGTGTTGCCCTCTGGCCATTCTGGCCAGGGTCGTCAAAGCTCTGGTGTGATACTACCGTTGGTAGTTTCCCAGTCCTTAGTTTCTTTGAGTTCTGATAACAGGCACACAGGCGGTATATTGTCTTCTGCCTGTCTCAACCACAGTTCTCCACGTCATAGATGAGTGCTTTTGACTGCCGCATGTACTGGGTTTGGGTTAATTTCACGTGTTCTAAACTATGCCTTTACTTGTTCTAGCTTGTGTCTGACCTGCATTGAAGTAGTTTCTTATTGTGTGTCCTTTGTAGTTCCCAAGATGTGTCTGACCTGCATTAAGATAGTTTCTTATTGTGTGTTCTTTGTAGTTCCCAAGATGTGTCTGACCTGCATTGAAATAGTTTCTTATTGTGTGTCCTTTGTAGTTCCCAAGATGTGTCTGACCTGCATTAAGATAGTTTCTTATTGTGTGTTCTTTGTAGTTCCCAAGATGTGTCTGACCTGCATTGAGATAGTTTCTTATTGTGTGTCCTTTGTAGTTCCCATGATCAGTCTCAATAAGATAAGGATACAGCACTACGTGAGTTATAGCCCCCTATTCAAACCCGACAAGTTAACTTTGTTATGAAAGCGCGTTTCTTTCCGTCCAGTACGAACTGCCAAATGTGCTAAAACATGTAATGTTTACATGACATCTGTAGAATGTTTGAGGTGTTTCAGTTACAACTAAATTAATTCTGATCTTTGACGGCACGAAAATTCGACGGAGAGACACCATGTAAGCGAGAGAGGGTCGAAAGAGCAAAAGTCTTACTTTAGAATCCTCCCTTTACTCCCCCCCCCCCCCCCCACCCTCCTTCCCCTACTTTTGTCCATCTTGAGATTCTTCTCCGTTAATTTCCCAGTCTTGTTGGCAGAGGGTGAGGGGAGCCGGAGTTTTACAATGGAAATTACTGAGGAAGGCCCCCAAGGCTCGGGTCAACACCGGCGAGGATGATGCTATTGAGCTATCGGGTTACGACAACCAGAACAACACGATACTGTAGTCTCTCTCACGTAGCTGCCAGCCCTCTGGAGTCAACATTCTGGAACCTCGGAATGAAGGGGGTGGGTGGAGTGAAGGGGGGGGGGGGGGCAGTTCGGCTTTTCAGTTTGACTGCACGCAGTTCTGTCCCCTCTATGTTTCAGTTTGACTGCACGCAGTTCTGACCCCTTTATGTTTCAGTTTGACTGCACGCAGTTCTGACCCCTTTATGTTTCAGTTTGACTGCACGCAGTTCTAACCACTTTATCCTTCAGTTAGACATATGCGGGTTAAAAAAAAAGAAAATTCATTTTCAATACACATTGTTGCCAACATTCCCACAACATCATTTGGGCATTGTTCTGCTTCACTTTATACTTCTTGTCAAAAAAAAAAAAAAAAAAAAAACAAACAAACCGACACCCAGTCCAACTTTCATGATTAAGCTGTGAAAGAACACCTTAAATGAGGCGGACAACAGTTAATTATTTATTTCTAGATTTTTTTTTTCGCATTGAATTCGAGTTTCCGGGACTGATGTCTAAATTTGGAGGAAATTCCAGAAAAATTCTGGAGAGCTGGCAACATATCATTATTTGCACTAGGCGCTAGTGGAAATGGACCGTTTCGGGAAGACCACATCATCACATGCGTGATAGGCCGTGACTAGACCGTGAAGCAAGTTGAGGTAGAACACACAACTGAATTTAGATTAATTGTTACCTAGAATAAACAACAACCAAACGGCTCACGCAGTTGAACTGAAATAATCCATATCGCAATACAAAAGAAAAAAAAAAAAGACGCAAATGAAACAATACCTTCCAAATTGTTGTCGATCCAGCACTTGAGTTTTGTCGTCTGCTTCACACCAGCTTACAACTCTGACTGTACTGCGCATGTCCAAACCGCGAGACAAACTGCCTGGGTGGACGGGTGAAAGGTGTCGGGGAGACAGGGGGATGGGGGTGGGTGAAGGGTGTGGAGGGGAGGGGAGGTAAACACAAACACAGGAGGTGGATGGGAGAGGGAATAAAACAATTGCGGGGAAGGAGAGAGAGAGAGAGAGAGAGAGAAGAGAGAGAGAGAGAGAGAGAGAGAGAGAGAGAGAGTCACACACACACACACACACACACTTATGCTCAGAGAGAGTCGCACCACACACATACGCTCAGAGAGAGAGAGAGAGAGAGAGAGAGAGAGAGAGAGGGGGGGGGAGGGAGTAGGGGAACGAGGGGGGAAGGAGTTCCGGGTGTTTGGAACATCCCACCCCCTAAACTTCCCACCCCCTCTCGCGCCCGCAGGCTGGCAGAAATTGCATTTGGGAACGTTCCCCCCCCCCCCCCCCCCCCGCCAAACCCCACAGGACCTTTAGCCCTCCCTCCTCCACCCCCACCCCACCCACCCCCTCCCTCATATACCTGACCTGGCCCTGGACAGAGACAGGCAGACAGACAGAGATAAGCAGACAGACAGAGATAGGCAGTCAGACAGACAGACAAGATTGATCAAAACACCACACACACACACACCACCTTGAGACAGACAAACAGACAAAAGGAGTAGACACTGAAGAAGTCAAAACGACAGGAAAAAAAAAAAAGGGGGGGGGGGGGAAGAACTCTCCCACCCCCACCCCCACCCCAAAGAGACGGGAAAAAAAAAAAAAAAAAGGGAGGGGGAAAAAAAATCGAAATGATAACCAACACATACAGCCCAAATCAGGCGCCACCAAGACGCACGACCCTGTCCCCTCCTCTCTTCTTCTTCTTCCTCCCGCTCTCTCCTCCCTCCCTCCACCTGCCCCCCCCCCCCCCGCCCCTCCCCAGGGCCCCATCTCTCTCTCTCTCTCTCTCTCTCTCTCTCTCTGTCAGCTTCTTTCTTGCACACGCACACACGCGGCGCGACAGAGGGACTCCGCAGTGAAGGCGGGAAACGCGCGGAGCGGCGCGTCAGCCGGGCGGCGAATGGCAGACAGACAGACTGGGCGACGCCTTGATCAGAGCCCCGCACCGGCCTTGTGGCCACTTGCACGTCCTCTGTGTGTGTGTGTGTGTGTGTGTGTGTGTGTGTGTGGTGGTGAAATGAATCACCACAAATAAATTATCAAGTCACTCTGTCTGGCTCGCTGTCTGTCTGCCTGTCAGTCTCTGTCTGCCTCTCTCAAAGCTTTCTATCTCAAGCGCGTGCGTGTATGCATGTGTGTGTGTGTGTGTGTTGTGTGTGTGTGTGTGTGTGTGTGTGTGTGTGTGTGTGTACGTACGTGCACGCGCGTGCGCACGCCCCGCGTGTGTGTGTGTGTGTGTGTGTGTGTGTGTGTGCACGATGGATCACCACAAATAACGTATGATGTTCAGTCTGTCTGTCTTCCAACTGTATGGAATAGATCACTTATGATGACCAGTCTGTCTGTCTGCCTATCTGTCCGTCTGTTTGTCTCTCAAACTTATCACTGACGGCGCGACTTACTTGTAAATACTGCAGTGCCAAAAACACCACAGCAATGGTTCTAGTGTACGATTTGAACGTGACGGTAATGTGAGTGTGTGTGTATGTGGGGGTGTTTTGCTTTGTTTTATTTTTACATGCCCTGCGAACTCTAGCCAACACACTCAAAATCACACCCAAGCCAAAAAGTACGCCTCTCGTTTCTTATTTTTTCTTTCTTTCTAAAATTGTTGCACAGTCTTTTTTTTATTTTTTTTGTTTACCTCCCCCTTTTCACACACACACACACACACACACACACACACACACACACACACACACACACACAAAACAAAACAAAAACATAAATCTAGTTGCAAAGTGAGACGACTGCAGGCGGAAATCTAAACAAATCTAAATAAATGTTAGCGAACCGCCCAGAGAAACGTGGACAAACGTGACTCTTGTGACTCGTTTGTCCACGTTTCTCTGGGCGATTCGCTAACATTTATTTAAAAAAAAAACAACATAAAACAAAAACAAACACCCTCCCCAACCACCCATCCTTTCTCCATTGACTTTGTTCGGAAAGTTTAATTATTATGAGGAATGAAATTTAGCATAAGTAACCTCTGTACGAACAAAATTTTTTCTGGCTTTTTGTTTGTTTGTTTGTGGTCATTTCACAGAATCCCGTTTGTTTGTACGCAGAAAAGCCAAGGGACGCTACCCAGAATGACCTCCCCCTCCTCCTCCCCCCACCTTCATACCTCATCGTTGTTTCCTGTGATGGTGTATTTAGTGTGAATGGGTCGGTGTGTGTAGCTCAAGGTAGTGTGATTCACTGGGCAGGAGCTGAGGCGTGTGTGTACGCTGTACAGGCAGTGAGTTGTGGTTGCGGCGTAGGCCACAGGCACTGCAGCAGTTTTCATGGCGTAAGCTGCTTAACGGCGTGTGGACTATTGGTCGTTCTTCTGGCGTAGAGCTGGTGTGTGTGTGTGTGTGTGTGTGTGTGTGTGTGTGTGTGTGTGTGTGTGTGTGCTTGCTTGCTCGTTTTTCTCCCTGTCGACAGATCGATCAATTGGCAGACAAACTTTCCAAACCCAGCAGACAAACTTTCCAACCCAG
Source organism: Conus canariensis (assembly GCA_033310375.1). NCBI lineage: Eukaryota > Metazoa > Mollusca > Gastropoda > Neogastropoda > Conidae > Conus > Conus canariensis. The sequence goes on along the minus strand of CM065746.1, from coordinate 36,070,841 downwards.
CAGACAAACTTTCACAAACTTTCCAACCCAGCAGACAAACTTTCCAACCCAGCAGACAAACTTTCCAACCCAACCGAGACGGACTCAGCAACGGACAAAACAACAAACCGCTCAAGCGAACAACCAAGTGACCAAGTCAGCGCCGTGATGGCATACAACATTAATGAGTCACACGTCAGATCTTATTCACAGAGAAAAAAAGAACAAGCAGTCTGCACTGCCCATGCACTTTTCAAACAATGGGGGCGGCGGGAGAGCGCAGACTTCAACCACACACAGTTCGTTCGTTTATTTTTTTTCCCCGGTGGGAGAAGTAATGAGAAGTGAAACACACACACACACACACACACACACACACACACACACACACACACGCACGCACGCACGCACGCACGCACGCACCACACCACACACACCAAACACACAACTTGCTATTTCACATTTTAGTAATAAGATACGCTAAAAAAAAAAAAAAAAAAAGTGTTTATTTCACCAGAAAATTATCTAGTGTTTATTTCACCAGAAAATTATCTTCCAAGAAAATGTATCACTTCATAATTATATAAAACCCCTGAACAGTTAATTCACATTATTTGGGGGTCACTGGAACATTTGGGACAGATTTTTGCTGCATGCCGATCCGGATCCACGTGCTAACGTGGATCCTCATCCGGCCGATCAGCACTAAACTTCAGAGAAGACGTCATTCTCCCACATTCCACTACTTTCGTTGACACTGGGTCCGTAGTGTTTGCGTTATCTTGCTGACCAACCAACAAAAACAAACAAAACAGACAATGACAGACAGACAGACAAACAAACGGTCAGACTGACAGGCGCGAGTGAACACAATTAATCTCTCTTTTCCTCGGGGACTGTAAATAAACTGCTGGCATTTTCTCTGGAACCGACATAAAAAGTTCCTGTCCCACCCTCCCCCTTCCTCCCCACCCCCCGCCCCCACACTTCAGCAGCATGCAAAGACTCGTCAGCTCTTGTTTTTTTTTTTGTTTTTTTTTTATATGACAGTGTGTACACATTTTTGTAGATACAGTGTATATACATTTTTATATAGACAGCGTGAATGCGTTTTTGTATAGACAGTATGTACTCATTTTTGTATAGACAATATGTATACAATTTTGCGTATATGGTTTTGCATAGACAGCATGTATACATTTTGTATAGACAGTATGTATGCATTTTTGTATACGTAATATGAACATTTTTTTTGTATAGATAGTATGTATAAATTTTTGTATAGACCGTGAGTACACATTTCTGTATAGACAGTGTGTACATATTTTTGTATAGACAGTGTGTACATATTTTTATATAGACAGTGTGTTTACATTTCTCATATCAGTATGTATACATTTTTGTACAGACAAAAAACATACATTGTTGTATAGACAGTATGCATACATTTTGGCATAGACAGTATGTATACATTTTTGTATAGATAGTATGAATATATTTTGTATAGATAGCGTACACACATTTGTGTACAGACAGTATGCATACATTTATGTACAGACAGTATGCATACATTTTTGTACAGACAGTATGTATACATTTTTGCAAAAGATAATATGTATACATCGTTTCCCCACTTATGATGTAACACACATCACATTTTGTGCCACCATAGGGGGCCGGAATAGCTCAGTGGTAGAGCGCTGGACTCGTAATCTTGGGGGTGCGGGTTCGAATCTCCGCCGGGCCGTTTCAATACAGGGGGATTTTTCCCTCGGAGTTAACATTGGTTCTGACTCCATTCCCCATACAGTCCTTCGAATGAGACTATAAACCGAGGTTCCGTGAGTGAACGCACACATAACATCTTGCACACACATCAAATCCCATCACCAACTTTCGGAAGAGAAGGCCAGTTTGGCTGTTGGTATGGATGACACGTTACACATAGCATGCACCTTCCCCGAAGCTGGACTATGGCTGCCTTAATGGCGGGATAAGAAACCAGTCATACACACAAAACTCCACTCCCTTTGTTGGGTAGATGGGATTAATCCTTGCCTGTCTATACAGGCAGTGGCCGCAAGAGCATCAGCCTGCGTACGCAGAAGAAGAGAAGTGCCGCCATATTTGCCATGTTCGTGCCCGTTAGCCAGTGGTGAGACTTCAGCCGTGGAACCTTCTTTCTTTGTTTCTTTGTTTGTTCGAGACACAGCATGTTTTCGGCAGACGAAAGAGAGACAGGATAATGAGAATAGGAGAAGAGGGGAAGGAGGGGGTGGGGTGGGGTGGGGTGGGGTGGGGTGGGGGGTTGGTGTGGAGTGGGAAGAAGAAAAGGAACAACACCCGGCAAACGCAATCAGACTAGCAGACGACACCTTGACAGACACACAGACCCATGACGACGGAGACAGACAGACAGACAGACAGTCAGATAAAAAGATATGTCGACTCGTGATGTCGGTCATGGGAGAGGCTTTGTCGGGGGGGGGGGGCTGGGGCGGGAAGTGAATAGTGAGGGCGGCGGAGGTGGGGGAGGAGGGGGTGTGGTGGGGGGAGGGAGGGAGGGAGGGGGGGAGGGGCAGTGAGAGAGGGGGGAAAGAAAATAATCCTGGGCGAAGACCTCTGTCAGTCACACAGACATGCAGACAGACACCGCTCCCACAGAACTAACGTTGAGCTGGAGACATTTGTGTGAGAGAGAGAGACAGAGAGAAGAAGAAGAAGAAGAAAAAAGAAGAAGAAGAAGGAAGATGGAAAGAGAAGAAAGATACATAGAATGAAAGACAGAAAGACACATAGAAAGAAAGACAGAAAGACACACAGAAAGAAAGCAAGACACATAGAAAGAAAAGAAAGACACATAGAAAGAAAAGAAAGACACATAGAAAGAAAAGAAAAAACACATAGAAAGAAAGACAGAAAGACACATAGAAAGAAAGACACATAGAAAGACAGAAAGACACACAGAAAGAAAGCAAGACACATAGAAAGAAAAGAAAGACACATAGAAAGAAAGACAAAAAGACACATAGAAAGAAAGCAAGACACACAGAAAGAAAGAAAGACACACAGAAAGACAGAAAGACACATAGAAAGAAAGACACATAGAAAGAAAGCAAGACACACAGAAGGAAAGACACATAGAAAGAAAGAAAGACACATAGAAAGAAAGACACACAGAAAGAAAGACAGACACATAGAAAGAAAAACACATAGAAAGAAAGAAAGACACATAGAAAGAAAAAAAGACACATAGAAAGAAAGACAGACAGAAAGAAAGAAAGAACGACACATAGAAAGAAAGACAGAAAGAAAGAAAGACACATAGAAAGAAAGAAAGACACATAGAAAGAAAGACAGAAAGAAAGAAAGAAAGAGTCATAGAAAGAAAGAAAGAAAGACACATAGAAAGAAAGAAAGACACATAGAAAGAAAGAAAGAAAGACACATAGAAAGAAAGACAGAAAGAAAGAAAGAAAGAAAGAGACATAGAAAGAAAGAAAGAAAGACAGACATCATTCCTTCTCTGATGACAATCAGCTGTATGTCTCTGGGCCTCTCTCTGACCTTCCTCTCATGATCCAAAACACCCAGTCTTGTGTAGCCAACCTTAAGGACTGGATGACCCGAAACAAACTAAAACTAAATGAAGATAAGTCTGAACTGATCCTGATCACCCCACCAAAACTTCAAAACCACCCTTCTGTTCCGACTTCCATCAAACTTGTTGATTCACCTATCACTCTCTCTCATTCTGCCCGCAACCTCGGTGTAACTCTTGATCAAACCCTGTCCTTCCAACAGCATGTCAGCAATGTCTGTCGCACTTGCTTTCTTGAACTCCGCCGAATTGCTTCTATTCGCCATCTTCTCTCAGAAAACACAACAAAAGCTCTTGTCTGCGCATTTGTTCTATCCCGCCTGGATTACTGTAACGCTCTTTTGTCTGGCTCTCCCTCTCATCTCATCAACAAACTTCAAAGAGTTCAGAATCATGCTGCCCGTCTCATCTAAATATAACCATGTTACCCCATTGCTCCGCTCTCTCCACTGGCTCCCTGTTCAGCTAAGAATATCCTACAAGATTGCCTCTCTCTGCTTCAAATCTATCGAGTCTTCCTGTCCTGAGTATCTCACCCACCTGTTACATCTTTACACCCCATCTC
>CM065746.1:36049196-36056696 GCA_033310375.1 Conus canariensis | reverse complement strand
GCATAATCAATCATTCATAGTTTGTCAGCACAAAAGAACAACTTGCGAGAATGGGCATTCAGATTTTTAGAACAATTTTTAGCTTAACTCTGTGTGTGTGTGTGTGTGTGCGTGTGTGTGTGTGTGTGTGTGTGTGTGTGGTGTGTGTTGGTGTGTGTGTGTGTGTGTGTGAGATTGGTGTGTGTGTGTGTGTGTGTGTGTGTGTGTGTGTGTGTGTGTGTGTGTGTGTGTGTGTGTGTGTGATCTTGTGTATTGTGGAGATGTTATCATCCTTACATACAGCTTTAGTCTGGACAGAGCTCAAGGTGCTTCGTCATCCAGAGGAAATTTCAGTTTGGATGAACTCTTCATTCCGTATAGATAAGTCTCTGCAAACTGAAAAGATCAGCATGGAGGACCTTGAAGACCAGCTACCAATGGATGATACTGACAACACGTTCACAAACAGCGCGATTCCAATAACATCAATCAGTTCAGACCAGTATCACTACTGGACGTTGAAGAGACACTCTTTTTCTCTGTCAGGCAGCCAGGCTGACTAAATACCTTATAGAAGACCTGCCGCCGTGGCGAAGTGGTTAGCGTCGCGGACTCCACCTGGGAGGTCGTGGGTTCGAATCCCATCAGAGTCATGTGGGATTTTTCAGCCCGACCGGCTCCTACCCAGAGTTGAGTTTGCTACGGGCTCAGTTGGGAAGACTGGGACCACACTGTCGAAATTCATGCGTCTGTGAGAGTGTTGCTCAAAATTCATGACCAGCACTGCAGGTGTCTGTAGCTCTCGGGCCTGGTTGATGCCAGAATATATTATGAAAATAAGCGTAGAGTACAGCCCGGTCATGCAGTGTCAGACCAGACATGAAATCCATAGCATCATCTTCACCACCTTCATCATTAATTTTTTTTTCTTTTAAAAGGCCTCAAATTCGGTGGGCCTTCATGCCCTGCTCTCATGTTGACCTCAGTTTGGATATCCTCTCCACGACAATGTCTAGGTGAGATGGTGTTGCGGTTGGGCGGACGTGGTGGTGCCCACCGGAGGGAGAGCTCACTCACGCCGGCTCCGCGACGAAGCAATGATTGTCGTCAGTAGGAAGTTTAGCCGGTGGTGGTGTCCCGCCTGCTGGATCAGAACAGTGATCATCGCCGAAGTGACCCGGCAGCAGTGCAGTGTCTCCTCTGGTGGGTTGCCTCATGACGACTTGACATTGACCAGCCAGTGCCGGGACTACGCTACGAGCCTGGATATGACTGTGGAGGGGGAGCGGTGTGTGTGTGTGTGTGTGTGGGGGGGGGGGGGGGGGGGGGGGGGGGTTGTGTCACGTGACTGACATAGAAGACGAGGCCGGACCTGAAACAAGTGCCCGGTAGCGAGGTGGATAAGGTATCTGCCATAAAATGCACGCCTCGAAACTCTCGACCATCCAACGGGTCTCACAATAGAAGAGCATCTGGGAGTCATGACCTGGATGCGACCCGGCCCCCATTGGGTGTAAGGAATTCAGGGCCCAAACACTTGTATGAGAGAGAGAGAGAGAGAGAGAGAGAGAGAGAGGAGAGAGAGAGAGAGAGAGAGAGAGAAAGAGAAGTGGGGGTGGGGGCTTGTTCTGTGAAGACTTTCTGCTTTCAAACTTTCCCTCGAGTTTCGTTTTTACTTCTCTCGTTCATTCTGAACATACTGTCCCTTTAATCGTTAATATACCCATCCCCTTCTCTCTCTCTCTCTCTCTTTCTCTCTCTCTCTTAGTTTTCGGCATACCTCAAACTCATGACTTAATTTAGCCAGGAAAGATTGAAAGAATGCTTACGTCTGATCTTTGATTGAATAAAAATCTCCTTTTCTTTTATCTTTTTGCTCCCCCCCCCCCCCTCAATTTTCAGACCCCCCCCCCCCCCTCTCTCTCTCTCTCTGTGCAAGGGGAGGGAAGTAGAGCGTAGGTCAAACACTGAAATCTTAACTCCCTACATACCCCCCCCCCCTCCCCCACCCACCCCGACCCTCCACCACTCTTCCACCTCACTGACCCAACCAAGCAGATATCAACTTTGTATCACGCACACACCCACCCTCCCCTACCACAAACCCTCCTCCCTCCCGCCTTCTTCTCCTCCTCCCTCTCCCCCCACCCCCTTTGCTATAAATACGCGCGCGCGGTCCCTCTGTGTCAGCCGGGCCGACACTGGGGGGGTGGGGGGAAGGGGAGGGAGGAAGACTGGTGCTGTCTCAAGCATCATCACAGACAGGGCTGGCGACTGACTGTCTGCTGCCTTCCCCACCCCCCACCCCTCCCCACCTCCCATCCCACTGCACCCCTCTCTTCCACCTCCTCCTCCCCGTTTCCCCCTCCCTCTCCCTTTCCACAGATTCCAGTCCTCCTTGTCTATTACATCTTTATAACTATCTCACTTTCATCTCCACGTCCTGTATGGAGGAGGAGGAGGAGGAGGAGGAGGAGAAGAAAAACGTCTACATTATGAAAGTGGGGGAGTGGGGAGGGGACGCAGGGTGGGGTGGTGGGTGGGGGGGGCGTGGAGGGTGTGTGTGTGTGTGTGTGTGTGTGTGAGAGAGAGAGAGAGAGAGGAGAGAGAGAGGAGAGGAGAGAGATCTTTAATATGCAAGGATGGAGATTTTAGACCAAGGCCCAGTCTTCCTCTATCAGGAGAGAGAGAGAGAGAGAGAGAGAGAGAGAGAGAGAGAGAGAGAGAGAGAGAGAGAGAGAGAGAGAGAAACACACACACACACAGTGAGCGAGAGAGAGAGTACACACACGCACGCACACACGCATGTATGCACGCACTCACGCACACGCACACACACACACATAGCAAACCCAACAGACTTTAGCAACGTGCTGTTTAAAGGAAAGAGGTTGATCACGTGTCGCACCAAGGTTATAAGCAGAAGTAGGAGGAGTGACTGATGAATGAGTGAGATCGACAGATGACAGAAGACAGGGATGATGTAAATACTTCGGTGAAAAAGGCCAAAATACGTCAGTTTTGTCTTCGTTGAGTTTGTCGGCCGTCATCTAGTATTTGAGGTCAGACACGCAGGTTTGAACGCTTTCTGTCATTATATATATCTATCTGTCCATACAAACCGTTTTTCATCTCTCTCTCTCTCTCTCTCTCTCTCTTCTCTCTCTCTCTCACACGCACACACACATATATATAGAATTATAAACAAAGCTTGCTGTTATGTCTTAGACTGAAGAAATAGGGGGAGATAAGCATTCATATCTGCAGTGGTAGATAATTCTACCTAACTAGCAGTATGTGCTTGAGAGGGTGAATGGGGAATAATAAATGCTTCTCAAAATGAGCCTTCAGCAAGCTTATAGTCTCCAAGGGGGAGACAATCAACATATATATATAGGCCATAGCCCCAAGATGAAGGGGAATGTGACAGTCGAAGTTTTCAAAACAAGAAAATGCACAATATAGAACCATAACCATCCATCTAAAATCAAATTGTTCTAAGAACACAATACACAAGACGTGAAAAAGAAAAGACAAAAAAAAAAATTTGAGAGAGAGGGAGAGGGAGGGAGAGAGATTGTATGTAGGTGAACTGGAGAAAAATATTCATTATATGAAAAAATATCTCTTTTTAATTGTATATTGACTGTCATGACCATCAAGAAAGGCAGAATACAATTCCACAAGAATTTACCAGAGCAGGAAATTCTGGATTTGAAAAGATATCTATTCGAGGAAGAGGCAGCGTGATTTTGTGAGCATGGCGATTCTAACAAGAAATTGAAATTTCTCTGCCATTGAAGGGGAAGTCCAAGAACATTGTAGGCTTACTCATAAAAAAGTGCTTTGTTGTATTCAAATCTTAAAGACAGAACATCCAGCTTTAAAGATTTTAGTAAAACTGATTTTTTGGGAACGTCTATAAAGTGTTTAATTCCGATTTTTAAAAAAATGAAATAAAACCGTAGGAAAGAACAAAACCACGTAAAGAGCTGAAAATTGACAAAATATTAGATTTTTACAAGGAAAGTGACGATATAGTTGGCTGTAGCTATGTTATGACTAATTCTGAACTGTTCAAATGACTATAGCTATTACACCCTGGCTAACAAGTGTTATGCATGATCTCTACCTTGGCTAAATCTGTACTGCATAAAGGTGTCTGGATCTATACCCTGGTAGACTCCACACTCTATATATAGTTGGCTGGATTTCATACCCTGGCATACTCCTCACTTTATCCATATCCTGGCCAACTCTGCACTCTACATATAGATGACTGGGTTTAATTCTAGGGAGAGCTTGACAGCGAAAGGTCTTCAAGGAATCCCATCCCCCCCCCCCCCCCCCCCCCCCCCCCCCCAGACAAGTGTTTTGGTTCTGATCTCTTTCTACTCTAAAGGGGCCTGACCGCATCCAGGTCATGACTCCTAAGTGCCCATCTGCTGCTAAAAATTTTTTCCTGGCGCCGCGAAGATTTGAACCAGAAACTTCTGGATGTGTAAGCTTCTCAAGCAATTGCTTTTTGAGACAGATGTCTTACCTACATCGCTATCAGATATCTGTTCTATCTAAGTTGGGAAATGTAAACCTATGAGGGTCACTTTTGTTCCCCCTCGACCAGATCCACCCGGAACTCTTTTCAGCCACCTCTGCCATTGCCTTGAGGGTCCTGGTCCTATCAGACATCTCGAGCTGTTGTCAGATCACAGGATGATGAGCCTACAGCCCTTCCCCCCTCCCCTCGCTCCACGTTCTATGGTGAGGACTTTGGTTTGAAAACCAGATTCCCTCAAGATGCTGTCTAGACTGGTATCAGTCTTGTGGATGTGAGCTTGCTCCATTCCGCTTTCCTATGGCACAGTGAGTTCAATCAGAATCATCTGTTTTGATGAACCCGAGTGGAGAACAATATCCGGCCTCATACCACTCTCTCCTAGATGATCTCTGAATGGCATTCCCATCATGGAAGGTCAGCATTTGAAGCCATCCACTCCATGCAGTAAACTCCGCTTCATGTCACAGCTGTTCCAGACCATGATCTGTGGGCTCCTGTCGGGTAGAACGTCGTTGTGGAGCTCCTGGTGGTGTTGCGTTTCCTCAGACGGTGCTAACCGCATGTGCCATCTCCATTAGCGTTCAGGTGTGTCTCCATATGTACCTTCCATGGGTTGGTGCTGCTTTGCATGAACTCAGGACATGTTCCACTGTTTGATTTACTTGAAGGAACGGACACGTGGAGTCATCTTATATTTCCCTCAGTTCACCAGGTCTGAATTCGAGGGCAGGAGGTTATATACAGATCTTAGGGTGCTGATTCTAAGAGGTGCCACCTGTGCCATTCCAGCCGAGACTTCTCTGGAGTGAGTTTTCCATGTAGTCCTCTGCCTCGGTTTGCCTTCCCGGGCTGTCTTCTGGATTCTGTTGGTATCGTCTTAGTTCTTCAGCTCCTGTATCGCCATGTCTCTGGAGTGAGTTTTCCATGTAGTCGTCTGCCTCGGTTTGCCTTCCCGGGCTGTCTTCTGGATTCTGTGGTATCGTCTTAGTTCTTCAGCTCCTGTATCGCCATGTCTCTGGAGTGAGTTTTCCATGTAGTCCTCTGCCTCGGTTTGCCTTCCCGGGCTGTCTTCTGGATTCTGCTGGTATCGTCTTAGTTCTTCAGCTCCTGTATCGCCATGTCTCTGGAGTGAGTTTTCCATGTAGTCCTCTGCCTCGGTTTGCCTTCCCGGGCTGTCTTCTGGATTCTGTTGGTATCGTCTTAGTTCTTCAGCTCCTGTATCGCCATGTCTCTGGAGTGAGTTTTCCATGTAGTCCTCTGCCTCGGTTTGCCTTCCCGGGCTGTCTTCTGGATTCTGCTGGTATCGTCTTAGTTCTTCAGCTCCTGTATCGCCATGTCTCTGGAGTGAGTTTTCCATGTAGTCCTCTGCCTCGGTTTGCCTTCCCGGGCTGTCTTCTGGATTCTGCTGGTATCGTCTTAGTTCTTCAGCTCCTGTATCGCCATGTCTCTGGAGTGAGTTTTCCATGTAGTCTCTGCCTCGGTTTGCCTTCCCGGGCTGTCTTCTGGATTCTGCTGGTATCGTCTTAGTTCTTCAGCTCCTGTATCGCCATGTCTCTGGATGTGATTTTCCATGTAGTCCTCTGCCTCGAGTTGCCTTACCGGCTGTTCTCTGATTTTTGTGGTTGTTTAGTTCTTAGCTCCTGTTCGCATTTCTCTGGAGTAGTTTCATGTATGTCCTCTCCTCGTTTGCCTTCCACTGTCTCTGTTGCTGTTCTCTTTTCTGTCAGTCTGTAGCATGGAGGGTTTTTGATCCCCCTCGGTCTTCCCGAGTCTTCGATGCTGATTCTTGATTGCTCACCTTATCGCATGTCTCTGGAGTGAGTTTTCCATGTAGTCGTCTGCCTCGGTTTGCCTTCCCGGGCTGTCTTCTGGATTCTGCTGGTATCGTCTTAGTTCTTCAGCTCCTGTATCGCCATGTCTCTTTTTACTTTCCCTTTGACCACCACCACGTTGCTGTTGACCCTGTTCCCTGTTTTTGTTGGTTTTGTGTGTGTCCTGTTGTTTCTCTGAAATTCAGGACTTCCCTTTGCCACATCCACTGTCTCTGTGACGTTCCTTTTTCTGTCAGTCTGTAGCTATAGGATGGATTGATCTCACAACCTGGTCTCCCGAGTCCTCAAGCATAGCTGATATCCTTGATTGACCCACTTCTGTATTTCTCAGGGAGAGGTTTCAGCTTTGCTTGGTGACACTACAACACAACGTCCATGAGACCAGCTGGGACACAGAGCCGTTTCCTTGTGTCTCTGTTGACTTTGGCCCGCACTGATTCCACGGTACTGGTGCACTGATCCCACGGTACTGGTGCACTGATCCACGGTACTGGTGTACTGATTCCACGATACTGGTGCACTGATTCCACAATACTGGTGTACTGATTCCACGGTACTGGTGCACTGATTCCACGGTACTGATGCACTGATGCCACGGTACTGGTGCTGGTGGCGCCGATTAGGAGATGCCAGAACATCGGGATCAGCGTGAACTGCAGACAGCAGACATACAGGTGGCTGGATGTGTACACTGGTTAACTGTACACTAAACATACAGGTGACTGGATGTATATCTTGGCTAACTCTACATATTGGTGGCTGTATCTACACACTGGCCAACTCTACATATAGATGGATGTATCTCTACACCGGTTAACTCTAAGCTCTATAGGTGGCTGGGTTTATGCCTTGGCTAACTCTATGTATAGGTAGACGGATTAATGCCCTGGCTAATTCTACATATAGATGACTGTGCCTCTACACTGGTTAACAACAACACTCTATGTAAATGTGGCTGGATTGATACCATGGCTAACTCAACATATATAGATTGCTGGATATATCCACTTGCAAACTCTAAACCATCTCACCACGGAGCGAGGGCGGGGGGCTGGGGGTGGGGGCTGGGGGTGGAGGTTGGGGGATGGGGAAGGGTTGGAAGGTGGGTGGGTAGGTGGGGGGGGGGGGGGG
>CM065746.1:36009196-36046696 GCA_033310375.1 Conus canariensis | reverse complement strand
TTGCTCATAATGTTCTAGGCAAATGTTTAAAAGGATTAATCTGTTTTGAGCATTAATTAAAAAAAAAAATCATGCAATTATGTGATTTTTATTTCCATCATAAAACTATCTTAAAATGTATGGAATATGTGTGTTTATAAAAGATGTGCAATTTTTTTCTTCCATGTTCAGCCTTTGCTGTGTGTGTGTGTGTGTGTGTGTGTGTGTGTGTGTGTGTGTGTGTGTGTGAGAGAGAGAGAGAGAGAGAGAGAGAGAGAGAGAGAGAGAGAGAGATTTTTCATGTGTATCTTTTGAAAATTCAAGGCATTCATGTTTATTTGGATAAATGTGATCTTGTATTTATAAGTCAAAATTTCAATTTGTTAGTGTTTGTGAAGTGAGAAATATAAGTTGTTTGCGTGCGTTATCATGCATAAGCAAGTGTACAGTGTATATATGTGTGTGTGTGTGTGTGCGCACGCATGCATGCGTGTGTGTGCGCACACATGATGTGTGTGTGTATGTGTGTGTGTATATGTGTGTGCGTGTGTGTGTGCACGCACGTGCACATGCATGCATTAAAGAAGCATTTCATTTACATCACCAACTGTCAAGCCACATACACAGGCAAAAAAGAGAGGGGGAAACAGAGAGGGAGCGAGAGAGAGAGCGAGAGAGAGAGCGGAGAGAGAGAGAGAGAAGCAGAGAGAGAGAAGCAGAGAGAGAGAGACAGAGAGAGAGACAGAGACAGAGAAAGAGAACAAATAAACACACTCACTCCAAATGACTTAAGTGATTGCTGTAATATTGCTCAATCAAACCTGAAGAAGACAAGGAAAAGGACAAAAAGACATCATCTCTGAAGTTAGGGGCACGGTCAGTTCTGTCTGAATGCCACGCCAAAGACAGAGTCCATGTGATTCACAGAAATGAACATTTTTCAGAAAAACAAATATTGGGAGTGTAGTATCTGTGGATTTAGTTACCATGCTTCTTCTTCTTCTTCTGTGTACGCAGGTTGATACTCCTACGGACGCTCCCTATATGGACAGGCAAGTATTAATCCCATCTACCCAACAAAGGGAATGGAGTTTTCTGTGTATGACCGTTTTTTATCCCGCCATTAAGGCAGCCATACTCCATCTACGGGGAAGTTACCATGCTGTACTGACTAAGAATCGTAAGATGCAGATGATACAGGAGACATTACTCTTACACATAGCCTCATTCTGACTACGTCTGTGTTGGGGATAGAACGCCAGGTGGAAACAAACGAAGATGCTCGGGGCTTCGTCTCTAGCAGTGGCAGGTCACACGCAATATCAGAATTTTGCACTAAAACACTTTATAATCCTTGTAAACGTTTTGAGGCCTACCACACATTTGTGCCAGCAGTTAATGTTAGATAGATAACAGATCAAAAGAACAATTTCCCACCAATTATTTCCCTTGTTTTGGGGGATCTTCACCGATGAAATCACAATTTTCAAATACATGACCTTCCCCTTAGTTCACGTCACATTTCAGGCCTTTGCACTCAACCTTGACCCTGTCTTTGCGCTAGCTCCAAGCACCCAAAATAATTCCATTCCTTTGATGTTAACCTGTCTGCTTGGAACCACCTGGCTTGTACCTTGATGGCCACATGAAAGGAAATGAGGAGCATCAACTTTCAGACACAATAAAAATTCTCAAAACAATCTAATTGCGCCAGTCTATAAATACTCCACTCCTTGAGCAAGGCCTTGGTGCATTAATTTTTAGTGTGCAGCATGCATCAGGCATTCTCATGGTTGTACCCGAGACTACAAAATTCTACAGGGAGGAGGACTGATCTCTCATTTAAAGTACATGACATTCTGTGAAGAACTTTTTGTTTCAGTAATCTGATCTTTTTATATATTGCAGAAAGATGCTGTAAAGAGTCTCCTGTGGCTCCCCACATGCAAGTTATTTCAAGTTCAGTTTCAAATTATTTCACATGATGAAGTGAGGACATACACAGATAAAGGAGAGAGAGAGAGAGAGAGAGAGAGAGAGAGAGAGAGGAGAGAGAGAGAGTAGCATAAAAGCTGCGACTAAACATTAGGACTAAATGATATATACAAAGAGCTATCGTTTCATTTCTATTTCACAGTTTCTTCCTCATTTCGGCCAAAAGAAAGAACAGAGACACTGTTACTTCAACATACTATTGAGTAATCCAATCAATTATTTACCCCTTAATTACCACTGACCACCCTGTAACATCCATGTGATGGGATGGGGCAGACAGATCAGGTCATCAGACTGTCACATTGGGATGGGATGGGGCAGACAGATCAGGTCATCAGACTGTAACATTGTGATGGGATGGGGCAGACAGATCAGGTCATCAGACTGTCACACTGTGATGGGATGAGGCAGACAGATCAGGTCATCAGACTGTCACACTGTGATGGGATGGGGCAGACAGATCAGGTCATTAGACTGTCACACTGTGATGGGATGAGGCAGACAGATCAGGTCATCAGACTGTCACACTGTGATGGGATGAGGCAGACAGATCAGGTCATCAGACTGTCACACTGTGATGGGATGAGGCAGACAGATCAGGTCATCAGACTGTAACATTGTGATGGGATGGGGCAGACAGATCAGGTCATCAGACTGTAACATTGTGATGGGATGGGGCAGACAGATCAGGTCATCAGACTGTAACATTGTGATGGGATGAGGCAGACACTGACACAGATCAGGTCTTCAGGCTCCATTGTTTGCCATGACCCTGTGACAATAGATACAATCCCTTTATTTGTCACATGAACCAGATCCAGTTTCCCCACAACACAATGGACAGTCACAGATCCTTTAAACTGATCCATATTGGTCTGTTTTCATCATCATCCCACACACCAGGAGTCCATGAACAACAATCAGTTGGCTGCACAACTGACCGTCACAAACGATCCCACCAGGAGTCCATGAACAACAATCAGTTGGCTGCACAACTGACCATCACAAACGATCCCACCAGGAGTCCATGGACAACAATCAGTTGGCTGCACAACTGACCATCACAAACGATCCCACCAGGAGTCCATGGACTACAATCAGTTGGCCGCACAACTGACCGTCACAAACGATCCCACCAGGAGTCCAAGGACAACAATCAGTTGGCTGCACAACTGACCGTCACAAACTATCCCACCAGGAGTCCATGGACTACAATCAGTTGGCTGCACAACTGACCGTCACAAACTATCACAAGTTAAACTATCAAAATAGATCTAATTGCAAAGTGAGACGACTGCAGGCGGAAATCTAAACAAATCTTAAATAAATGTTAGCGAACCGCCCAGAGAAACGTGGACAAACGAGTCACAAGACAAAACACAACGCGTTTCGACCTCTTAGGTCTTCTTCAGGTGAGTCACAAACGAATAAAATAACGAAAATTCACTTAGCTTTGATCGCTTCAGATCGCTCTTTTGTCAGGGCCTCTGCCACTATGATTTTCCACAAGTTCAATTACCGCTTAAGAACACTGCCCCATCCCATCCCAATGTTACAGTCTGATGACCTGATTGTTGTTCATGGACTCCTGGTGTGTGGGATGATGATGAAAACAGACCAGTATGGATCAGTTTAAAGGATCTGTGACTGTCCGTTGTGTTGTGGGGAAACTGGACTCTGAAGCGATCAAAGCTAAGTGAATTTTCGTTATTTTATTCGTTTGTGACTCACCTGAAGAAGACCTATGAGGTCGAAACGCGTTGTGTTTTGTCTTGTGACTCGTTTGTCCACGTTTCTCTGGGCGGTTCGCTAACATTTATTTAAGATTTGGTTAAACTATCAAGGTAAATCTACAACCTAGAGTGTGCAAGTCATTTAAACATAATTGCGATGGCACTTCACCCAGCAGACATCTAACGAATCGCCATTCATCTAAAAAAAAGCATTGCAAACTACCATAACCATCACACATACAAGTACATTTGATATGTGCTCAAACACAAACAAGAACAAAAATGATATACTTTATTGTACAATGCCAGACACTGGAAAGTTATGATAGAGAAGACAAAATATGTACATTTGATAGAGAAGACAAAATATGTACATTAAATCAACACACCGGTTTTCTGTATACCCAGTGTATTTCAGACCTGTTTACCCTAAATCTGCTTTTGGTGTACTTGTCAATGAAAATAAGCGTATTTTCTGCAAACAGTGTGTACAAAATTCCACATTCCTGTAAAAGCAGAAGGGAGAACGGAGGGTCCTTCATTTTGTTTTCAATTCAATTCAATTCAATCAACTTTATTGTCCATCGGAAATTTTTCTTCTGCTCCACATGATTTCACAAGTACATAAGACATATTTTCACCTGTCATCACATTGCAGACGCTTCTTGCCAGTAGTAACCACCTGACCTTGCACTGACTATGGTCAGACAGGTTCTTTCTGATATAATTTACTTCAAACCTGATTCATCAGCATACTTTGGCACATGCTCATGCTCTCTCGCCGGTTTTTCGACGTTACAGGGCACGTTGTTGAAGAAACGGACACTGCAAAACACAATTTCACGCGCAGAAGTTAGCAAGAGTCGTCGCTCTTTTGTCAGGGCCTCTGCCACTATGATTTTCCACAAGTTCAATTCCCGCTTAAGAACTTTGTCTCTAGAACTTGTTTCAACATATGTTTTTAATTCGTCGTATTTTCACCAAACATGTGTACAAACTACGGCACAAATCGTATGGGTAAACAGGTCTGGTATTGGCAGCAGTGACAGCCTAGGTCAAGGACCACTGACCTGAAAACAGGAGAACAAAAGTTCACATATCCACTGGTTCCTGTAGATGTCCCAGCAAAGGGACAAAGCTGCCCTGTGCTACCTGACACATGGCTGACACCCCCCCCCCCCCCCTTCCCCCCACCGCCCTCCAATGACAATTTCTTTCCCTTCCTTTATGAGTTTTTAAGCACTGGACTCTACACAAGCAATCTTTTTTAATTAAAGCGCCAGTCGTTCAAAAACACACATCAAGCAAAAAAAACCCAACACATTGGATCATGGAACTGAAAATCAAGTCCATCTTCATTCTTCCCGTTAACCATCACACACCCTTGTACCTCAAGCCAGGAAATACACACACACACACACACACACACACACACACACACACACACACACACAAGCAAACTCATAAATACATATGTACATAATGGAGATCATTCGAAATGTGAGCTTGAACCGAGCAGTGATAGACTACCAATGGCTCTGAACATGTGTCTCAATTTTCAGAGCACACAGATATATGCACACACCTATCAGATTAATTTATACAGATATATGCACACACCTATCAGATTAATTTATACAGATATATGCACACACCTATCAGATTAATTTATACAGATATATGCACACACCTATCAGATTAATTTAAAACCAATGAGAACTGCCATGTTGTTGCAACTTTTACTAGTCACAAAAAAATGCAGAATAACAAAAACGTTTTCAGCAGTCATTACAGCAAAGCAGTACTACAGTTATAGGCTGGGAGTGGGCATGTTCAATCTCATCATAGGCATGTACATGTGTCTGTATATGTATGTATATGTATATATATATATATATATATATATATATACACACGCACACACACACACACACACACATACATGTGTTTTCCAGCACTTACCCTGTGTTATTAAGTACGCTGTAGGCTCAGTTGATAAGACTGGAACCACACAATGCCATGTCATTCACTTCATGAATGTGTCCGGGAGAGTCTCACTCACATTTCTGACCAACCCTGCATGTGTCCGTATCTCTTGGGTCTGACTGACACAAGGATGAATTATGAGACAAAGAGTAACAGCGCAACTCTGTCATGCCACCTCTGTTCAGAATGGAGCTCAGCACCATTATCTTCATCATCTTTACTGATAAGAGAATGGAGCTCAGCACCATTATTCATTCATCATCTTTACTGATAATAGAATGGAGCTCAGCACCATTATCTTCATCATCTTTACTGATAATAGAATGGAGCTCAGCACCATTATCTTCATCATCTTTACTGATAATAGAATGGAGCTCAGCACCATTATCTTCATCATCTTTACTGATAATAGAATGGAGCTCAGTACCATTATCTTCATTATCTTTACCGATCATTCGTCAGAAAATCAAAGCAATAACAACAGCAAAATCAACTACATGGCCCTCCATGCTCTGCGCCCATAGTGAAATATTTCCATTTTCTCTCCATTTACAAACCAGTGGTGAGTTCGAGTTGATTTTACCTGCATTTCTATACATGTGGTGAGTTTGTATCAATTTTCTTTCCATTTCTGTATCTGTGGTGAGTTTGTACATTTGCTGATCTGTTGTGAGTTTGTGTCAATTTTCTCATTATTTCTGTATCTGTGGTAAAGTTGGGTTGATGTTCTCCCTATTTCTTTATCTGTGGTGAGTTTGTGTCAATTTTCTCTCCATTTCTATATGCTGAGTTCAAGTGAATTCTCTCCGTTTCTTTACCTGTGCTGAAGTTGTGTCGATCCTCTCCTCATTTCTATACCTGTGGTGAGTTTGTCACTTAGTCTGTGTCAATTTTCTCTTAAGTTTCTAAACAGCGGAGAATTCATGTCAAAATCTTTGTCGTCAGCAAGTTCCTGAGAACCACTGTTCATGAGAAGTGGTGCTGCCCTCTGGTGGGGGGGATGCTAGCTCCCTCATGCAGACCACGCAAATCATTGCCCTCAGCTGGGGGTAGTTGAGCAGCTTCCATCCCGCTTATGTTGGATCAGGTATCAGTGATCACTAAAGGCCACTGCAGTGATTGAAGGGCAGGGCAGGGTCTTCTCTGCTAGGCTGCCTCATGGTAACCTGAATGAGCATGGGTGTGGCTGCGCATGTGAGAGCTGCAATGAAAAGTGTGGGAGGAATGCCACTAAGACAGCATGAAGCTTCAGACTGCAATGCACACACACACAACACACACATCACACACAAACATACACACACACACAAATAAACACACACACCAAGCTCTTACCTCCACGAAACAATACATGTCTGTTTTCAAACACACACACACACACACACACACACACACACACACACACACACACACATCGAAGCCTCCTACTCCCAAGAAAAGTTATATCTTTGTTTTTGAAGGCAAAGCACTCATGAATAAAGTCAGATAATACTCACCCCTGATCCACATAATTCATTATAATTAATTCCTATACAACAGCTAGAAAAAAAAAGATTTCCACCACCATGCATGTCATTACAACAAGATAAACCTTTTATGACTGACCCAAGACTGGAGTTATGAAGGAGCTAGTATATTTTCTGAACCTTCTACCCCGTTTCATAAATCTAAATTAACAATGTGTGTGTGTGTGTGTGTGTGTGTGTGTGTGTGTGTGTGTGTGTGTGTGTGTGTGTGTGTGTGTGATTTGTGTGTGTGTGTGTAAGTATGCGTGTGTATGTGTGTGTGTGTATATGTGTGTGTGTAAGTATGCGTGTATGCGTTTACGGTAATCTGACTTGCCCTATTCGTTTCTGTTGACCCTTGACATTTTTTGCTGCCATGAATGACACCCATCCAACCACCCACATGTCAAGGTGTTTTTTGAGAACATATGCCTCACCATCCAATCCATCAAAATCAAGAAGGGAGGTAATTCTCATTTCCATTCCTGCTTCGCTGGACCAGCCAAAAATGGTGTATTGCCATGAGATTAGCACAGATGGCTGCATGCTCACAGTGTGTTGCTGTAAGATCAGCACAGATGGCTGCATGCTCACATGTGTTGCTGTAAGATAGCACAGATGGCTGCATGCTCACAGTGTGTTGCTGTAAGATTAGCACAGATGGCTGCATGCTCACAGTGTGTTGCTGTAAGATTAGCACAGATGGCTGCAAGCTCACAGTGTGTTGCCGTAAGATTAGCACAGATGGCTGCATGCTCACAGTGTGTTGCAAACACAACTGCGACTGTTTCACGTAACAGCAAAGGTCCAGGTATCAAAGTGAGCCGGTGCAGTAACAGAAGAGCTTGACCATGCTAAACCTGCACCCAACCTTATAATAATAACATAGCTTTTAAAGCGCCTTGCCAAAGATTCTAGTGTTGACAATCCACACTCTCGTGTACGCAATGGGCTGCCTACCTGGGTAAAGCCGACTGAAGAGCTGCCTGCCAGCACTTCATTCAGTCGTTTCCCATGTCATCCAGTCAAAGTCATCCACTCAGTTTCCTTACTTCCTTCAGTCTTTCAACTTCTCACCCAGGGTGTATGCTATGTGTAACGTGTCATCCAATGATCCATACCAACAGCCAAACTGGCCTTCTCTTCCGAAAGTTGGTGATGGGATTTCACGTGTGTGCAAGATGTTATGTGTGCGTTCACACACGGAACCTCGGTTTATAGTCTCATTCGAAGGACTGTATGGGAAATGGAGTCACAACCAATGTTAACTCCGAGGGAAAAATCCCCCTGTACCGAAATGGCTGGGCAGAGATTCGAACCTGCACCCCCAGGATCACCAAGATTACGAGTCCGGCACTCTCCCAACTGAACTATTCCGGACGCCTTCTCCCTTTGAAGAAAAAATTAAAACCTGCACTCAACATGGCACAGTATGCCATCCCGATCTGAGCCTCCAGGTGCGTTTGGTACACTGTTGGGTCAACATGGCACAGTATGCCATCCCAATCTGAGCCTCCAGGTGCGTTTGGTCCACTGTTGGGTCAACATGGCACAGTATGCCCTCCAGATCTGAGCCTCCAGGTGCGTTTGGTCCACTGTTGGGTCAACATGGCACAGTATGCCCTCCCGATCTGAGCCTCCAGGTGCGTTTGGTCCACTGTTCACTCAACATGGCACAGTATGCCCTCCAGATCTGAGCGTCCAGGTGCATTTGGTCCACTGTTGGGTCAACACGGCACAGTATGCCTCCCGATCTGAGCCTCCAGGTGCGTTTGGTCCACTGTCGGGTCAACATAGCACAGTATGCCCTCCAGATCGGAGCGTCCAGTGGTGTGTGGTCCACTGTTGGGTCAAACCACAAAACAGGACCACCTTCCATCATCAGTATCGGAACTGACGGATCAAATTGGTGCCATGAGTGTCCATGGAGAAGGAAAGAGGAGGAAAAAAAACAAAGAAAAGAAAAAACAAAAACAAAAGAAAAGGAGAGAAAAATAGAAAGATGGAGGCCCCACTTAAAAAAAAAAGAAAAAATGTTGTAATAAGGGGGTTGGAGGAAAATACCCCCACCCCCACGGACCACCTGTTTGAACAGCTGTTGTTGATCTTTCTCACGTCAGCGTTATCTTACCAGGAGTGTCCTGCCCACGTGGACCAGTGTCTGTGAGGTCCTGTGACGTCCATGTCCTCTGCCACCGTCATCTTACCAGGGTGTCCTGCCCACGTGGACCAGTGTCTGTGAGTCCTGTGACGTCCATGTCCTCTGCCACCGTCATCTTACCAGGGTGTCCTGCCCACGTGGACCAGTGTCTGTGAGGTCCTGTGACGTCCATGTCCTCTGCCACCGTCATCTTACCAGGGTGTCCTGCCCACGTGGACCAGTGTCTGTGAGTCCTGTGACGTCCATGTCCTCTGCCACCGTCATCTTACCAGGGTGTCCTGCCCACGTGGACCAGTGTCTGTGAGGTCCTGTGACGTCCATGTCCTCTGTTAGCACTGTCATCTTACCAGGGTGTCCTGCCCACGTGGACCAGTGTCTGTGAGGTCCTGTGACGTCCATGTCCTCTGCTGGCACTCCTGCTGACTCCACTCTCTATTTTCTGCTCCCTCCCCTCCCTCCTTCCCTATCTAAATTTTTTTTCATTGAAAATTTTTTTCTGCCTTATTTATATTTCTCTGAATTCCACAAAATTGAGGAAAAGTGAAAGTCCTGATTTTCATGGTGTGCCATCCATCACAAAAGTTTTAAGATTAAGAACACCTTCCCCCCCACCAAAAAAAAACCCAACTTTAAACCTGTTTACTAACCTTCTTTGTGTGTGCATGCTACCATTACCACAATAATTTTTTGGTTGTTGCTTAGGCTTTAAGTATACACACAAAAGGGAACCTTTTTCTGGGTGTCTTCTTCTGGGTAAACTCTTAAGAGCTTATACACAAAAGCGAATGCTTGTGAAACTAAACCTTTTTCTGGGTGTCTTCTGTTTCTGACTTTATAAACTCTTAAGTGCTTTCACACAAAAGAGAATTCTTGTAAACTAAAAGGGCACAGGAAATTCTTGAAAGACTGGCAGACAAAACATAAAAACAACAACAACAAAAAATCCACAACAAAACAAACAAATCCCACCAACAAACAAACCAACCCCATCCTCCCTGTGATTTGATATAATATGATTTACCACAAACAAACAAAACCCACCCTCCCTGTGATTTGATATTATACATGATTTACCACAGAGATGAAGGCTGGGTGACAGCTAATCCATCTTAATGATGTACATCAATCCATGAACAGTTGGATAATCTGTCTGGCCAGGATCTAACAGTATTTATGATGTATCCAAACCCACAACCCAGCAGACACACAGTCGGATTTTCCCCCCGAGACAACGAGTATTCCCAGACAACAAGTATGCAAACTCCTATGATCCAAAGACTGAAGCCAACACGAGACAATGTTGTCTCACAGTCTCTCACCAACCTCTCCTTATAGTAAGACAGACAACACACAAACTATGGCCAATGATCATTCTGCTACGTGAATGAACAAAAACACACCAAACACAACAACACAACTCTGTCATGTGGAAAGAACCACACAGCCTGTCAAGGATTCATCCCTTAGTTGCCTCCCTTGGACCTTTCACCAACACAATGTTGTTGGCAATCCGACTCAGCAACGCCCCGATCTTGTCCTTCATGAACTCTGTCATCCACAACTGGCGCAACGCCTCCTCCGCAGCTTGCGGCGTGTCCACTGGTTGGTCGAGAAACAGTCCCCAGATCAGCATGACGTCTTTATACGGGGCGTTGTCCCCGTCACAATACCCATGAAGCAGCAGAGAGGCCTCAGGCAGCAGACTCTCCAGGTGGTTGACCACCACAGCCGCTCGGCCGTTGTCCAGCCATTCCTTCAGCCATCGGTCCAGAAACAGCTTCTGGTCATCCATGTCCAGCTTCCCAGCAGCGGAGGTCAAGTTCAGTGACACTGACCTTGCTTCGGGTGAACGCTTCAGCTTCACGCTTTCAAATTCCCGCTGCACGGCTTCAGCAAGGCGTGACGACCACATCGCGTGTTTCTTCTCTGCCACCATCAGGAGAACGGCCGGGTAGGTGGCCTGTTCTGGGTCGAAGACGTGTCGGGTACAGGATCGAACCACTTTCCACAACCGCTCTGTCTGCCCTGGGAACTGCCTTTTCAGCCCAGCCAGCTGAGTGGAGAACTGGTCAAAATCACTGACCTGCTCTTCTTCTACATCCACCACTGGAGCCGCACTGCTCTTTGTCCAGATGAAAAACACAACCAACAACACACAAAGGATGGAAATGGCGACCACAAAGTAAACCCAGGTTCTTGGAATTCCCCAGACAGTATCTTCAGCGGACTGGTTCGAGGACAGAACTGACGGATACAGTTTCTCCGAGCGAAGTGACTCCCCTTTGGGTGAATGTGGCGAGTGTTTTCTCTCCGCGTGTAGTTTCCGTCTCTGCAGGCCTCTCTGTGAGGCACGAGGACTTCGATCAGAGTCCCAAGTGATTCCCTCCTTGGACAGGTCAGGGTATATCACTCCCGCGGCGGTGCCGGCGCTGGGGGAGGCACCGGAGTGAAAGCTGAAGGAATCGCTGGCGGTGGAGGACAGGTGAGAGTCACCGCTGTAGTCCAGGTGACTGCTGTCGGACGCTGACCTGTGGCTGGTGTTGAGGTTCTGGTGTCTGCTCGTCAACATGTCTGACTCTTCAGCTTCTTCTTCATCCTCGTTGTCGTAGTCATCTTCATCTTTCTCTCTGTAGTCGGGGAGATGCTTCTGACTGCGAAGGTTGTAATGAGGGGGAGAGCTGCAAGCACGAACAGATGGGAATGACGGAAGTGTAACACATACAAACCTTAATGTTTCCATGGTATCTATAAGTGTGTTGACTGAAGATGGATTCAACTTTGACCTATAATACACGTAAACCTTACGTTTCCATGGCACTTAGACGTGTGTCAACTGAAGATGGATTTAACTTTGACTCTGCTACACTAAGTGAAGGCGGAGCCAGCTTGGTCGCCATTTCTACCACGGTTTTAGTTTGACGGTCCAAAGGTTTAATTCAAAACGTCTGCTGATGCAGAGCTCCTCTTGTTAGCAGGTGACGAGGTCAGCTGCATGCCCTGTCCTACAGGTGACAGGGTATTGTCAGCCTCACCTTCAGATCTCAGTGACTTCTTCAGGTCTAATAACAGCAGGGAAAACCATAAATATGAAGTGATATGAAACAGGGATTCAAAACAAATGAATGACATAAAATAAGTTACTGTTGATGACACCATTTTACTTGAACCATGCGCCAAAACTAAGAAAAAAACTAGGACTTTATCTTACTTTTGGTAACGTGATCAATCTGAACTTGCACACACACAACACACACACACACACACACACAACAACATGATGTATGATGTTCTCTCTCTCTCTCTTTCTTTTTTTTTGGGGGGGGAATGCTCTTTAACTAGGATTTGATCTTTTCAGGATGCGACCTTTTCTCCCCTGTGTCAGTTCCACATCCCTGAAAATGCCCTGATCAAACAACTGACAGGCAAGTCCACATGTATCTTCAACTGCGTCTGTGTTTGTATTACCTCACCCCCCTCCACCCTTACAAAACAGAAAAAAAAAATCTGTTGATCCTGATCCTTCGAAATTCGAAAGTGACCCTCACAAATTGCAGTGAAAGGGTCATACTGACCCTCCGAATTTTCAACGCCAACAATGATGAACAGCACGCAGACACTTCCAGAGCCAACAATGTCCCCTGCTACATTTTCATGCAAAGTTTGGTGTGATCTTAACTTGCTGAGGTTTTGTTTCGTAATTAAAAAAAAAGTTTTGTAAGTACCCTAGGTCCCCTGATAAAAAAAAAAAAGAAGAAAAAAATGAATATCACATTTAAAAAAAGGCGATGAAAAGGTCAACTTTAACAAATACTGTTGACTGAAATGCACACTAGGAAAAGAGAACTCTACCTGGCTTGGGCTTTCTCTCTGTTCATTCTCTCGATGATGTCTGCTCGGTTGACCAGGCCGCCCTGAAGTCTCCTGAGGTTTTCAAACCGCTGACGATTGACCTGTTCTGCTTCCTGTCGGCGCTGCTCCTCGTCACGCCAACCTGCCCGATGGGAAGCCATTATCTGCCTGCACCGAGTTAAAAATCAACCCTGGTCAGATTCCAGGGATAAACTGTCTGAATCACCATTACTTAAAGGGCCATTATCAACATGCATCGAGGGGAAACCAACTCTGGTCAGATTCCAGGGATACACAGACTGAGTCACCATTGCTTAAAGGGATTACTGTTCAATGCTAGTGCATACGGATGACACTAATAGAATAAAAAATTATGAGGATGACACCAATAGAATAATCAGGGCTATTCTAGACTGATGAAATGAAAAAAAAAAGTCAATAATAGGACCCATACTGCCATAATTCCACAACTTTTCCATACAATTTTGAGAAATTTCCATGACCATACGTAAACTATCTTCACACATAAACTGTATTTCCATTTTTCATCCATGCCATTTTGAAACATTTCCACGACCATGCATTAAGACATTTTCACACTGCATTCTTGCTGTTATCAGTGACACCTGTAACAGGCTATGTGCTCACTTGATTTTTCTCACACTGTCAAAACGAGTACCACACACCTAAACATTTGAGTTTCTTCTAAGCTTTTCTTTTTGTTCCATGACTTTGCCATGACATGGGTGATAATTTTAATGATTTTCCAGTCCTAGAAAATGACTTCTTTTTTTTTACAGTCCCATAACTTTCCATGATTTCTATTGCCTATATGCACCCTGAATACTTCCATGATTTCTATTGCCTATATGCACCCTGAATACTTCCATGATTTCTATTGCCTATATGCACCCTGAATACTTCCATGATTTCTATTGCCTATATGCACCCTGAATACTTCCATGATTTCTATTGCCTATATGCACCCTGAATACTTCCATGATTTCTATTGCCTATATGCACCCTGAATACTTCCATGATTTCTATTGCCTATATGCACCCTGAATACTTCCATGATTTCTATTGCCTATATGCACCCTGAATACTCATTGTTCGCAAAAAAGGATTCCATGACAAAAGTCACAATACAATACTTGGCGCTGGTACTAAGAGATACATTGTTATTTGTTACAGAGTCAGTATTTGGTGTAAGCGGAAAAGGATCATACATACGCAGAATCAACAATAATCTATGTTATTCTAAAGCAACACACTGACTGAGTCAATAATGCTAATTCAATGCATTTTTATTGTCAGGCAGTAACTTACCCCCTGAAAATGTCTTTACAGGGTAGGGATACCTTAATCGTATACTTTCTGTAGAGTGTTACAGTTATTGAATACTTGCTATGCTATTGCCATTGCTGGAAGATTTGATGACCAAGTGACGAAAGTTTTTCCCCTTTGTTGGTCTAGTTACAAACTTTGTACTGGCTGCAAAAAGGGTTTATGAATAACCTTGCCATTTTTGTTTGTTTGTTTTTCTGCTTAACACAAACTCCTTTAGCCAAGCTGTTTTGAATGATTTTTCAAAAGTCAAAGTAATTTTTCTCTCTCTCTCTCATTTTTCTTTTTTTTTTTTAATTTGATGCCCTAATAGATTGCAATTTTGTGACAGCATATTTTTAATGACAAAAGCCTGCCATTTCATGTAGTGGCAATGCTGTCTTCACCATCTTTGAGTGTGAATTTCCTTGAAATAACTTAATTCCAAGTCAAAGATACACATAAAGGGAAAGTTATGACAAAGTGCAGTATGTTGTGTTCTACAGTGATCAGTGAATTTCAAACAGGACATTCCTGGTTAGAGTCAGGTGTCAAGCTCTCAAATCAACATGTCATAATGGAACCAGGTGAGGTTAATGTATTGTGTCCATATATATATATATATACATTTGGCACATGGCCCCTCTCAGGATCAGCTTCATTCTCAGATCTGCATATGACCTTCTGCCCTCAAATGCAAACCTGGTGAAGTGGGGGAAAACAGACGATCCTGCATGCCCCCTCTGCCATGAAAAACAAACAGTGGAGCATGTCCTAAGCTCATGTAAAGTAGCCCTGGCTCAAGGAAGGTACACATGGAGGCACAACCAAGTGCTCAAAGAAATTGTACAAGTAGTCTGGGCTAGTACCAACACCACAAAAGGGAAAATCAGGACTCCAAAAGCACCCGCAACATTCTTCACGGCAGGAGGCAGCAAATCATGGCCAAGAACAACAGTGCCACTCGAAACATGCAGGCAGAGTCTGCTGGACGGGGCAGATGACTGGGAGTGCACTGCAGACCTCCCAGAATGGAAGAGTCACCCAGAGATCATCAGCAAGAGTGGCATGAGACCAGACATAGTAGTCCACTCTAAGTCAACCAAGCAGCTGATCATGATCGAGCTCACGGTGCCATATGAGAACAGAATGGAGGCAGCTCAAATCTACAAGACTGAAAAGTATGCTGATCTGGCAAACAGCCTGAGGAGAGAAGGCTATCAGGTCAAAGTCCTCACTGCAGAAATTGGAGCTAGGGGGTTTGTAGGAACGTCTGCATACAGCCTCATGAAACAGCTCTCAGTTGCAGGGAAGGAAAAAACCAGAGCCCTGAAAGCAATGGCAGAAGCGGCAGAGAGGTGTTCAAGCTGGATCTGGTCAAGGAGGAACAAAAGTGAACTTCATAAGGCTTAATTTCCCTACAAATATCAGGTGTCCCTGTGGCTCAGTGGTTAAAGCGCGAGTCATTAAGTGGAAAATGAGCATGTCCAGAGGGTCATGGGTTCGAATCCCAGCCATGGCTCGTCCCAAGATGGGAAAAAAAGGGGCAGCAGAGGGACATCCGGAGTCATGAACCGGGTGTGGCCCAACCCCCCTAGAGTGTCAGGAGATAAGGGCCGAAACACTTGCTTGAAGGGGGCTTCTCTTCTGAGGACTCTGCTGCCACGCTCTCCACGAGTTTCTTTCTACTGATGCATGGGTAAACCATTGACTTCCGGGAATAGGCCGGAGGACGTCCGGGAAAGACCGGAGGACACTGGGAAAGACCAGAACCAAGGGCTTTGTGGGCTGGCTCCCCACTTTGCCTTAAACATGTGGCTACTAAAAATAAAAGGAAAAGATGCTCCCAGGATTCACCGAAAGGGGGAGAGAATGATGAATCCATCGGTGCTCAACCAATCATGACTGCAAATCCCAAACGGACTATGAACATGGACCAAATGGAATATCCATGTGTCTGTGGAAAGCGTTTCGCTACCACCCGTGGCATGAAGATCCACAGAACAAAGATGGGATGTGTGAAGACTCATCTGAATGAGCAGCAGCGCACTGCATCAGCAGATAAGATGTCGGAAGACCAAGGCCAGGATTTAAACCACAGTGCCAAGGACATCCACGCTGTTGGTTCGGATGAGGAATTTGCACAGGCCCTCGATGCCAGGCGCCTGAAACTCAACCTGCCACGAGCAAACGAAACTGAAGATTGGGAGAAACTGGATGCAAAAATCGTCCAAAGACTCGATGCACTGATAGGGAAAAGCACCCTGGAACACAAACTAGCCACATATGGGGACATTGTGTATGCCACATGTAGAGACGCCTATGGAGCAAAACTACCCAAAGAGAAAACACCTCCAAAGAAATCCAGACGCCAAGAAAAGATGGACAAGATCAGGGTCCAAAAGAAAAACCTCAAGATGCAAATGAAGACCGCACTGCCAGCTGAAAAACAAGGCTTGGAAAAACTGTGGAAAGACCTGAAAGAAAAACACAGTGCCCTCAGCAAAGCGGAATCTGCGAGGAAGAGGAAGAGCAAAAAGAAGAAGACACAAGAGCGCTTCTTCAGAGACCCCTTCCAGTTTGCCAGAACACTGTTTGAGCAGCCAAAATCTGGGACCCTAAGTGTGGACAAAGGAGTTCTTGAGCAGCATCTGAGGAAAACATACTCTGACCCACAGAGCAAAGCACCACTCGACATTCAAGGTCTGGTGTGGCCAACCAACCCTGAGGAACAGCTCAATGGCAAGCCTCCAACGTTGGCGGAAATCAAGAAGGTGGTCGACAAAGCCAGAGCCAAATCATCACCAGGGCCAAACGGAATACCTTACCAGCTTTACAAGAAATGTCCCAAGGTGCTGGAGTGGCTCCACAGGCTGCTGCGATCGGCTTGGAGAAACCAGAAGATCAGTGGCCAGTGGATGACGGCAGATGGTGTGTACATCCCCAAAGAGCAAAACTCAAGTGACATTAGCCAGTTCAGGCCAATATCACTACTGAACGTCGAAGGGAAAATCTTCTTCTCTGTCATGGCAGCAAGGCTGACCAAGTACCTGATGGAAAACAAGTACTTGGATGTGTCAGTCCAGAAAGGTGGCATCCCAGGCGTGGCAGGCTGTGTAGAACACGCCACAATGATCTGGGACGCAATCCAAAAAGCAAAAACAGAAAAGAGAGACCTGGACGTAGTGTGGCTTGATCTGGCAAACGCATATGGATCTGTGCCCCATGAGATGATACAGTTGGCTCTTGAGATGTACCATGTGCCAAAGAACATCCGCGACACGCTCAAGAAGTACTTCAATGGCTTCTCAATGCGGTTCTCTACCAAGGAGTACACAACAGACTGGATCAACTTGGAAGTGGGTATTGCAATGGGCTGTGCAATTTCCCCAATACTGTTCGTGCTGGCAATGGAACTCATCTTGAAAGCAGCAACAAACAACGCGAGACAAACAGACCTTGGCGATGGATACAAGATGCCTCCTCTCAAGGCCTTCATGGATGACACTACAGTGATTTCATCCAGAGAAGACGAGACACGTCATGTGCTGGAGAGGCTGGACGACATAGTTGCCTCATCCAGAATGAAGTTCAAGCCAAAGAAATCACGGAGTCTCTCACTGAGGAAAGGAAAAGTGGCCGGATCTGTGGTCTTCAGTGTTGCCAACCAGGCCATTCCAACAGTCACAGAAGAACCAGTCAAGAGCCTTGGAAGATGGTATGATGATACGCTGAAAGACACACAAAGAGCAAAAGAAACCAAGCAGATGGCGGAGGAAGGCTTGGAGACCATTGACCAGTGTGGGCTCCCTGGCAAATACAAGGTCTGGTGTCTGCAGTTCATGCTGATACCAAAGCTGCTATGGCCTCTGATGATATACGACATCTGCACCAGCATAGTGGAGGCAATGGAAGCCAAAATCAACAAGTTCACAAGGAAATGGCTTGGTGTCCCACCCTGTCTGACTGACATAGCGCTGTACTGTCGCCAAGCAAAGCTGAAACTACCCCTGAAATCCATCCTGGAGGAATACAAAGCAGGGAAGATCAGACTTCAAAGCATGCTGGAGGACTCAGGAGACAAGGTGGTAGAAGCAATTAAGCCCCAGCTGAAGACAGGCAGAAAATGGAAAGTTCAAGAGGCGATGGATTCTGCAAAAGAAAGTCTCAAGATCAGAGAAATAACAGGACACACACAGACCAACAGACAGGGACTGGGGGTGACCAAAACTGAATGGTGGTCAAAGGCCAAAGGAAAAGCCAAAAGAGACATGATGATTCAGGAGATGAGAAAAAAGAAGACCAAAAAAGACTCCAAAAAGCAGTCCAGCAGAGCCAGCAAGGGCAATGGACAACGTGGGAGAATGCACTCCAAAGAAGTCTCACTTGGAATGACATTTGGCACATGGCCCCTCTCAGGATCAGCTTCATTCTCAGATCTGCATATGACCTTCTGCCCTCAAATGCAAACCTGGGGAAGTGGGGGAAAACAGACGATCCTGCATGCCCCCTCTGCCATGAAAAACAAACAGTGGAGCATGTCCTAAGCTCATGTAAAGTAGCCCTGGCTCAAGGAAGGTACACATGGAGGCACAACCAAGTGCTCAAAGAAATTGTACAAGTAGTCTGGGCTAGTACCAACACCACAAAAGGGAAAATCAGGACTCCAAAAGCACCCGCAACATTCTTCACGGCAGGAGGCAGCAAATCATGGCCAAGAACAACAGTGCCACTCGAAACATGCAGGCAGAGTCTGCTGGACGGGGCAGATGACTGGGAGTGCACTGCAGACCTCCCAGAATGGAAGAGTCACCCAGAGATCATCAGCAAGAGTGGCATGAGACCAGACATAGTAGTCCACTCTAAGTCAACCAAGCAGCTGATCATGATCGAGCTCACGGTGCCATATGAGAACAGAATGGAGGCAGCTCAAATCTACAAGACTGAAAAGTATGCTGATCTGGCAAACAGCCTGAGGAGAGAAGGCTATCAGGTCAAAGTCCTCACTGCAGAAATTGGAGCTAGGGGGTTTGTAGGAACGTCTGCATACAGCCTCATGAAACAGCTCTCAGTTGCAGGGAAGGAAAAAACCAGAGCCCTGAAAGCAATGGCAGAAGCGGCAGTGAGGTGTTCAAGCTGGATCTGGTCAAGGAGGAACAAAAGTGAACTTCATAAGGCTTAATTTCCCTACAAATATCAGGTGTCCCTGTGGCTCAGTGGTTAAAGCGCGAGTCATTAAGTGGAAAATGAGCATGTCCAGAGGGTCATGGGTTCGAATCCCAGCCATGGCTCGTCCCAAGATGGGAAAAAAAGGGGCAGCAGAGGGACATCCGGAGTCATGAACCGGGTGTGGCCCAACCCCCCTAGAGTGTCAGGAGATAAGGGCCGAAACACTTGCTTGAAGGGGGCTTCTCTTCTGAGGACTCTCTGCTGCCACGCTCTCCACGAGTTTCTTTCTACTACATACAGGCAAACAAAAACTATGGTTAATGTACTGTGTCCATATATATATATGTATATATACAGGCAAGCAAAAACTATGGTTAATGTATTGTGTCCATATATATATATATATATATATATATATATATAACAGGCAAGCAAAAACTATGGTTAATATATTGTGTCCATATATATATATATATATATATATACAGGCAAGCAAAAACTATGGTTAATGCAAGCAAAAACTATGGTTAATGTATTGTGTCCATATATGTATATATACAGGCAAGCAAAAACTATGGTTAATGTATTGTGTCCATATATATATATATATATATATATATATATATATATACAGGCAAGCAAAAACTATGTACATACATGCAAAATTTCTTCTGCCTGTCTTTACCCTCATTCTTACATTTTGATCTGGATATATGGCAATTTCACTGCACGCATGATTTCTGCTATTGCACGGAATGGGAATCCCTGCTCATTGTTAGAGTAATGGGATACCACGATAGAATCTTAAACCTTTTGTGCTGGTGCAAAGGGGCACTTTAGCATCAGCAACTGATGTAGAGATTGTTAATATGCGGGCTCTAACCCCACATCTTATTTTGCACAAAACCCCCCTTTTCACAAACAATCTTGTCCATCTCATGCTACTTTTTGCCAAAATTAACACCTTTCTTACAACCAAAATTAACATGCAAAAACCTCCAAAAATCGAAGTAATCGTTATTTTAAAATGGGGGTTTCCGTGCAAAACAAGGATGGTGATTTAGAGGCCCGCATATTATCATTCTCTCTGATTAATCTTCTATCTCAAGCAGTACTAATAAATTAGAGCAAACAATAGGGTTTCCATTTTGATTCGTTATATCTACGCACAATGAATTTATCTGCCCACGAACTAATTCTTTAGACTGAGCGTCATTAAATGTGTATGACTGATAATCGCAAAACCCCGCCTTAGTCGCCAGTAGTGTTCTTAGAATTGTAGATGGATTTCCATTATACAAATTAGTATCTGTTTTTAATTCGTGTAGATTAACAAACAACATTGGATTAATCAGAAAATCGGATGGTCTACTGCCTCCATATTCATATAGACCGCTTTCTATATACGCGTGTGTATTAATACGATAGGTTTTACCACTATCATAAAAGCCTAAAATTCGAGCAAGGCCCTTGGGAAAAACGTACTCCCTTTTGTCTTTATGTTTAGGTAAAAATATAGTAATTATAAGATTTGCCTCATTAATTTCTAACCGTATGTCAAATTTGTTAAATGCTTCTTTTAAAGAACAAAAGCTGTAGTAACCATCAGGTATTTTTAAACGTTTTAAGCGATTGCCCCCCTCATCATAAATATCTATCCAATTATTTTGGGCTTTTTCAGATATGTTAAACCACCTTATTTTAAACCTAAGTTCTCTAAGAGCAACCCTACACTTCCCGTCTTTATTGTCAACTGAATACTTTAAAAACACGCGCTGGTTTTGTTTAGTTATATAAATGTACATCCTTTTTAAATCCTTTTTTTTAAAATCTATTTAAAAATGGAACCTTTTAAATATAATGAAAGTGCCACTTACGATGTAGGAGGGGTTTATGAGCCCAAATCTTTGGACTTTAGTAACCTAACCATCGCAGTGGATGAATCATATGGCTTTCTAGTCAGACTTGTAAACCCACTAACTAGATATTTAAATCCTCCAATAAAGAGTGATAGAGTGCCATCAGCATGGTCAACTCACCCCATGGTTTTTTACCAGAATCAGTTAAATTTTGCAGTTTACTGCTCAACCACTGGCTGCGGTGTTTTCATATACAAACCATTTAAACCACCCTAATTTCTTAGTAAGGTCAGTATATAACTTTCATGTTTATTACCAGTATAGACGCATACTAACTGAACTACAGGTGCGCCTCCCCAACGACAACGCGTTTAATCCATTTCTCAGCTCAATGGACAATAATGCATATGAAAGAATCTGCAACGAATTTAACATTAACCCTTCAAATAACTTTAGACAAAAGTTAGACCGCAATCACGGGTTAGGCACATTGTATTTGTGGGGCACACATAGAGAATATAATTTTGACTACTGGCCCGGCCACACCTCTTTTAAGCCAAACTCCCAAGTTAGATTGGGGTCCATAGAACAAAAACACCCCAATGCTTGGGCAACATTTATCTTAGATAAAAGTGAAGGCCTAACAATGCCAGGAGTGCAAAGACTTAATGACTCCATACGGACGTACTTTTGGTGTCTATTAGGAGCGCAAGCACAGACCAAGTCTAGCATAGTGGATCAGTCTACAGGCTTTGACGCCAGAAAACAATTTCTAGCCAATTTAGAAGATGCTATTAACTCTGCTGTTGATTTGCCTTCCAGCATACAAAGGTACCAAAACGTTCTTTCACATGCTAGGTCAAAGGTTGACTTTGTTGTGGGTCATGGATTATACATGCTGCCTTCTGACCTTAGACTGCAGATTGGCATGATACAGAATTACAATAATGAAATTCTCATAGCCGGAGACGACCAAAACTTAGGACACAATCAAGGCTTAAACACAAGGCCCGCGCCAGCCATTTTAAAAAAAGTATCTAGCCCTGAAAGTGACCCCCCACCAGTTATAAGCAGCCCACAGCCAGAAAGCGGTCCACCTGTTGATGTACCTCACCCCGACAGACACACTAGCGAAAAGACTGCCCTTGTTGTGTTTTTAACTTTTACTGGATTAGCCATACTTTATTTCACTAAAAATTAAACCGGCAGCCAGCACTCCTAACGTCCACAGATGGTCGGCCATATAACCAGCCACTTTGCCTATAGTAGACAAAACCCAACTAACAACACTGCCTATTATGCCAGGCAGAGCATCAAGCGCTTTGGCAGCTAACTTCTTTAATAGGTTTGCCAGATGGCGCAATTGTTTTCTAATCCAACTTTTACCAGGCTGAGGCGTTGGAGGCGCTACTGGCCCTGTTGGCGCACTGCCAGTTAATGCATAAACCAGTGTAGAGATAGCAAACCCAACAGCTGTTAATATACTAACTATTGTAATCCCCTGCTCTCTGAACAGAGTCCTTATTCTTTCTGCTAGCGTAGTATTTTCAATAATCATTTTGTTTATAGTTTCTCTGATTCTGCTTATTTGGGTTGCTATTTTTTCTCTGTTAATATACAACGCCGCTAACCTGTTTGCCCTTAGTATCATTAATTCCTGTATTTTCGCCTGTATTCTAGCCTTTTCTTCTAACCCTAAATTGTTATCATCTGCATTAGCCAGTTTATTTTTTTCTTCTTCTATCTCTCTCTCTAGCGCATTAAATTTTGCCAAATTGTTTTTTTAGTTCTTCGTCTATAGTTGTTAAAGCAGACTTAACAGACCTGAGGTCGCGCAGTTCATCTTCAAGATCCTTGTTTCTAGCTTTAAGATCCCTGATTCTAGCTTTAAGACCCTCGAGTTCACTCTCAGACAATGAAGGATCATCAATTGTTTCTAAAGCTGCTTCTTCATCAGGACTCAGCTCACCTTCTCTTTGACTAGGCAATGGAGAACCGGCAATTGTTTTTAACTGGGTCTCCTCATTAAAACTCGTCTCAATTTCTGTTATTGCTCTATTTGCATTAGCTATTAGTTCATCTGCTCTTGACTTAATTCTTGAATAGAGATCATTTCTATTTCAGATCGTGTTGGCAACTCTCGCACTATGCTTTGTAAAGCACTAACAGCCTCAGACCTTAGATTGCCAATAAAGTTTAACTGCCTTTGATCAGAAACAGGGAGCTCTCTAAGAATTGTGCTCCTGCTTAAAAACTGGGTTGGGTCTGGTTTTGTAGTAAGCCGCACAAGCTTTCCTTTACTAGTTCTTACATACAAATGATCATTTTCATCTGTTAAAAAATCGGAAACATTAAGTGCTTCTGGCTGCTCTCGCCCTATACTGCTATATAATGATTCAATTCTATCTAGAATTCGTATTTGACTTAATCCTGCTCCTTGACCTGCTGCTGCTCCTTCAAGTTCTTCTTGCAATGAAGGACCCGGTTCTATTTCATCATCTTCTTCTTCTTCAATAGAATCAATCATGCCAAAATCTTCATCAGCCATATTTATATATTTATTATTTTTTGTTTTATAAAAAATGAACCCATACGGCTGCGACCTCGATCCATTCAGAAAAGCGAAGGAGCCCCACGGCATAAAAGGCATAAGACAGACTGTGCGGGTTGTAAATAATCCATCAACAATTGAGCCCAATGAAATGTTAACAGTAAGATTTAGTGACCTTGGGCCCGACGATGTTATAATGCCAGGCACTGCCAAGCTATCATTCAAAATAGATATTGAGTCGGCGGATCCTAATGCTACTGTCGTTGCTAACCTGGGCAGGGCCATCATTAAAAATATGGTAATTAAACTGGAGGGCAGAGAAGTCTTCTCACTGAGTAGCGCAGACATTTTTAATCTCTATTCTGATCTGTGGCTGCCTAGAACAGAAAGAAAAGACAAAATCTTTCAGGGGATCCAGAGCCCAAACGGTCTTAAGCACAGGCTTAATGCTGCAGATGCAAAGGAAGACGAGGGAGACCAGGCAATAGCGCGAGCATTTAAGAACAGATTTTGCATCCCTCTAGATTTTGAACTGTTAAAAACCCATCAGCCATATTACCAAGGCGCACTAAGAGACAAACTTACTTATGAACTGACATTCAATGACAGCGGGTCTGTTATTCTATCAGATGACCCAACAGCTAGATACACAGTCAGTAACATCTCTCTTAATTTTGATGTTGTTACTAACCCCGAACTGGCTAGAATAATCTTAAACCAGTATAAAAGTAGGGCGGTTGTTTACTTTGAAACAGTTTTACACCACAGTCTAGCGATTAAAAACAAGCAAGACGCCGTCTGGGAAATAGCTATAAGCAATTCTTTAAGGTCCCTAAAGGGGGTTCTCTTGCTATTTACTAAACCCCCGACCCCTTTTCAGAGAGAATCTGAGGTGTTTTACAACCCAAAAATTGAGCAGTTGTCTTGCACAGTAGATGGCAAGCCTTTTCAGTTGTATTCAGCTGGACTTTTACCCGACCAACACTTTGATGAAATAAGAAAGTTATTTGCTGGAGGCAGACAGACAAGCCCCACAGCCGATCATGTGTGTAAAAAACTTCACCTTCACGATGTAAGACTCGAAGATTATCTAACAGACAAATATGGATTATGGCTGGATTTTAGATCCACGTATGACAACAGACTGCACGGGAGTGGAAGAAGGGTAGGGTCAGATGGCATACTCATACAGATTAATAAGGAAGAGGAGGAGAATGGCCAGATACAAATGCACGTTTTTGTGGTTTATGACGCCCAGCTGAACATTGAAGAAAATAGACTGAAAGAAATAGCCTATTAAAACAGATGGATAGTTTGAACTTTTTGCCCAAAGACCCGCACTGTTCACTTATTTGTGGGATTACTGGGTGTGGGAAAACTGTCTTCGTGCTTGATTTGTTACAAACAATCTACAGGTTTCATTACGAGTACATTGTTATATTCTGCACAACCATTAAGCACAACAAGTCTTACAAAGAAAGGCAGTTTGTTTGGACAGACGAGAATATATTTTTAGTTGATCCTACTGACAAGCTAAGCGACTGTTTAGAACATTACTATAGGCTATTTGAGGGAACTGAAACGCTGTTTATTATTGATGACTGTTCAGCTGAACAAGACATTGTTAAAAAAAGAAGGACTCTGTCTAAGCTAGCCTTTAGCGGAAGACACGCATTAGTTTCTATTTGGCTCTTAACTCAAAAATACAATGCTGTCTTAAAAGACTTTAGATCGCAGTTAAAATCGGTTGTATTATTCTATACTAAGGACAAGGACAGTTTTGAAGAGTGTTTAAGTGAAAACTATATAATTAGGGACAGGGATGAACTAAAAAAAATAAAAGAGCAGTTAGAAAAATCTAAGCACGCTAAACTATGCTTACGGACTGACCCGCCAGTTCAATACGTTTGCTTATTATAGATTGTTTATTATAGATTGTTTATAATAAATTGTTTATATTAAAAAGAATGTCTCGAGGGCCTGAATCAAAAGCAGAGTTAGCTCCTAAATGCGTTGCAGTAGAGATAAAAGATCTAGCAGATACAATTGACTTTGATCTAATAGGAGTGGCAGGAAATGTTTATGGATTTGAGTACACCGACGATGGCGTTTACAAACGAATAGAAATTGAAGATAAAAAACGACAGCAATATCCTACCCTGGAAGAGATAAGAAATCTAAGGGCAAACGATTTTGGCAAACACGAATACAAACTTCATAAACGAGAGAATGCCTGGGCGTTGCTTCCTGACATTAACTGGGATTTAAAGTTTGAACTACGAAGCCCCTATGTATACTTTGATAAGAAAAACAATTTTAGAAAAGCTTTGAATGAAGGACACCTTCTTATTAGCCTAGTCCCAGGATTACAACAGAAAAAGCAGATTGAAATAACTAGGCGGGGCCCTGAATATATGCTGCGTAGAAAGCCGTCCTTAGCTGAAGTGGGGGGTGACACCGTCGGCTTAGAATTTAATCCAAAACTAGAATCACTGCCTAAAAAAATGACGATGCTTTTTCGCTTATTTATTACTCCAAGGGAGTCTGATCCTAGTTTGCCAGAGCATGTGTTAATCAGAGGTGTACAAATAAAGTCTGAAAACTTGGACGGGCCTCTTAGGCTTGTTATTGCTATTACTAAAAACGGGGATGAAATAAAGACTTTCTTATCATCTGACAAAGTCACTGTGATGGTTGACAAAGACAAACTAACAGTACTTGATTTTATTTTTATTAAGTATGTTGATTTTATTGGTTTTACTCTGTTGATGAAGTGCTGCCAGAAGCGTTAATAAGAAGATATGTACAAGATTAATCTTAATTAAAAAATTAATCTTAATTAAAAAATGGATGATCAGGCTCAAAAGTTTAGGTTAGAGCAAATAACTGAACTTCAAGAAGAAATAGAAAGTGACTTGGATAAGTATAGGGTTACTAGAAAGAAATATGCTAGAGTTTTAAATACTCTTTCTTATATAATCACCGGCTCATCAGCTGTAGCGAGCGTAAGTGCTAGATCTAGCGTTGCTCTTTTAGCTGCTGGGGCCGGAGCGCCAGCCTCTTTAGCATTAGGGAGTCTTGGTTTGGGTTTAGGTGCTATGTCTATGATTGTGAGTGCGGTTTTAAAAAAATTAACGCCTAAACTACAAAAGCACACTGCCATTGTAGCCCTAGCATCAGCAAAACTTTGTTCATTAAGACTGAGAATAAGCAAAGCATTGCAGGATGAAAACATTACAGCTGAAGAATTTGAGCGCCTTATGGCTGATGGCGAGGATTACAGACGACAAAAAACTGAACTTCAAAAGGAGTGGAGAAAGACTTTTACTTCGCAACAGGTAGACACTGAGACAATCAAACAGAACATTGAAAAACAAGCAAACAATCAGTTAAACCCAAAAATAGACTAAAAAAATAAGATGTGAACTAAAATAAATAAAATCATAAGTTTAACAAAAAAAAAATACTATTTTTTTTTTAACTTATAGACACTGTGTTTGGTGGGACAACTTGCAACTCTTCGCGAACAAACGATCTTTTAGGGCAGGCTTTTTAGAAGTCTCTCTTAAATAATACACGGGAGGGGTTGTTTTCATAATTCTTTCAACTTCATATACGTCTACGCTCCATATGGGGTCTGTGGCTCTAATTCTAACATCCCCCTCTGCCTCTCCAGGAGCATACAAGTATCTTACTTTTAGTCCAAACGGCAAGAGTTTCTGATTACCTTGGATGTCTTCAGTAATACTTATTTTTTTTAATTTGATCGCGTTCACTGGCTTAAGGTCTGTTGCTTTAAATTCTTCATTGTTCATGGCGCGTAAGACTGCTGGCAACCTTCTGACCCATTCTGTGTTGCGTGTTTTGTCCATAAGGTCTCTGTGGTATTGATAGGTAAACAGACGCTCAGCTAGATTCTTATTAAAGTTTTCTACTAGAGCCTGGGAGCGATGGTTGCCTGGAATCCCTCTCCTAACTGTAACCCGATGTCTTAAAAACAGTTGGTTTACAGCTCCTTTAAACTCTTTCCCATCATCAACCTGAATCATCCTAGGATACTTTAATGGACCTCGCATGTATATTTGTTGTAAATCCACAGCCACAGCAGTTGAGCTTTTATCCGTTAAAGGCTCAGCGTCTTTATACCTTGAAGCCATGTCAACAACAGTCAGAGCATACTTAAACTTTTTTCTTCTAACTTTGTCATGTGGAAGATACAACAAGTCCATCTGGTGGGTGTCATTAGGAACTGAGTTAACGAATCGAGGCCTTATTATTCTTTTGGGGGCAGGCAGATATATTTGCCAGATCGCTTGTTTTGAAAGCCAGTTTTTTGCTTCTGATTCAGACACCCTAGCAGCTTTACTCAGTTTATCAATAGCAGCCTTTCCTTTCCAATACCCTCTAGGAGAATAATATATTTTGTACTTCATATCGTTCATAAGAAGGGACTGTTTTTTATTACATTTTTAACTATGTTTTTAGATTGAATATGCAAGAAGAAAGATTGCTCCCATAGCGCCTATAATAAAGCCTATTTCTACCATTTTCTGATCCTCAGATGGTTCATAAAAGTCGGACAGTTCTGGCGGTGACGATGTTAGAAACTTCTTTCCTGTCACTAAGTAATACTCATTCATTGCTTCATCAACGTCTGTAAATGTGTGCTCTGCATGTCCCTGTTCTCTTAACTTTTTATTAATAAAGTCTAAGTGAGCAATTCTCCTTTTCTCGTAAGCGTCTCTTGCCTTAGCTAAATCTTCCATTGCCTTGTTATGGCGTTCTCTCTCTTCATCAGACCGCAATTTACTAAACATATAATTGCTGCCAGAGAAAGCCAATGCATTAACAATAGCCCCGCCCACCATCAGAACTAATCCGGACATCTTTTTATAAATGAACGAATATTTTCTAGAATGAATCTTTTTTTTTATAAATCAATATTTCTATGCATTAATCTTTCTATGCATTGATGTTTTCTGGGATAATCCCCTGTGCAACAAGAAAGTCTTTTGAGGCAATCCCCGCCGTTATTACAGCTATAACCTTAACAACATCCTCAATGTCTAACCTTCCTAGATCGGCCGGTCTCATCTTAAACATGTTTTTTGCTAACACGCTATATCCTATACTAAGACCGCTGATTACAGCAGAGTGGTAAATAGTATTGATGATCTTTGCAGTGCTCATGTTTTTTATTAACTAAAAAAATAATTAAAATAATCATAATATGAAAGGCTGTCTATGTGCTTTTTAATCAGATAATCTTTTGTTGCCAGAGCTAAAAATAAGGTTACAACTAGTTTTGGTGAATCTTCTATCTTTCCCATGTTGAGCGGTTTTATTCTTAACAAACATTTTGCAAGAGTTGAATAAACTATAACGCCAACAATAGGCACTGCATAATTAACCAGCGTTAAACTCATGGTTTTAAAAAGGCTTTATTATTTTTATTGCTTTTAAAAAGGGCTTTAAAAAATGGATTGCGACGAGCTATTAAAGTGTGAGGAGCCAGCAGACCTCTGTCATAAAGAAAGATTATACTCTCTGGCTGCATGTGGGAAAACCAGGCAGTATTTAGGCGTTGAACTAAGTATCGAACAGATTCAGCAATTGTCTACTTCAGACGTTGAGAAGTATTACGCTAGGTACGAAGCACAGCTAGGGTCAAAAATGGTTAGATCAGACAATGATTAGTTTATATGCTAAATTAGTAGGCAAGATAGCGCCGATTGATTCAGAAGAAGATTTAAAATATGACTTAACACAAGATCTGGTTTTAACCAAGTCCCTAGAATCTCTTGCCTGTGACATGTATTATAGATTTGGGACATTGTTATGTCCATTCATCATGGGATTAATTACTTTCAATCATATTAATTTTAATCATATTAATTTTAATCGCACTAAAAAAAATGAGCGAGCAGGAGAAGACTCCACAGGAGCAGAATGTCCCACAAGTGAATCTACAGGCGAGTGTCCCACAAGTAAATCCACAACTGAGTGTCCCACAGGTGAGTAGTGTTACTAAAGCTAAAAGTCCTGGGCGTGTTGAGGCCGGCCATAAATTAGCTGAATGGAACAGACTGCAAAAAGCAAACCAAGCAGCAAAACAAAAATTATTAGATAGTAATACAACATCAGCACCAGCACCGCCGCCGCCACCAACAACAACACAATCAAACTGTAAGATGTATTATTATGTACTGGGGAGTACTGTTGTTGGTGGAGGGCTTTTGGCATACAAGTGTCTAAAGCCATACTTAGCAACAAAGTTACAAATCCCCACAAAAACAGTAAAAGAAGAAGAACCAGCTTCTGCAAAAAAAGCACAACCTCCTTCTGTAAACCCATTATTTTTACTGAATTAGTTTTTTAATGTGTTGTTAAGTACAGGTTAAGTACTGGTTAAGTACAAGCTAAGTACTGGTTAAGTCAGTTATAACAAGTTAAGTGCAAGTTAAGTGCAAGTAAAGTGCAAGTCATGTTAAGTACTAGTTAAGATCTTAAGTAAAGTACTAGTTAAGATCTTAATTTAAGTCAGCCAAGTCGGTTCTCCAGTGACCTATAGCGTGTGAATGCTCGGGATTGACGCAAGTTCGCTTGTTATTGTTAGAGACTAGTGATTTCTTATTAACAGCAGTTGTGTTTACTTGATGAAGAGTAGAGCGCAGATTAACATTTGTGTGATAAAATACTTTGTTTTCAAAGAGAGCCTGCTTGTAGTTGCCGTGAGTTATATTTTTTTTGACAACTTCTTTACTTACACCCTTAGCTTTCTTCATTACAGAAGTCTGGGTGGCAACACTATACATCTTTGACCGCAGGCCAACACATTCTTGTATAACCGTCCCATTAAGTTCATCCTTCATCTTTCCAATCACTTTCTTGTTTACAGTTGAATGTAAAGGGCTGTCTTTTGGGTAGTCGCATGTGTCGTACCACCCATCAGCTCCTTTAGCTACCTCCGCTTCTAAGTCTTTATAAAAATCTTCAGTGGGGATGTCTAGAATAAAACTATCAGTGTCTGTGTAAAGGACATTTGATTCTGGGTACAGCTGCTTAAAGTAGTCATACAGAAATTCAAGCATTAATAACTTTGACAGCTCTAGCACGGCAAACCCGATAAACACCGGCTTATCCAACTTCACATTCTGTTTCTTCAGCATAATGCCAACCAGGCTGTCGCTAAATCTTCTAAAGTCTTGGTAGTTAGGTTTAGAGACCAGCTTAATCGCTTGTTTTTCTTTTGTAACTAATCTTACATCTTTACGCTTGTGTGGATTCTCCATCGTCTTGCCAAAACAACTGTTGTTCATTAGTTTAAAGAAGTCTTTTTCTGAAGCGTCAGTGGCTTTAGTTCTAAGATCAGTGTTCTTCATGATGTATGGTTTCATGAACTGTTCCTGATCAAAAGTAATTATTCTGTGAACGGCGGTAAGTTTCAGCCCATGTCTTAAGTAAAACTGAAGGAGTCTGTAATGACATACGTACTTAGTTTTGTTAAAGAGGTTAGGCACGAGTTTGGGCGGTTCGGTGAGACTCATCTTTAATCTTTCTGCGGCTAAGGGGAAATCGTTATGGGGGTCGTGCAATTCTTTAGGATATTCTAAGTCTACTTCTAAGATTAATCCTATTGGATTATCGGGTGTAAGATTTGACAATAGTCCTACCACCCGATCAACCTCATGAGGCCCATTTATCATTTTAAAGTTTCTCAATGCAGTGCCTGGCTCATGGTCCACCCATACAGATTGTTGGCGTCTAAGTACATTAGATAGTTAGATGGTTTAGTGGGGTCATAATCGTCTAAATACTTGTTGTTGGCTCTGCGGTAAGAATGACAGGCCATGCTAATGCCTCCTCTCAGCCCATCTTCAATCATCTGGAGTGTGTCCAGATCAGATATTAAGTCAATCTCAATGTTTGTAGACTTTAAGAATGCATCCCAAGAAAGGCCCGGGGCAGAGATGTACTGTGATGAATCTAGGCCGTAATGTTTCATGCATGTGGATCTGTAATTCTGAAAGACGTCGGCCAATAAACACACATCGGCTAATAAATATTGATCGTGATAATCGCCCATTGTTTGGCAGTGTAATTCTGTCCAGGCTTTCTGTGCATATTCATAGTCAGAGTCTGTTATGCCTCCACCTC
This sequence comes from Conus canariensis, assembly GCA_033310375.1. Lineage (NCBI taxonomy): Eukaryota > Metazoa > Mollusca > Gastropoda > Neogastropoda > Conidae > Conus > Conus canariensis. Next base: position 36,014,426 of record CM065746.1, on the reverse strand, counting down.
TAAGACGGCTGTAAAAGTCTTCCTTAAGCGGCAGCGCCGGCTCATCAAACTTGTCCCACGAGTCCATGTATTCATAAGGGTAAACGCCTTTACGTACTAAAGATGGGTCGAAATATTCTTTAGTGATTGGGAAGTCTTGCAGAGATCCTGCTAGTTTATCCAAACTCCCCATCAGATGCTGGGCAGAGTCATAGAAGGATAAACAGTCTACAGTAAAGGACATGTACTTTTCTGATGATTGTGCAATACAGCTAACCCTCTTACATTCAGAAGTTATTGCTTGCATGATAAAGTGAGAATCATAGCCTCGTAAGTTATGAAAGAAGATTGGCAGTTTCCATTTTTCGGGTTAACCTTGAGTTGAAGATTGCAACTGTTGTGTGCCGCCCCTCTGAATTTTCCAGTAATGTGATCATGGTCTCTCACTGTTGGGTTTGCTTCCGCTGCTGTCGCGTCTTTACTATTAGGTATTAGCTCTGAGCCGCATATCCAGCAGTGGGTGGCTGATTCATAGCGCCTTTGGTCTTCGGGAGTCATAACAACGTCTGAAAGGTTCAGCTGATTGGAGAATTGATTGCGAAGGTGTTTCATGTGTTGTAAAAATCGACCGGCTGCGTTGGGACCTCTGTAAATCTCCGGCGTTGTGTGTCCGCCATCTGACCTAACAATAACAAATGCATAAGAACAGATCTGATGACGAGATACTAAGGTTGTTTTTTGTTCTTGTTGAGGGCGTAGTACTGTGGCAAAATCGCTTCAAAGTCAGCATAGACTATGTATGGCCTCATCTGCATTTTGTGTACATTCTTAAAACTAACTTTAGACCCGGGTGGGGCGTAAGAAGTTCGGTTTTACAGTCTACAAAACTTTTACAATGTTTCTTATGGCTGGCAGCTGCTTCTATAGTAGGGATTCTGACCAAACACCTTCTACAAAGCTCTTGTTTAGCTGTGTCCGTTGTAGTATAAGCCATAAGTCTGCTAATTGACCTGATTAATACATAATGGCTCTTGGAACCGTCTGTAAACAGAATCAAGTCTACATGCTTGTTAAGGGATTCGCCAAAAGTGGGAGCATTGGGAGAAATCCTTAGAGGGACTAGATTGTCTACTACAGACCATGTGTATACGTTTACGGTTATTGGTTTGTTTTGCTCTTCAAACTGAGATAAACTTTCTATACTCACTGGAAAGTTTATGTTACTGAAGTTCAGGCTATCTTTGTATGCTTCATAAATAGATACTCTGTCTGCGTGCTTTTTAACGTGATGTAAATGTGCCAAAACACACCACATGAAACATAAGTTATCTGAATTATGTATGTTTAGGACTGCTCGTTTTAACACTAACTCTCTCGGGAGAGGGATGTAAGAATTGCCGACTATAGGATAGAACTTTGTTTGTCTTAATCTGATTTCAAGGACTGTTCCTTCAGACCAGCCGGAGCCGCGCAATTTCGCTTCTTCACTTGCATGATTAAACTGTGTAAGCATGTAATCAGCCCATTCAGGTGTAAAGTCGTGATAACTCATTACTTCTTTCTGTCTAGTTGAAACCCAGACTAGTATACTACTATCATCGGGGTTATATATTCAATCAGAATGGCCAACAACACTTTTACTGGCGGGTCAATTTGAAGAGACTCTGGATTTTAGAAATGGCATGCGTTACGCTTTCATGAACGTTTGAGGGGTTAATGATGTCCATGTTTAATTCACTGAACATATTGCCTAATTGTTTGTTACTACCTTCCAACAGTACGTTGTTGGGTAGTTTTCCAACCACGAATTTACTTGTCAGGTTCATTTTTATCCCACAATATTTACGTAAATTAAAAAAATAAATGTAAGTAAAAGTAAGTAAATGCGCTTTTATTCTTCACCCAAGCGTTGCAATACTTCAAGGCACCCTAATCTTACAAGAACGTCTGCTAATACTTTAGCTTTTTCTGAATCACTACAGTCAATATTTAACTCTTTGATTGCTTCGTCAAATAGTTCACTATGATTTTTTATTAAATTGTTTACATCATTCTCAAACCCAGATTTACTAAAATCAATGTTTAACACTTTCATCGTTTCGTCAAATAGTTCATTACAATTTTCTATTAAAATCATTAGATCAGATTCGCTGTGTTTGGCCGTCATTTTAAACCTAAAAATTAAATAAATAAAAAAAATAATTGTAAATTCAGCTGTTATTTATTACTCATAGTCTTTTACTAATCATAAAAACTGTCCAGGTTTAAAGGTAACAGTTACTCCTTCAGGGTCAGTAGAAGCAGTCAAATCAAGATCTTCGGGAGCTATTTGATCAATTAAAATGGCAAACAGCTTTATAACTAGATGAGGCCAAGAATGCGGTAGTTTACTGATGGCATTCCTTACGCTTTCTCGCATATCTACGTGCTCAAAAAGCTCCGTAATTAATTCTTCAAACTCTTCTCTATCAACTCCCCAGCTCCTTTCCTCCATCTCCAAATCTCTAAATATATTAATAAGCTCTGCAACTATTCCGGGCTTCATTTTTATTCCAAATTAAAAACATCAATTAAAAAAATTAAGTAAGCTGTTCCTATTGTTTTGCGCAAGAATCAGAAGAGAGGAGAGATTGTTAATATGCGGGCCTCTAACCCCCGCATCTTTATTTTGCACGAAAACCCCCATTTTAAAATAACGATTACTTCGATTTTTGGAGATTTTTGCATGTTAATTTTGGTTGTAGAAAAGGTGTTAGTTTTGGCAAAAAGTAGCATGAGATGGATGAGATTGTTTGTGAAAAGGGGGGTTTTTGTGCAAAATGAGATGTGGGGTTAGAGCCCGCATATTATCATTCTCTGATGTTAGTACAGAAAGATACCTTTCAGAACCAGTATTTGGTGTTAATGCAAAGGATACAATTTTAGAATCAGTATCTGGTATTAGTGCAAAGGGATCCAATGTTAAAATTAAGACACGCTCTAAGAATCAACGACACTTATCACTTCTTTCAGCGTAAAGACTCCACTAGCACTGGGATCTATCTGTGTTTACTAATTTCATCAAGAAAACTGGCCTATTGCAAGTGTTTGACAAGGTAAACTGTAAAGTGTATAGCACCAGTTTACAAATCTGCACATTTTCTGACTAGGAACATCAGAACCAATGCTTTGTCCTCTTATGGAATTATGAAATCCCACATCCCTTTTATCCTGGAGACAAGTTGAAAAAAAAAAAAATGGCCCAGTGTTTTACATTACACAGAAATGGGGGTAAAGTTCTCTCTGAAGCTAAAAATCACTTTGAAAACCCAAATCATGAAAAGGGCAAGAATACATAACATGATTTCTCAGAAGTGTCACCATACACTGATAACTTATGTGGAGGCATGTGGTCTTGAAAAAGGTGTTCTCCAATCCACCAGACTCACAAAATGTGAATTGCTTTCGCAACAAGCTACGACACGGTCAATGAGTGAGTCATTCACAAACACAGTTCACACACACTAGCTTGATAAAAACAATTTGGCCTTGGGTACAACAAATGGTCATGTGAAATATTCTGCACAGTCACTCCCATCAAAAACTTCCAGCTTGTTGCAAATTCATTTCGCCTGAAAGTGAAAGTGTTCACAGTGACGAAGCAAGTGAAACTTGTGGCCTTTTTTAACACAGTAATGCTCCTGAAAATTCTTTCATGATTATCCCCTTAGTCTTCAACAAAAGGGTATCATACGTTTTGCTCTGAGATGTATCTGAAGCACACTTTTCCTCCTAAATTTCTATTTGCCCTTGTCAAGTATAGATTAAGTTAATAAAAGTAACCACCATAGTGCAATGCCTAGTCAACTGACATGGCAAGCATTTCACATGTGTGATGCTCTTCTGAGAGAAAGAAACAAAACCTGGAGTAGATGCATCATGTTCAGGCTGACCAAGAACAGTGCCTACATACTGCTGACACATTTTACTACCAGAACACACCTGGCCTTTGAGAGGCAGGATTCTGCAGGGTACCACACTGAGAACAGCTGGGAGGAGACGAGGGTGATGGGTTTGTGAAGATTAAAACGGGAGGAGGGAAAAGTGATCTCTCTGTGCTGAAGCTGACTGCTGGTTCACCCTTCCATTGATGGTCAAAAATTGGTTGCCCCAGTGCTGACTGCACTTCACTGGTCTGTCACTCAGTATCAGTATCACTGTACCCCAGTGCAGACAGCACTTCACTGGCCTATCACTCAGTATCAGTATCACTGTACCAGGAGATGTAGTTGTCCTAGACAGTAACATGAACAGGCAGTGTGAGCCCTGTACAGCCAACATACAGGCAGTGCCAGGAATCAAACATCAGATTCCAGCCCCCACTCGCAAGCAAGAACAGTATTTTCCATTTTCTGTCTGGTTAATCAAACCATTTTCATGGGAAATGAGGACAGATGGATTTCATGTAACAAATCTTTCATATGATACATAATTGGTGAAATAGATTAACAAAAACAAAACAACGATATAAAAAGTATTTAGTGACGAAACCTGTACTAGTGAGTAATTACATGATAACTGTAATTTATTCAACATGACTTTGATTCATATCTGACGTGAAATCTAAACCTATTCTTTTGTCCAATAATTATATCATGAGCGATTCAGGTAGTTTTTTCAATTTTTGTTTTATCTGATAATACATCAGACAGTATTGAAAATTTTCCACCATAGCAGATTTTACCAGTTACCAATAACCTGATACTTTCTGCAGGACTTTTTGTGTGCAACAACAAAATCAAATGGTGCTTACCAATCGCAACAAGACGAACAACACAAAGACCATCTTGCAATGTGATAAGGAACCTTTTCTAGCTCGCAAAGTAGCCATGTAAATTTGGTGGGAGGACCGAGACGATTTTCTGCTTTCCTTTGCTACACACAAATCATTGGAACCTTACTGGTTTAATTGAATGCAGCATAAAAGCTCTTTACATTGATTTCAGTTCCTGAGATCCTCACCACTATCGGCTGTCAAACTAGATGCAGGTGTCATTATTTTCCCCCCGAGTTCCCGACATTTGCGCGTCACCGTAGCGTTTGGAACCTGATGACAAACATCATGCCACTCCTCTCTCCTCCCCCTTCCCCGCTTTTTCATTGTGTATAAAACACTATCCGTCCTAAAAACGGACAGCCATTGGTAACTTTTCGTTAAGCTTCAGTGTCACCCATTAAATCCGATGAAAAAGGAATATGTGTTGCGCAACCG
>CM065746.1:35986696-35999196 GCA_033310375.1 Conus canariensis | reverse complement strand
CACACTGTCCTTACCTTGCTTTACCTTCTCTTCCTCATTTACATTACCCTTTCCTTGCTTTACCTTGCTTTACCTTCTCTTCCTCATTTACACTACCCTTTCCTTGCTTTACCTTGCCTTACCTTCTCTTCCTCATTCACATTGCCCTTACCTTGCTTTACCTTCTCTTCCTCATTTACACTACCCTTTCCTTGCTTTACCTTGCTTTACCTTCTCTTCCTCATTCACACTGTCCTTACCTTGCTTTACCATGCTTTACCTTCTCTTCCTCATTCACACTGCCCTTACCTTGCTTTACCATGCTTTACCTTCTCTTCCTCATTCACACTGTCATTACCTTGCTTTACCATGCTTTACCTTCTCTTCCTCATTCACACTGTCTTTACCTTGCTTTACCCTGTTTTACCTTCTCTTCCTCATTCACACTGCCCTTACCTTGCTTTACCCTGCTTTACCTTCTCTTCCTCATACACACTGCCCTTACCTTGCTTTACCCTGCTTTACCTTCTCCTGTTGGTACAGACTGTACGGAGCTAACAGGAAAGGCAGGCAGTCACAGTGGACCTTTCCTGATTCAGCCCACAAGAGCTCCACAGCCCTTCTGGGTAATCTCCCTTGTCACCATGTTTTGTCTTTTAGATGAAAAAAAAGAATAAATTAATACCACGTATATTCAGCAGTACATACACATACATCAATACATATATACACACAAAATGCATACATAAATACATACATACATACATACATACATACATACATACATACATGCATACATGCATACATGCATACATACATATATACATACATAGCTACACACACACACACACACATACATACATACATACATACATACATACATACATACATACATACATACATACATACACACGTATGTGAATTTACAAGAGAAACAATAAATAAAGACAGAAATGTTTTTAAAAATATATGCTATTAGTTCTGCCAGACGATACGGACAAACATTTACAGGATAAAGCACAATGCATGTCGACCTTTTGGGTCTTCTTCAGGCAAAAACAAACATTTAGGGCAATGAAAACGAAGAATGAGCAACCACTTTTCTTCTCATATTCGGCGCAAAATGGGTGCAGGATGAAAACGAGGCTTTTGAGAAGGGGATCATGGGAGTTGAAATGGTAATGATGACAACAATGATAATGGCAACAATAGCAATGATAGTGACGATGATGAAAACATGTAAATAATAAGAGGAGGAATACTGTGAATCTTTTGGTGATAACATGACGACATTAGTTGTAGTGTTGATAGTGGTCAAACACTGAACGGGAGGAAGAAAAGGGATTGGAGGAGAGTAAAGAGTAGGGTTTGTTTATTTGTTTGTTTTGCAATTATTGTTTAATGGTATGATATATTAGTGATGGTAGTGGTTATGGTAGATTGATAATAGTGCTTAGTAGCAAAGAATGAGGAAAACAAACAAACAGACAGACAGACAGACAAACAAAAACAGCAACTAATGGCTGGTGATTGTGATAATAGTAGTTATATGTGGGGATGTTGGTGATGGTAATAATGATTGAAAAGGAATGGAAGTGATCAATGGGTGAAGGGCTATCATTGCTGTTGGGGGGGGGGGGGGGGATAGAAGAGGGCTGATGGAAGGGGGGGGGAGGGGGGGGAGAGAAAGCTGATATCCCTCCAACTACGCATACGTATGCACAGGGGGGACGGAAGGGAAACTCATGCAAAAATATTTTCAGAAGCAAAATGTAAACAGTATTGTTGGATGGTGCTCATTGTCGTAAGTGAAATAATGTGTTGGCATCAATATCATATTGCTGGTTGGGAAGAATTGGAAAAGGCCAATGAGAAACGGGGTAACATGTCTTGAAAAAAACCCACTCATACACAAAGGGGGGAAAACATGTAAATAGTATCATCGGTGGATGATGATCATAATGAGACCAATTGTGAGAAGTAAGATAATGATGGTATTGATATAAAGGTACAATATTGTAATAATACTGGCTGGAAAGGAATGGAAATGATTAATGAGAAAAGGGTTAATATGCCAACAACTACAGAAACAAACACCGCGCGCGCGCGCACACACACGCACGCACGCACGCACGCACACACACGCACACTAAGTCGTGGCGTTTCAGGTGCAGTGCATTGTCGACACGGTGACCAGTTTCACCTGGGTGTTCAGCCGACATAGACAGTTCTTCCAGAACGTCACCTGGGCTCAGGCTCGGCATGGTTACCTGGGAGACCTGTTGACGGCTACTTACAGTCCCCTGGACTTCTTCATTGGCCTGGAGAACCTGGGCTACTTGACCTCCCAGGGTCAATACATCAATTACGTCCAGCTCCTGGGCGACGATTTGGACGTGGAGAATTTCAGGTTCTACAACTCTGTGTGTGTGTTTGTGTGTGTGTGTGTGTGTGTGTGTGTGTGTGTGTGTGTGTGTGTGTGTGTGTGTGTGTGTGTGTGTGTGTTTCTTTCTTTCTGTCTCTGTCTCTCTCTGTCTCTTTCTATCTGTGTGTGTCTCTCTGTCTCTATATCTCTCTCCCTCTGTCTCTCTCTATCTCTGTCTCTGTGTCTCTCTCTGTCTGTCTGTCTGTCTCTCTCGCTCTCTCTCACACACACTCTCTCTATCTGTCTGTCTGTCTGTCTCACTCTCTAACTCTCACTGTTGTCTGTCTGCCTGTCTGTCTGTCTGTCTGTCTGTCTGTCTGTCTGTCTGCCTGCCTGTCTGTCTGCCTGCCTGTCTGTCTGTCTGTCTGTCTGTCTGTCTCTCCCTCTCTCTCCTCGTCAGTATTTACATGCATTCAGGTTCCCATACGTCAAGAACGGCTTGAACCTTTTTCTGGAGAACATAGCAGATGCACCTGAAAACTCTGTGATACTGTGTGGAGATCTCAGAGCACGCTCAGAATTGTGGGATCAGCATGGTACCAATCCTCAAGGAACTGCTCTGGATGAAGTACTTCTCTGCGCGCTGACAACATCGTCTCCAACACACATAGGACAACAGGGTGACACTGACATTGGCATTCACTTTGTGCTCATTGGGCCACAATTCACAACACACATAGGACAACAGAGTGACACTGGCATTGGCATTCACTTTGTGCTCATTGGGCCACAATTCACAACACACATAGGACAACAGGGTGACACTGACATTGGCATTCACTTTGTGCTCATTGGGCCACAATTCACAACACACATAGGACAACAGAGTGACACTGGCATTGGCTTTCACTTTGCGCTCATTGGGCCACAATTCACAACACACATAGGACAACAGGGTGACACTGCTATTGGCTTTCACTTTGTGCTCATTGGGCCACAATTCACAACACACATAGGACAACAGGGTGACACTGACATTGGCATTCACTTTGTGCTCATTGGGCCACAATTCACAACACACATAGGACAACAGAGTGACACTGGCATTGGCTTTCACTTTGCGCTCATTGGGCCACAATTCACAACACACATAGGACAACAGGGTGACACTGCTATTGGCTTTCACTTTGCGCTCATTGGGCCACAATTCACAACACACATAGGACAACAGAGTGACACTGGCATTGGCTTTCACTTTGGACTCATTGGGCCACAATTCACAACACACATAGGACAACAGAGTGACACTGGCATTGGCTTTCACTTTGCACTCATTGGGCCACAATTCACAACACACATAGGACAACAGAGTGACACTGGCATTGGCTTTCACTTTGCGCTCATTGGGCCACAATTCACAACACACATAGGACAACAGGGTGACACTGGCATTGGCTTTCACTTTGCGCTCATTGGGCCACAATTCACAACACACATAGGACAACAGGGTGACACTGCTATTGGCTTTCACTTTGCGCTCATTGGGCCACAATTCACAACACACATAGGACAACAGGGTGACACTGCTATTGGCTTTCACTTTGTGCTCATTGGGCCACAATTCACAACACACATAGGACAACAGGGTGACACTGGCATTGGCTTTCACTTTGCGCTCATTGGGCCACAATTCACAACACACATAGGACAACAGGGTGACACTGCTACTGGCTTTCACTTTGTGCTCATTGGGCCACAATTCACAACACACATAGGACAACAGGGTGACACTGGCATTGGCTTTCACTTTGCGCTCATTGGGCCACAATTCACAACAGGCTTGATTGCCGGAGCATTTCTACAGCAAGGAAGTGACCATTTCCCTGTCATATCAGTTTACAGAAGCTATTCAAAGTTAAACAAACGAAGCAAAAGGACGCTTTTCAATATCAACAACAATGAAGGAAATACCATAGGAAAGTTTTAAGGAGTAGAAAATGCAAAAGAAACAACGCTAAAACGAAGCAAATCGTTCAACCTCCTTTGGTGGAATACAGACACAGAAACAGTCTGGAGACGAGAAACATGAGGCTGTGAAAATGTGGCAGAGAGATAATGAAAATGTGGTAGAGAAATAGTGAAAATGTGGTAGAGAGATAGAAGACAGCCTTGCTCTGATCCAGCCATTGAAACAGACATGAAGCAAAAGACTGAACACATCAAAGAAGGAGTCAAAGACAGTATGCGCCAACAATAATGTATGTCACTTTATTATGACACAACACTCAGTTCTGGCGATTTCATCATCGCTATGGAAGGAAAACACAGTACAAGCCCCCCCCCCCCCTCTCTCTCTCTCTCTCTCTCTCTCTCTCTCTCTCTCTCTCTCTCTCTCTCTCTCTCCTCTCTCTCTCTCTCTCTCTCTCTCTCTCTCCACCCGATGTCCTAAACGCTGACGGAACAACAAAGCTCATGACAAATGCGGAGAAAGGGTTGGCTCTACTGAAACGTTCCACAGAACAGGGTGATCAGAGAAAAATTGGAGGAAAAGAAGAAATACTTGACCAAATTAAATCAGCATCAAGCCCAAACTGGCACTGAAGATTAAAGTACAGTAGCTGAACTGGATGAAGCAAAAGCTAAATGCACTAAAGACAGTGCTCCAGGTCCACACTTGAACCGGATGAAGCAAAAGCTAAATGCATTAAAGACAGTGCTTCAGGTCCCCAGCACGCTATCCAGATATTCAGCAACTCTCAGAAGACAGAATCCATCTCTTCAGTGTCTATCAGGACAGTTTCGATAAAGGCAATGTTCCAGAACAACAGACACACAGCTACCTGAAAGCTCTACCCAAACCAGGAAAAGACCATCCTCGGCTGCAGCTAGTTGGAAAGCTAAAGGAACTAATCATGGCATGAAAACTCGCGAGAGACCTTGAAAGTCGACAAACCCTCCATCTCAATCAAGGAGGCTTCAGAACAGATAAAAGTACATGGGAAAATGCGGCTGCTTTTGCCTATGAAGTGTACGAAGGATTCCAGTGAAAGGAAGAAACACAGAAAGTTGCAGTAGACCTGGAAGATGCCTACCAGTTCTCGCTTCTCATGGAGCTAATCCTTAACTATAGAATCATCAGGACTCTTACTCGATGTATCGCAGCAGTATATCAGGAGCGAACCGTCATCCTACGATTTGGAGACTGAATGTTTGAATCTCATAAACTCTCAATAAGAGTACCTCAAGGCTCTCCTCTCTCCCCTGTTTTATGCAATGTTTACACTGAAGGCCTTGCAGACCTCAATAGAAACGAAACTGCTCGAGCGTTGCCGATAGCAGATTACGGGCTGATCCACAGAATATCAAAGAATGTTCAAGAATGAACAAAAGCAGTTCAACCGCAGCTCAACAATATTGCTCAGTGATGTCAAGAAACTGGATCGTCCACCAACTCTACAAAAGCCCAGTGGGCACTCTCAGCAACAAGACATCAGGACAGTACTTTCACCAGTTGTCTTCAATAGAATACCAGCTGAATCAACTGAAAGCCTACGCTGTTTGGGTATAGGCTTTGATAGAAGACTGACCCTTAGAAAACAAGCTGAGAATATTGTTCTGAAATGCAAAAAAAAGGCCTGTCTGCCACGAAAGTGATTGCAGCTGAAGGCATTGAACAGCGCCATCTCTACCGACTGTGTCGTGCAGTTGTACTCAGTGTGACTGATTATGGATTAGGGCTTACAACACTGTCCGAGAGCAGTCTTCTCAATTAGAAAGAATTCAAATGAAGCAAAAGCTGATCTGGGGAACTACGAAGGCCACACCAGTTCAAACTATGCAATACCTGCTGGACCTTCCTTCAATGCAGACAAGACACAAGCTAGAATAGATGAAGGCATATTTCAGAGCACTTGAGAATCCCCAAAATCCACTACATGCAGCAGTCAAGGAAACAAAGGACACTCGTCAAGGACGTGGAAAATCATGGACGGGATAGGCAGTAAACAATATGCAGCTTGTATGCCAGTTATTAGAACTCAGAGAAACAGAGGAATGTATCCAGACCCCTTCAAACACCTCTACCAAACTGCCATCGCTCCAGAACTTGGAAGACATTGTCGAGAATAGCCAGAAGGCAAAACCAACGCAGAAATTGAGATGCACAAAAGATGATATTGTTATATGTACTGACGGTTCTGTCACCAAAGGTGAGTCAGGCTGAGGATACACAGTGAAGCCAAACGGCCCAACTGCCCAGGAAGACAATGGCGCATACAGCTTAAGAATTTCAAGTCTAACAATGGAAGTAGAAGCAGTGATGCAAGCACTCCACTGGCTCTCATTCACAGACCAGCTTCAAATTCAACAAGCCATGATACCGACATGCTTCAAAGATGGAAAGTGGCATAGGAAGCCCTGCTGGGCATGAAGTAATGCGCAACCTTCCACTGGAGAGACTCATATGGATGTACTGCCCTGGACATGCAGGTGTGGAAGGAAATGAGAGAGCAGACACACAGGCAGGCAAGGCAATGATAAGAACTGGACTGCAACTTGGCCGATCAAATGTGATAAAGAAATCTGAAGAATCATCTCAACAAACAAGATCAAAGACACTACACCACAGATCATCTTACAGAGCTCAGTATCAAGAGAGGAAGTGGCCGCACATCCAGACTTAAAGGAAGAGCTAGAAACATCACCAACCAACCAAACATTGGAATCATCTCAAGACCAACGCTGTGAAGACTCCTTGAGAATGGGGCAGATTTATACTGGACCTTTCCAGTGGCAGACACAAGTGACCGAACACACGTCACCTGAGACAAGCCTTTCCAATGGCAGACGCCAGTGACCGAACACACGTCACCTGAGACAAGCCTTTCCAATGGCAGACACCGGTGACCGAACACACGTCACCTGAGACAAGCCTTTCCAATGGCAGACACCAGTGACCGAACACACGTCACCTGAGATACGACTTCATCCTTCGGGGCTCCCTGTGTTTACTGCAAACGTTATGTACTGGTAACTATGCATCAATGAAGCGATGCGAGTGTGTAAAGTGGAGAGTCCATTGATGCGAGTGTGTATGCATTGGTGTGCGTGCGTGCGTGCTTATGTGTGTGTGTGTGTGTGCGTGTGCGTGTGCGTGTGCGTGTGTGTGTGTGTATGATATGTATATATACATGTGTGTATGTGTGTGCACGCGTGCGCGCGCGCGCGTGCGCATGCGCGTGTGCGTTTGAAAATGTGAGCGTACTTGCTGGACTCATTAAGCACTTGGTAGACATGACGATGATGACGACGAAGAAGACGATGTTGATGACGTCAACGACAACGACGCGGACGTAATGGTGGTGGTGATGGGCAGGATCGACAACTTCATGTTGGGTCCGGAATCTCAGGCCTACCCACTGTACTACACCAACATCCTGGAAGCGAACGACCTCACCCTGCCAGAAACTGGCCCCCTCGTCTTCGGCACCCGGGACCACGACACCAACGGCTGTGCCAACGGCGCCAGCGGTCAAGGCGCCGGCTGGTTCTCGGAAGACTGTTCCAGCTTCGGTCTCTTCGCTGATGCCGGCACCTCGATCAGAATCGACGGCGTGTGGACAAAGCTCTACTTTGGGAATATGTTGCTGAGTCGAGCGTCGGACATCTGGGATTAAGACGCTGGGATTCTCTTTTCAGAGAGCACGTAAGACTTCATGGCGAAAGTCTGGCCGTGTCTGGAGTTGTACTGTCTTCACCTGTCAGCGGAACAGCAACGAGTGAGGCTACGGGATGCACACTGCAGTTGCTTGACGGTAGCGGTTTTTTCCTTTTTTTTTTTTTGCTGGTGGGCTCTGCAGTCATGAAATATGGGCTGGTGCACCCATGGGATCGCCACCGTAGAGGTTCTGCCGTGTTACATCCGGTGGCCATCACACAAAGGCATCTGCCAGGGAACAATCATGTCCCTTCACGTGCTAATGGAATGCCCTGAGCTTGTCCGCACGCTACGTGAACACAGCGCAGGCTTCCAAGGCTGGTGCAGGATTGCTCCCAGCTGGTTTGTTCGGCAGTTGAGGACAGTACTTCTCTGGGTCCCACCAACACATTTCGGTGTATATCTTTTTCTTTCTTCTGAGTCGAGTGTCGGACATCGTGGATTAAAACGCTGGTCTGGCATCAGAGCTGTGATGAATGCTTTTGTTTGATTAAAACAGCGCTGTTGATGTGCTGGTTTTCCATTGAGGCAGGGTTTTTGTTTGTTTGTTAGAGTCAGTTTAAAACACTCACTTCTGTCGCAGTTCTGGAATCCAGGGCAGTTGTGCTAGTCGTAGGTCATTCGGGCATATTTTTCATGACGTTTTGTTGACTCGTAGTTTCACAATCAAAACATTCGCTTAATCCCGTTTATAGTTCTTTCAATGAAACGTTCGCTTGAGTCTCGTTTAGAAGTTCGATGACCATGTTCTCTTTAAACTATTGAATACAGTCCAGCTTCAAACGTTTACAAAGACGCTCTTGTTTAGCTATGCTATTCGCTTAAGTTGCATTTTTTAAAAGTAAGGCGCTCGCAAGTCGTGGTTTTTTAAAAGCGGTGTTTGCCTGAGTCGTAGGACTTGAAATGTAGACCTTTCGTTTGATTTGTTTGTGTATTGAAATGTAGATGTTGGTGTGCATTCTTTCTCTGTAAAGCTCTATAACTTCCCTAGAAGGGTTAAAAACCCAAAAAGAGAACGTAAGCCGATAGAGCATTTGTTTTCGCCTGAAGAAGACCCAAGAAGTCGAAATGCATTGTGTCTTGTCCTGTACTCTGTTTGTCTGTGTCCTTGGCGGTAACTAACCCCTCCCTCTCCTTCTAAATTAAGCCAATATTCACACACACTCCTCTCCCCCCCCCCTCCACCCCCAGCAGCATGGTTGGCATTGTGTGGAAATGACATGTATTATACTGCTGTGTCAAAGCTTGAAGACCGTCCACTGATGTAATGGGATGCTTTGCGTAAGAAAACTGATTTAATGCGAAGGAATATGTCTTGGAAGCACTGATATAAAATGAACGTTCTTGTCTGAAACTCGCACGCACACACACACACACACACACACACACACACACACACACACACACACACACACACACACACACACACACAAAGAGTTAAGGATGACGTCATGAAAACTGATGTGATGATTGTGACCAGATCCCCAATGTCCTCTGAGGGACTATATCTTGATTACTGCTACATTTAAAAAGGCTGTATCCAAAATTCATTTTCATGTCAGTTTGTGTGTGTTTTTCCATAAAACTATCAAATGTCAGAGTTTAAAAATTAAACGGGACGTATCATTTGAAGGACTTTATCTTGAATATTGCCATATTAAAAAAAAACTACATCCAAAAACTATTTTCTTGTCAGTTGTGTGTGTGTGTGTGTGTGTGTGTGTGTGTGTGTGTGTGTGTGTGTGTGTGTGTGTGTGTGTGTGTGTGTGTGTGTTTTCCCATAAAACTATCAGATCTGAAGGTTGAAATAAAAACGTGAAGTGTCATTTGAAGGATTTTATATCGAATACTGCTACATTCCAAAAGACTGTACCCCAAAATGTTTCACTGTCAGTCCCCCCCCCCCCCTTCCCCCTAAAACTATCAAATGGGAGGGTTTAAAAAAACGTGACGTGTCATTTGTAAGACTTTCTCTGTGACGTGTCATTTGTAAGACTTTCTCTGTGACGTGTCATTTGTAAGACTTTCTCTGTGACGTGTCATTTGTAAAACTTTCTCTGTGACGTGTCATTTGTAAGACTTTCTCTTGAATACTGCTACATTCTACAAGACCAACCCTCAAAACTGTTTTAATGTCAGTTTTTTTGGTTGTTTTTTTTTCCCCCAGTAAACTATCAAATGTGCGAGTTTAATGTTCCGTCCTGAAACAAAAAATGAAACTAACAAAACAATGAAGAATCATATACCAGAACTGCTCAGCTCCTTACTGCCGACACCTCACTGACATGCTCATTGTGTCTGGCATTCCAGATTCATTTTATGTTTCCATATTTAGAAACGAAAACATCCGAAAATTTTTTTCCCAGATTTAGAAACAAACAAACAACAACAAAACCCGAAAATTAATTTTTTGTTTCCAGATGTAGAAAACCACCCCCCCCCCCCCCCCCAAAAAAAAAAAAAAAAAAAAAAAATCCGAAAAGAAACACAGACAGCACTCAAATGTATCAAAACAAACAAACAAAAACAATGTGTGACAAATGTCACATGGACAAATGGATGTTGTAAAGTGGCCAGCTACACTGCTGACGTCCACTTTGGACAGTATTACAATGTTCACTACCTACTCGCTAGATTACAACAAACAAACCAACTGGCATGTCACAGATTACAACCGGAATGAAAAAAAAAAAAAAAAAGAGAGAGAGAGAGCATAAGATTTTCTAGATCATGGACAGGAATAATAGTCTACAAAGGCAGAAAAAGGGAGACGACAAGGAAGAAAGATGACCCCCCCCCCCCCCCATCACCACCACCACCACCACTACCACCACCACTACCTGGTGTTGTGGCTGTGGCTACCATTAAAAGTCAGAAAGCCACGTGCATTAAAAATGACACTTAAGATGAACCAAAAGGTGTCCATGAAGTACTGCCCAGATGGCGTGCTGAAACGGTCAATAAACGATATTCAGTGATCACTGGAGGAACTGGACATTGTCCGGTTTGGCGACCTACAACAACAAATTGAATCTTGGAGTCATGGCAGGCTTGAAAATAATTAAAAGGCTAGGTGGTGTAACAAAACCAGTGACATTATGGCAATATTTCTGTCTTCTACACACACGCACACACACACACACACAACACACGCACGACCACACACACACACGCGCGCGCGCGTATATAGATAGATACAAAGATACATGGATAGATAGATAGCTATGCATATAGATATATGATTTAAATTGAACTGGTAGAAATTTCGTGGCAGACAAAATACTTGTGTACCGGTGGTGCGTTGGAAGTTCAGCTGACTTGAGCAAGACACACAATTTGCCATTAGAGGGGAAAATGATCATGAGCGATTCATGAAAAAAAAAGAAGAGAAAATATGATATTTTGTTGTTGTTGTTGTTGTACCCTGGCTAAAAGACTCCAGGACAGCCGCAGTACTTGAACACTATGGTACAAATGCATCAGCTGGGGATGAGAACATTACGTGTGTGACCGTTTTTGATTACCCCGCCACGTGGGCAGCCACACTCCGACTTCGAGGTTATTTTAGAGACTGATTATGTTATGCTAGGAGCTTGTCACGTCTGAAGAGAATCCCTGCATAACTATGCAGAGCATAACAACGTTTTGCTGTAGCCTTGGTGTTCTAGCCTATGTCAGCTGGCCTGACACAGCCTTAAGCCAAGGCGGAGAAATATGACATGAAAACATTGTTTGGCCTCAAAATGACATACTGACAGAACAAAGATTGGAAACAAAAGCTTGATTTGAAATTTGAAACCTTTGGGGGAGATACCTGTATTTTTTTAAAAATTATTATTATTATTATTTTTTTTTTTTTGGTGGTGGTAGTAGAATTTGGCTACTTAAGGCAGACCGAACTATAGAATTTGGCTACTTAAGGCAAGACCGAACTATGGTTTTACATTATTCAGTTTACGCACCATGTCTACAAGAAAAATTTTATTGTATAGTATTTCAATTGACCAACCTGAATTGAAGGTATATGGTGGGCAGTTTGTAAGACTTTACTACATCAATCATCCTGTTGGGTTGTCCGTCACATGTGGACACAACACCACGCCGTCATTATCATTCAATTCATCGTCTCTCTACGCAGATCCATCACCATCCATGTATAGGTCATCTGCATGTGAGATGCTGATATGCCTAAACAGTTCATAACTCAGTATGGCACTCGCGTTTAACGACAATATTAATATAAATTGTGTTTAAGTAGCCGTGACAATACCAGGACATCTTTCAGTTTTATTTCTAATTGCTTGATACGTCTCTCTCTCTCTCTCTCTCTCTCTCTCTCTCTCTCTCTCTCTCGTTCTTCTTCTTGTGTGTGTGTGTGTGTGTGTGTGTGTGTGTGTGTGTGTGTGTGTGTGTGTGTGTGTGTGTGTGTACATGTGTACG
>CM065746.1:35869196-35981696 GCA_033310375.1 Conus canariensis | reverse complement strand
TCCGCCGAACGAAAGAAACAAGCAAATAACACAAAACACGACGCGTTTCGACCTCCTTGGTCTTCTGCACTGAAAACGAAGAACGAGCAATCAGTTATCTCCTCAAATTGGGCACATCATTGGATGCGGCTTGCCTGAAGAAGACCAAAGAGGTCGAAACGCGTCGTGTGCTGTCTTGTAATGTGTCTGTCTCTTTCGTTCGGAGGAATAGTAATTTTTTTTCTATTGTCTCATTTTCCGCTTGCAGTCATCTCCCTTTGAAACTAAACTAAATTTGACCATCTTCAATCCGCCAAACGTGGATACTCACTGATTTAAACCACTACGGCCGGTTTCTGCGTGTATGTGGATATAGGCATTATTTTCAATTCTCGTATCAGTCGTAGATTTTTGTGATAGAATGAGCATCTTGAGAAGACATTTAACAACCATGTGATTATCTGCCTCGTTCACTCTGTTCTTCTCTCGATTGGAGACACCCCGACTTTACCATACATATTCTTCAGTTCACTTCTAACTGTAACGTGCGACTCCGGTTCAAACATTAATTCGCTTTATTTCGCTTACACTTTTTTGTTGTTGATATTTGTATGTGTGTAATTGTAACTAAGTGAAAATTGAGTCTACACATACACTGATGTCACTAGCTTGTTCTTGTAGAATGAGAAAAAGGACTCAGTGCATTAACGTACTACGGGGAGTTCCCATGGTGATTCAAGACAGAAAACAAACAAACAAACGAACGAATGAACAAACGAGGATTAAGGAAAGCATAAGGAAAGTGAAGAAAAACATGGTTTCAAAATTAACTGTAAATTAAACTCAGTGCGTAGAACCTTTGGCAAGGCGCTTTACAAATATTCGGTTATCATTATTATTATTATTGTTGTTATTATTATTACTATCATTATTATTATCATCATCATTGTTATTATTATTATTATAAACTAATATTATGTCCATCTCCTCCGACGAACAGAAGAGTTCCAAGACTTCGTGACTTGACCACACCAGCGCTGAGTTTGACGGACTGTTAGTTTGAACGTTTCTGCAGACCAGCTCCCCTTCCAACATTCCGGGTCTGTTGGACAGAGTTCAGTTGTGTCATCAGCAGTGACGTCGATCCTCTTCATCACGCCCAGAGCACCAGGATGGGAGTACCAGCCCGTGTTGTGGTCACGGTCTGTCTGATGACGTGTCTTCCTCCCCGCCTCCACCCCAGACAGCCCCCCTTTTCCCCATCCCCGACCCGAGAGGCACCCAACTCAGGACAACGCCCGACCGGACAATTTGTCCCTGCCACGGACCCAACGTCCCCCTCTTCCTTCTCCCTCCCCTTCCCCCACCGAGAAACCCCGCCCCAACGCTTCCCGGGGTTCTCACAGACTGGGTTCCCCTCCCCCACCGTCCCCTTCCACCGAGTCTTCGGCGCGGGTCTGGACTCTCCCTCGCCTTTAGACCTCCTGAACCGAGACGACTTCATCCACGACGATGACGACGACAACAGCCAAGGACCTCAACGAAGAGCGGAGCTCCCAGAAAGAAGAAGAAGCAGCTTCAGAGAAGAACCTCGCCCAGCTCTGATTCCCCGAGATTCCCCGCGCTTGCCTTCCACAGGGATCCACACAGCCCCCACGTCCCCGGGCGTGTCGGTGAGGACGCCGGATCCGGATCCGTTCGATCGTGGAGGGGGTGGGCTGAGGTCGCTCTTCGACACGGACAAGGCTCGGAGGTACTCTCTGGACGCCCCCAGCACCTTCGAGAAGCCGATCAGCCAGACCTCCCTGCCCGACGTCCACAGCCCCATACGTCTGGACCTCAGCCGTGAGGAGCTGGAGCGTGTGGCCTTCGCCAGGAATCAAGGTAAGGGAGGGGGGTGGGGGGTGGGGGCAAGAGGTAGGGGGTTGGGGTGGGATGGGGGAGGAAAAAAGATAGAATGTGAGTGAAGGAGGGTTGCAGAGAGAGAGAGAGAGAGAGAGAGAGAGAGAGAGAGAGGAGAGAGAGAGAGAGAGAGAGAGAGAGAGGAGAGAGAACGAGAATTTATTCAAGAAAACGCCACAGCCCCATTTGAGAGAGGAGAGAGAGAGAGAGAGAGAGAGAGAGAGAGAGAGAGAGAGAGAGAGGAAGAGAGAGAGAGAGAGAGAGAGAGATTGATTGACTGGTTTTTAATATGCAAGGATGAAGATTTTAGGCCAAAGCCGAGTCTTAACACTCTTCCTTGTCACGCATTCATTATTTCAACACATATCATTCATACTGACCATTCAACATAGCAACACCGTCGTGTAATTCTACAATGATAAACAGACTGTTCATAACTGTAATAAGGACATGGGGAGGGGGTGGGGGAGGCTGGGATAGCCGAACAGAAGGAACAAAAACAAACAAACAAATCAAAACAGAGGCAGAGAGAGGTGAGGAGGAGGGAGAGTAGATTACATGTTCAGACGGTGTATTCAATGTATGGTTAAAGAAGACTTTGCAAATGGACGTAAATGATTTTAATCGAATAATTGAATTATTGAGACATAAAAGGTTCATATAAATATTTCTCGAAGAGAGAGAGAGAGAGAGAGAGAGAGAGAGAGAGGAGAGAGGAGAGAGACAGAGAGAGAGAGACAGAGACAGAGACAGAGAGAGAATGAAAGAAAGAATGACTGACAGATCGAGCGAAGGAAGAAAGAAGCGGACAGAGAGAAAGCAGACAGGAAGTGGGAACAGTAAGAACAGACAAAGCACTAAGGACAGCACAGAACTCTGCCGACGTAGAACAAATCACGGATCCAGCCTCCATTTTGTAAGGGAAAAGTCATTTGCGAGTAAAAAAAAAAAAAAAGATATTCACTTGACCATCAGGGGCAGTAATATTTGATACGGACTCAAAGAGTTACTTCCCATACAGACCACTTTGTTCCATAAGACGCGAAAGCCGCAAAATGTCAACGTTTGGAAGTCTAGAAACATTTGATATTCCAGGACAATATATTACTACGTAGATGTTGTTAAGGAATGTGTTAATCGCAGCACGTGCTCCTTTGTC
This sequence comes from Conus canariensis, assembly GCA_033310375.1. Taxonomy (NCBI): domain Eukaryota; kingdom Metazoa; phylum Mollusca; class Gastropoda; order Neogastropoda; family Conidae; genus Conus; species Conus canariensis. The sequence continues at coordinate 35,978,656 of CM065746.1, read as the reverse complement.
ATTTATCAGTTTATAACAGCAACCTCACAATGTTCCACCTCTGTGGGAACTCTGCAATAAGCGCATTAATATCAACAGATCAGGATCCATAGAAGTATTTCATGCGTTCGTCTTAAGCCTACATTTAATCTTTTTACTGAAGTTCATTGAGATCAGTGTGGTAGTTTTAGGAGAGACAACTGTGTACTGATCTCAATGGTAAGGTAAGGTAATGTTGCTTATAGCCCAGCCAACCACCAAGGGCCATATCAGGGCTGTCACCACACTGAAGTCAACTCACGAGTCGATACCAAAAAAGACCTCATTGACACAACCCTTTAAAATACACCTTCTAAAAACACACTGGACATTTTGTTAAACATCTTTCTTCTGTAAATTCTTAGATCAGATGAAAAATTTGTCCTCTTTCAGAAACTCAAAGATCGCATCAGTGGGATATCTCTGAACAAGGCTTTCATGGAGTCTGCTGTAAAATGCTTACATCTCACACCATGCAAGTCCCATCACTCTAAAAGAATATGTTTCACTGTGAGTAAGTGGAACACGACATGGAATGCACCACAGAGCTTCTTCACCTTTTAAAAGACAAGAATGGGTGTAAAACGAGTGGCCTGTATGCAAACAGCACAAGACTTTGTTCTTTACGGTCGCCTCGGGAGCATGGTAAAAATTCTTTCAGGTTTGGACGGATTTTGAGCGATTCGTTGTCAGTCTGATCTCCATGAACAATCCGGAATCCACCATTGATCCGGAGTTGCCGTAAATGCCATGGGTCTGGATTAGGGTCCCTTTCCACCTGTTGCCGAAGTGTCATTGAAACACGCAGTCCCCACAGTAGTTGTGGCCAGGGACACGCCCGTTTCCACTGCGCATTCACACTGTTCTGGGCAGACGTGGCTTGACGTGCGTAGGGGAAATTGACTTCCGGCTCTCGGATTTCTACTTTTTTTGCAAGTTTAGAAGAAAGAAAGGAAGGAAAAAGGAAAGGAAGGAAGGAAGGAAGAAAGGAAGGAAAGAAGGAAGGAAGGAAGAGAGAAAGAAAGAACGGAAGAAATAAAGGAAAGAAGGAAGGAAGGACGGAAGAAATAAAGGAAAGAAGGAAGGAAGGACGGAAGAAAGGAAGGAAGGAAGGAAGAAAGAAAGACAGAAAGAAAGAAACAAAGGAAGGAAGAAAGAAAAAGAAAGAAAGAAACAAAGGAAGGAAGAAAGAAAAAGAAAGAAAGAGAGAAAGAAAAGTCCTACTCACCCCGAATTTCATTATGCCTAGGAGTTCTTGCCGTGCCATGCTTGGTTGCACGACTCGGGAGAGCCGACAAAGGCCTTTCTTTCCTTGAAATACTGAACAAAGGAAGAAATAATGAACGGACGGATGCAATGCTACGGCAAATTTGACACTGTCGACTGCTAAAGAAGCCTTAGTCGTTCCAAAAGTTTTATAATTCAGCCAATATTCGTATCATTCATAAACTATTTCACTCTGGCCAGTTGGAACACACATCTTCGTCTTCCACCCCAACCCTGACAAGTTCAGCGCAGAAGAATGTGATTGAGGAAGGGGAGGGGGGAAGACAAAAAAATGAATGAATGAATGAATCAATAAAACGTGAACGGGAAAAAAACAACAAACACAGCTAGCACTAGTGGGAACACCCCATACTAACACTTTATTTTACAAAGCCTGTAAACCAGTCCTCAGAAACTGACTCCAGTGTGTCTGTTGCAGTGTGTCTGTTGCATGCAGTGTGTCTGTTGCATGCAGTGTGTCTGTTGCATGCAGAGTGTTGCATGCAGTGTGTCTGTCGCAGTGTGTCTCTGTTGCAATATCTCTGTTGCAGTGTGTCTCTGTTGCAGTGTGTCTGTTGCAGGCCAAATGACACTGACCCCAATGCGTCTGTTTCAGGCCACCTTCCCCCATCCCGGGGTCTGGGCGCCATCACCAACAAGCCACGCCCCAAACTGACGTCATTGTTCGGCACGCCATCTTCTCCTCCCCCCCTCTCCAGACTTCGCTCCCCCTCCACCCCCTCCCGCTCCTCCACACCGTCCCCCTCCCCTCCTTCTAGCCCTTCGGGTCTCCCTACCACACCAGAGCGTACAGCATCAGAGCGTGAGCAGTCTGGACTGAGCGGAGGGGGGTCTGGAGAAGAGAAGCAGCTGTCTCTGGGTGAGGAACGGTTCGCTCATGAAGAGACACAGCCAACATCCCATTCCGGAAAACCACCCAGACCACAAGGCCTTCATCTTGATGATACTTCTTCTGTTGATGAAGAACTTGCTCAGCAGGTTGGCAAAGGTGAAACGACATCGCCAGGGATACAGCTTGATATTGTCGAGTCACCTGTTGATGAAGAACTTAATCAGCAGGTTGACAATGGTGAAACGTTATCCCCTAGAAAACTGCCTGACGTTGAAGATTCGCCTGTTAATGAAGAACGTGGTAAACCCCTGCGCGACGGTGAAAGAACCTCGGCAGGAATTCACTCTGACTTCCGTCATTCGCCCGTTGACAACGACGTTGATGAACTTCTTCAAATCGATGAAACACATTCAGAAAATAAACAGCTGGATACAGATGCTTCACCCGTCAGTGATACATCTGATGCACCAGTTCACAACGTCAAGAACACCTCAGGCTCGGGACGTCCTGATGATGACGATGTCTCTCCTCTTCATTCTTCGGAACAGCCAATGCAAAACGATGGACACCCAGTAAGAGTGGGGATTCCTGTCCCAGACAATGCCAGTGGTGATAGGAATGGTCCAGAGAGGCTTGTACCAAGCACAGGGGACCTGTCTTTGACCCAGGGAGCATCTGGACAGGAGGATTTACCTCCCCTTGATGAGATTCACCGACCAAGATCAGACACAGAATTGTCTGATGAACAAGAGTTACCTCCCATTGACGAAATGAACCAGCCCACAGCTGATACAGAATTGCCCGATAAACAAGAGTTACCTGCCTTGGATGGAATTGACCAGCCCACATCTGAACTGTCTGACAGACGAGAGTTATCTCCCATCCATGGAATTCACCGGTCTGCATCTGATACAGAACTGTCTGTTACACAAGAACCACCTCCCATTGATGGGATTCACCAGCCAACGTTGGATGAAGAGCTGACTGATGCACAAGAATTGCCTCCCGTTGATGGAATTTCCCAACCTGTATCGGATGCAGAACTGCCCAGTGTACAAGAGATACCTCCTATTGATGGGATTTCCCAGCCTCTATCCGACGCAGACGCAAAACTGTCTGACACACAAGAGATACCTCCAGATGATGATGTCTCAGCGCCCTCATCAACAGACGCAAGACTACCGGACGTAAAAAGACTTGAAGTGGATGACGTGCCTGCCATTGACGAGCTGGTGCCTGAACCGACCTCAGGACAAACCAGGACGTTCTCCTCCTCTGGGAATCATGGAGGATTGAATCCTTCAGCAGGCACAGTGATTAACCGTAATGGTATTTCTATCACTTTTGGAGAATTGGAGCCAGAAATCACGTCCGATGACTCTGAGCAATTGATCGCCTATGACACCACTGGCGATGTAGAAAATACAGAAACAAGCAATGTGAGCGAAGAAGAACAGAGACTGGACCCCGAGGAAAGAAAAGCTGCCCATGTGCACAAAAAGGACTCTGATCCTGGGAAGGACCCAAATGAACCGCTTGAAAATAATAACCCGGATTCTGGCGACATTCAAACTTCAACTAAAGAAACCCTTCAAGGTCTCCCTGCAGCGTCACGAATCTCTCCGAGTTCTCCTGACTCGGTGGTGGCATTGTCCCAGGTCGTCGGTGTATCAGAGACATCCCCAGAGTCTACCCCGGGTCCACACGATCGACCTGAGGATTCGGAACAACGTGAGTCTGAAGATGATACCACTGAGGATACCAAAGGCCCTGATCACCGAGAACTTCCCAGCCGTGGGGAAGGAGAGTCACCGTCCAGCAATCAGGATACTGACGATCCTCCCCAGGCCAAAGGTGTGGACAGCAGTGGAGAACGTTCTGAAGAGAACAGTGAGGACCTGAATACACAGGCACATTCTACGGGTGATACAGTGCCAGTGATGGCAGATGATGTCCACACGAATACCGAGCATTCCCCTCCGCCTTCTACTGGTATTGCAGACAGTGACCCATCCCCGACACTCTTCTCCGCACCCCTCACTCCAGCCAGACCTGGAAACAACGCTTTTCAAACCTTCCCCGATTCCACAACTTCACCAACCTCCTCCTCCTCTTCCAACACTTGGGATGGAAACAGAGGCATGGAAGGCAGCAGCGGCGCTACCATCAGAGGCAGCGACAGCAGCATCAGTGAAGACAGTGACAGCAGCTCTGTTCCAAACAGCCTGGATCATGATTCAGACCAGGTGGAGGATGGTGCGGATGAAGGCGAGCAGAGGGATCTGGCAGAGAAGCAGAGGGAGTGGAATGGAGCAGACACAGGTGAGGAGGCGGGGAAAGGTGGAGGTGGGGGGTATGGTGGACAGGACAGCTACACCCTCCCCTTGTTCACTCTTTCCCTTCCTCTGGTCCTCTCTTTATCTCTGCATGCGTGTGTGTGTGTGTGTGTGTGTGTGTGTGTGTAACCAAATTATGAAAGCACACACACAAACACACTCGCACGCACACACTCACACGCATGTACACACACCTGTCTGTCTCTCAGTTTGGCACGACGTATAACTAGCACTAGCCTGCTAAAGCCTCAAATAATATGCCTTGAACTGTTTCAATTGATCGGCATCCATTTTCCCGGTAAGTTGTTGTACCAAGTGTGTGCATGTTATCAGTTTCACTTATAATGTTGTCAAATAATGAGGCATAATACGTGGTTTGTAGATTTTCTTGTGGGGTAAATATTACAAAGAAAAATCCATCTACCTAACACACTTTTGTTACAGCAGACTATAAACCTGTATATCATTCTATATTTGATGGATATAACGAATTAGAGATCTAGTGTTTCTCTCGTCTGGTTACATAACACTCACTATAGATGGCATTGAAAAGAAATGAATCGAAACCGTCGCATTTCCGGCTATCTTCTTGATGATGACTGTACTGTGGGGTGGGGTGGGGAGGGCTCAATGCACGGTCTACCAGTTGTCAAGCCTCTTGAAGAAGAGGTAACACTCCCAAACAGGTGTTCAGGCTTGGGGGGCGGAGGGGAGGGGGCTTATTTAAACGGACACGAGAGTCATTGTTCCCCATCTGGAGGAGGTTATGACACTGAAACACACAGCTCTGATGTTCTGTGGGCTATCCATGGAATCAGTTCAGGTAAGTGTACCTGTCTTGTACGCCTGGTTTCCTAGACTTCCCCAAGTCCTCCATGCTTGAAGGTTTGACTACCGATATAACTTGTCTTCCTCTTCCGTTAACAATATGAGAAACATGTGATCATCAGGTGATCAGATACAAAGTCCGGTTGTCAAGTGACCTGTGACTGACCCTGGGTTTCAGATGATGGAGATCATCGTCACGTGACGTCAGAGAACGGTCGTCACGTGACGTCAGAGGATGGTCAGACCAGCGGGGACTGGAATCATGGCTCCCTCCTGTCTGGCCAATCTTCATCTTCTGAAGACGTGACAGCACCACGTCAGCAGAAGGCACCACCACCTCCACACTCACCATCCTCTTCTCCATCTGTGGAAGATCCAACAGTAGGACCCCACAAGGGGGAGCAGCAGTCGCTGACCCTGTCTTCAGAGCAGCCATCAACGGCCAAGTCTCCCAGTCCAGAAGAAGAATCAGGTCATGATGAACTGTCCAGAGAATCTCCACCTCCTTCAGCCCATCCTGGTGAACCTCAGCAACATGACCCTGAAGGACCAGCGGACCTGGACGAGAAAGGACAGCAGGGCGATCCAGACTCCCAGGGCTATGGGGACGACCTGAAGCCAGGTGGCTCCGTCACCATGAGGACTTCACCAGGGGGAGGCAACACTGGATCTTCAACCCCCTCCCACTTCAAAGCCTCCCCCTTTAAGATGATGTTCGGCAAGAGCCTGAAAGACGTGTCCCACCAATCCTTTGGCTCTTTGTTTAGCAATCTCCACAGGCCTCAGACTCAGTCCGGGCATCTGTTCGGCCAGGGTGGACTGGGTGTCCTGTTTGGGCGTCGGCCAGAGCTGCCTGGAGACCCCCATCAGAGCTCTGCAGGAGGCAGGGATGAAGGCCGCAGTGAGGACAGGCACAGGGACGTCTTCAACGTCAACAGCATCGTCAGGAGGAGGCCCAGTCTGAGGTTCTTCGGTGACAAGAAGTGAGCAGAAGACACCGACACTGTTCAGACAGACGACATTCGTGCTGGATGATGATTTTGCCTGTGTAGTGTAGCACTAGTGTTGGGGGGAAATGACAGATTTTCCCCTGATATGGCCTTTCGTGGTCGTCTGGGCCATAAACAACGAGCATCGGATTGACCCTGAATTAGAAAGTAGGCTGGTGCAATCTAGACTTGTTCATTCATTTACAGATGAAGTCCTGAGGAAGATATTATGGGTTATTGCACATGTGTGCATGTGTTATGCAAGACAAGTGGTTGATACTTTCGGTGATAATCTGCTTCATTTCCGATTAATTCATACTTGGCACTTTTTCTACTGGTGAATAGGCATCGGATATCAACGTACTGACGGGAATCTGCTGTACACTCTGCAGCGGCATGAGGCGAGAGCATCCAGAAGAAGAAAGAGGGAGTTTCACCCCTTCCTCATTGCACTGTAACAAACTGGTTTCTGCTATGTACTTTATCTACATCCACATCAAGATATCCTGTGCCTTGGAAAATGTTAAGTTTGCCTCTTCTTTGTGCCAACAGTCGTCGCATAACTGTAACTGGATTCTTACATTTCATGTTCTCCTAATAATGATTTAGTTGAGGGAACAGAGGCAGACTGTAACTGGATTCTTATATGTTATGTTCTCCTTATAATGATTTAGTTGAGGGAACAGAGGCATGGAGGTAGGGAGGCAGATGGGTGGGGGTGGGGAAGTAGGGGAGAGTTGGCAGAAAAGACTTTCATGAAAATAAGATCAGTTGTCTGGCTTGTGCGAAAGCTTTGCACCATGCTGTCTGTCTGAATCTTTCATTCCATAGTTTGCACCGATATCAAACCATATACTAATGTGGCACAGGTTTAAGACAGCCTTTGCCTGCTATGTTGAAAAGATTTGGTTTTGCTTTTTTAAAAAAATCATGTGTAGAATGGGGTGCACAACATTAACAGTGATCGACAAATTTCCAATACTGAAATTAGTCTGCAACCAAAAAATCTTTGTCAATTTGATTTTTATTTTTCAAAATTGTTAAGTGCTGCAGCTGAGACATTTCATGTTGGCTGCGAACTCTCCAAAATTAATACCGGCCTTGTGAGTTAAAAAAAAAAGTGTACATATGTTTTGGTATTGTACGGTCATACAAAGTTTTTGGGAAATGCTGGTGGATTTGATGAATGAAAGATGTATGTGGACATTTAATTTGCAGATAACTGAACCATTAGCCATAGTTGCATTCGATAAAAATATACATATAGATCATGTGTCATATTTTATTGTATGATTTGCGAAAGACTATTTATATCAGTGTAGAACAGAACAAAAATCACCCAGACTGCAAGTATTTCTTAATAAGCTAAAATACAGGTATAAAACTGAAGAATACATTGCTCCAAAAAATTTCGTATATAAAGATTTTCTTTCCAAATGGCACCCATACATGCCGATGTTAGCAGGCCCAGAATGAACTACGAATGATTATGACATTGTACATTATACTAGTATAGGTATGATTATAGCACCCCAGAACTGTTACATCGCCTAAAACAGCCCCATTGGTCATTATACAGGACCTTAAAAAACCAAATATGTCAAATTTCATAATACACTCGACTTGCCTCATGCGCTCTCTCTCTCTCCCCGTGTCTCGCTCTCTCTTTACCACATAAAGAGGTTGTAACCTTTTGTCTTCAAAATGTAGAATGGTATTATCGTTATGTTCGATATGTCGGTTTCCTCTTTATCCACTATTTGTTTGGATTTTGTTCTTTTTCTTTTATTTTCCATTATGTTGTACTATATGAACTTATTTGAAAAAAGAAAGTGTAAGTTAGATTTGGCAAAAGGTCAGTTTATTTTCATCTGTCATCGTGTTTTTGATTTGCTTAGATTCTTTGTTGATACGACAGCTATACAGCTTTTCGACAGTGTTGATCATATCACCTCTAACTCTTCCATTTAACTCATTATTTATTAAATAAGAGATTTAGGTAACCACACTGCCGAGTTTCTAACATTTGAAGGATTTAAAGAAAACTATACCTCAAGGACAGAGACCAGTTTCTTACTATATGAAGAAGTTATTCAGGCTATAAAGCAATACCATTCAAAATCAGGTTATACTACTCTCATCTTCCTGTGAGAATAATATAGACAGCGGTGTGTGGCGTTGTATTCGCAAGGGGTAACCAGGTAGTAAAGTCAGTACTTCATGGGAATGCGACCTTGCCAGTGGCAGTTGTTACACGGAGTAGCAGTTTTCTGGGGCTGAAGTGGAAAGGTATTTTCTCAAAGTGTGTTATATCCACCACTGATGTTCAGCTTAGATGGTTCCAGATAAGACTGCTGCTCAGGATGCTTCCAACTAGAAAATATCTATCAATGTGCAGTCTGTCAAACTCTCCCTTATGTTTTTTTCGCACACGGGAGGTGGAAATCACTACACATCTCTTTTGGCATTGTCCCATGGTTTACAATTTTTGGAAAGAGCAGTTCCTACTAATAAGGATGAGAAGTACAAATTTTGAACATCCTGTTTTTGAGGAGAAATTAATTATATTTGGGGAGGCTCATGGCACGAAACAAAGTTATCGATTTAAGTATATGAAAATTTCATGCACATAAATAAAAACTGCCAAGTATTCTGCCCTCTGTCAAGACATTCTTATGTCATTTAAGCTACAGGTATGAAACTGAAGAAGCATCCTTTACAGTACAGGACAAAAAATGAGAATGAAGAAAATGTTGGTTCCTGTATTGAGCCATCTTTGTTGAAACTGAACGTACTGTGGATATACTTCAAGTGGGACAAATGGCCTAATATTCAATGTAAATACTGATGTGTAAGTAAAATAGATTGCTTTTCTGTTCAACTGAAAAAAGGGCACTTAGAAGAAAAGCATACATGTAAAATATACCTACATATGTATGTTTTTACATATGTATGTATGTTTGAGGGCGGGGGGTGTCATGTATGTGTGTATGTTGTATATATATCTATGTATGTACACCTGTCTGTTTTGTATATGTATAAACATGAATCAAATTGATGTATGAAAAAAAAATTGTAAGGTTATTATAAAATTCAATTCCTCATTATTTTCGCTGTAATTGCATTTTTGGCGCATTTAAAAAAAAAAAATCATCAGGAGGTTTGGCAGCTATGACTTTGGTAATGCCCTTGTTCAAATTGTCTATCTGCCTGCAAAAGATCTCGTGACTGACCGACAGGGCTATTTAAGAGGCATTCACACAGATGTATGCTGGAGACATGAACAGTTAGTCAGGGCTGTTTGACAGGCATTCACACACCTGTACAGAAAGATGAAGACAGACGAACAGATTCAGTCGGACCCACAGGCTATCTAGTAGCTTGGCCAGCTGACAGGTAGAATTGTAGACAGACAGAGGCACCAGAACAATTCAGTTCTGTTTATTTTTTTTTATTTTTACATTTAATGGAGACCAAATTCTCCCTGTGAACACGTCGCTACAGAATGACCTACACAACACAGCCCCACATTTCCCCACTGTGAACGTCACAGTGATAGAACTCACCTGTGTGAGGTGTGTAGTCAACGTGCAACTCTTTAACTCCAATTGAAACACAACACTCAACAGCAATTAGCATTTCAAGGACAATGACAACAATTCATCTGAATGATACAGAAAGACCATTTGGCCTGGTCCATACAATCCGCTTGAAGCAGAAAAGGGCATGCACCCAGCACCGACTTCCTTGATTCTCCCACAACTTGTGTTTTAGTGCCTGCCCTTCCCATCCAACCCCCTAAGACACATGAGACGGTTCCTACACACTCACCTATGCCTGGAGAATAAGATATTCCACATACACACCCACACCCACATACAAGCTGCTCCACATTTGCTTTGCATCTGCCATAAAACAGTTTTCTAAAGGAATTTGGTTTAACCGAGTAACATTTTGTTACATATCCTCCCTATGTGCTGAACATGTGTGATCATGCCAGTGTTAGTATCAAACCACCGTTATTGCTGATCAAGCCATAGGCTTTCATACATCCGAACACATTTAAAAGATGCAGAGCAAGTGTACAGCAGACTATTGTATCAATGACAAAGACTGCAGTTTACAAGGGTAGTGACCTCCACCAAGGCTGTGACATTTCCACCACATCTGTTGGTTTGTGCCTTTGTCTGTCAGCAGGCTGACTCCAACACAGCACAGCCTACTGTCACCAAAGTTCCTTTCAAGACTGAGAATGGCCCAGGTCCCAACCCATTACATTCTGGGGTGGATCTTTGGTGCCAATTTGGTTCACATGGCAGATCCATTTTTATGTCATACTGATGACTTGAAAGTCACAACGGCATTGAAAATTGAATACAATGACACTGAACTGACAGAACATCGTTGTGGTGAAACAAAAACCGGTCACAGCAGACTCCTGTAGGTGATACATGGAAGATGACATCACACCTGCATCAGCTACATTCATACTGGAAACTTTCCATCAAATGTAACCACAGGCTTAATCTACCTTGTTGAAGACTGGTGCTCTGGCTGGGGCTCTGTTATCATAACAAATGGACTTTACACAATCTGTTCACCATGCACTGCTGTGAAGATGAGGGTAGAATGACGGCCATTTGAAAAAACAAAAAACCATAAGCTTTTGTTGTCAAGTCAGGTAGTTCTTTTTTTTATATTTTTATCTAGCACTGGACTGCTAGTGTTCACCCAAACTGTATGACACAAAAATGATGTCAACTACGCTTTCTGAACAAATGAAAGATGTCAACTACGCTTTCTGAACAAATAACACCGACAATGTTTCTCTTCATAGGAATCAAGGGACCCAAGTACAGATCACTGTCACAACTGTTCCACTGTGCCCCCCCCCCCCCCCCCCCCACCTTCCAAACAAGAAGTGCTGAAGGCATGGTACAGTCAACATTTCCAAGACAAAAGATGAAACGTTGCTTCCTCCAGGCACGTGCTCAACCCTTTTTCAGTAATCCCCCATTCTGCACAGCTCCAGACATCCACAGTCCCGAGCAGTTTAAAGAACCAGTGGAACTGGCTGCCACTGTCACAAACGGTTCCCCTGTGCTCTTCAAACAGTCAACTTATATAAAAACCATGGCAGCCATAAGCAGGTGACCAAACCGTTTAACCTTGAACAAGCCCACAATGCACATCAACAACTTACTGCTACTCCTCAAACAAAGCAACGAGGTGTTTCAGATTGCAAAACGGGGAAGGGTTAAATGATACATGCACCCACCACAGAAAACACTGTCCACAAACAACACAGAAATAATTCTTAGACCGTCTTGTCTTTGTGACGACTAACATGACGACAAAGTGATCCAACTCCTAAATCACATGCAGCACTTTAACCAGTCAATGTTACACAGTAGAACAACGACAAAGTGATCCCATTCCTACATTACACACAGCACTTTAACCAGTCAATGTGACACAGTAGAACGACGACAAAGTGATCCCATTCCTACATCACACACAGCACTTTAACCAGTCAATGTGACACAGTAGAACGACGACAGAGTGATCCCATTCCTACATTACACACAGCACTTTAACCAGTCAATGTGACACAGTAGAACAACGACAAAGTGATCCCGTTCCTACATCACACACAGCACTTTAACCAGTCAATGTGACACAGTAGAACGACGACAAAGTGATCCCGTTCCTACATCACACACAGCACTTTAACCAGTCAATGTGACACAGTAGAACGACGACAGAGTGATCCCATTCCTACATCACACACAGCACTTTAACCAGTCAATGTGACACAGCAGAACAACGACAAAGTGATCCCATTCCTACATCACACACAGCACTTTAACCAGTCAATGTGACACAGTAGAACGACGACAGAGTGATCCCATTCCTACATCACACACAGTACTCTAAGCCTACTGAGATCAACATTGCCTCTCTCCCATTCTGTCAAATAAAGAAGAAAAAAAAAAAAAAGAAAGCCCTGGTTTCCCATCCCCTCTGGCCTTCTCCAGGACATGATATCACCCACACAACATGAATAACCCCCATCCCCAATAAAGAAAAAAAAGAAAAGCCCTGGTTTTTACTGTCGCCTCTGACCTTCTCCACGACATGACATCACCCACACACCATGAATGACCTCCACTCCCAAATTAATGAAGAAAAAAAAAATCCAAACAAGCAGTCCGCTCCTATCCTCCTTCCTGCAGTCCATGATGTCACCTGACCCTCTCCGTGTCCACAGTCATGCTTCAGTCGTCAGACCCCGCTTGTCCTCGGAAGCTGTTTCCATCACCAAAACCCATTCCCCTCTGGCTCCCACCATCACCACCTCTAAAGCCACCAGGACCTGCCCCGAAGCTGCCACCCCCACCAAACCCACCACGACCCCCTCTGAAGCCACCACCTCGACCACCACCACCACCGAAGCTGCCACCGTCATGACTACCACCTCTCCAGTAGCCCCCCCCATTACCACCACCACCATAGCCTCCTCCACCCCTTCCGAAACTGCCTCCCCCTCTTCCAAAACCCCCTCTGCTGTAGCCGCCGCCTCCTCTGCCAAAGCTGCCACGATCCCCGCCATATCCTCCACCACCATAAAAGCTGGCTCCTCGGAACCTTCCTCGACCTCCGCGACGTTCTTGACCCCAGTCATAGCGGGGCATCTTGGTTCTTTGTCCGTAACTGTCTGTCCTGCACATGGGGAACAAAAAAATTTGAAAAAAAAGGAGAGAGAGAGAGAGAGAGAGAGAGAGAGTACAAGTCAAGTGTTCTAAATGACTGATCAATCCATGGCTTGTTTGATTCATGTGTAGACAGGATTTCCATCCACTCAGCTGATTATACAGAAGCATTACAACAGAGAGGATTATTGCACACTTGACAGGAATTCCTACAAAATTACAACAAAACCACGCACAATTCCACTCATCATCTGTCCATTTCTCCAGACATATATACATATATATGTGTGCGTGCTTGGATGTGATGCATTCATGTGGATATGTGTGTGTGTGTGTGTTTCCAAACCAAATGTCTCATTTGTGTTATCATGTTAACATCTTATGTGTGTGTGCGTGCCTCACGTATGCGTCACGTGTTGGTCTTTGGGGGCAAGTGTGTTAAGAGCGAGTGTCTCTCATGCATGTATCGTGTGTACCTCTCCTGTATGTATCGCGTGTATGTCTTGTGCCTGTGTTTCACGTGTGCCAGTGTCTCACATATAGGTAATATGAGCACATTTTCTCTGTGTGTGTCATGTGTGTGAATATCTCATACATGCATCTTGTGTATGGTTTACATGTGTACTTCATAAACGTGTGTGTGTCCCATGTATGGAGAGAAAGAGGGTCAAAAGTGACAAGAGAAATCGTCGGCAGGACCAACCGGCTTTGCCAGCCCCCTTACCCCTCTGAAATGCCGAAGCGGGCGGCACTGGGCCGGGACAGGGCTCGCAGCAGTCCCATCAGCTCCTCTTCCTGTGGCGCCGGCTTCTCCACGCCCTCTGGGTCCTTGCAGGCGCGGATCATCAGCGCCTCCAGTGGGGGGCGCAGGGCCACCAACCGCGCCGCTACATCCGGCGCCACCTGGAGGTTGATCCTGGCACCCAGCAACAAACACACAACTGCAGGCGGAGATCTTAACAAATCTTTCAAAATGCTTTTAAGTGCTGTATATGCAAAACATGAACAAACGAATCACAAGACAAAACATGATATGTTTCGACCTCATAGGTCTTCTTCAGGCAAGATACCACACAGGACAACGAAAATGAAGAATGAACAATCACTTATCTCATTGAATTCAGAGCAAGATGGATGTTGAATCTAACAAGAGGTACAAAGAAACAGACACATGTCTACACACACGCAACAGCCCACATTGAACAAGAGGTATAGACACATAGACACATGTCTACACACACAGCAGCCCACACTGAACTAGAGGTATAGACACATAGACACATGTCTACACATACACACACAACAGCCCACACTGAACAAGAGGTACAGACACACAGTCTACACACACAACAGCCCACACTGAACAAGAGGTACAGACACACAGACATGTCTACACACACACACACACATCAGCCCACACTGAACAAGAGGTATAGACACACAGACATGTCTACACACACACACACAACAGCCCACATTGAACAAGAGGTACAGACACATAGACACATGTCTACACACACACACAACAACAACCCACACTGAACAAGAGGTATAGACACATAGACACATGTCTACACACACACAAACAGCCCACACTGAACAAGAGGTACAGACACATAGACACATGTCTACATACACACAACAGCCCACACTGAACAAGAGGTACAGACATATAGACACATGTCTACACACACATAACAACAGCCCACACTGAACAAGAGGTACAGACACACAGACACATGTCTACAAACACACACACACACAAACACAACAGCCCACACTGAACAAGAAGTACAGACACACAGACACATGTCGACAGACACATGTCCACACACACACACACACACACAAACAACAGCCCACCCTGAACAAGAGGTACAGACACACAAACACATGTCTACACACACACACACAAACAACAGCCCACACTGAACAAGAGGTACAGACACACAGACACATGTCTACACACACACAACAGCCCACACTGAACAAGAGGTACAGACACACAGACATGTCTACACACAGACCCCCCCCCCCCCCCCAACAGCCCACACTGAACAAGAGGTACAGACACACAGACACATGTCTACACACACACAGACATACACACAACAGCCCACGCTGAACAAGAGGTACAGACACATGTCTAAACACACACACACAACAGCCCACACTGAACAAGAGGTACAGACACACAGACATGTCTACACACAGACACACACCCCAACAGCCCACGCTGAACAAGAGGTACAGACACACAGACACATGTCTACACACACACAGACATACACACAACAGCCCACACTGAACAAGAGGTACAGACACATGTCTAAACACACACACACACACGACAGCCCACACTGAACAAGAGGTACAGACACACAGACATGTCTACACACAGACCCCCCCCCCCCCCCCAACAGCCCACGCTGAACAAGAGGTACAGACACACAGACACATGTCTACACACACACAGACATACACACAACAGCCCACATTGAACAAGAGGTACAGACACACAGACATGTCTACACACACACAACAACAGCCCACACTGAACAAGAGGTACAGACACATGTCTACACACACACACAAACAACAGCCCACATTGAACAAGAGGTACAGACACATGTCTACACACACACACAACAACAGCCCACATTGAACAAGAGGTACAGACACATGTCTACACACACACACAACAACAGCCCACACTGAACAAGAGGTACAGACACACAGACACATGTCTACACACACACACAACAACAGCCCACATTGAACAAGAGGTACAGACACATGTCTACACACACACACAACAACAGCCCACACTGAACAAGAGGTACAGACACACAGACACATGTCTACACACACACACACAACAACAGCGCACACTGAACAAGAAGTACAGGGACACATTCATGTCCACATACACATCGACGGCCCACACTGGTATAGAGACACAGACACACATGTGTGTGTGTGTCATTAATTTAACGTCTTTCCACTAATCGTGATATTAGACAAAAAAAAAAAAAAAAAAAAAAAATAGTGCATGAGTAAGAGAGTAAGACTTGTGCATGTCTAAACTGTATGGAGTTCTACATATTCATGTACGTGTGCATACATATGGATGCTTAGGCGTGAAAATGTATGTGTATTTGAATGTAGGAAGAATGTATAGCTACACTATTATAATTTAAAAAAAAAAAAAAAAAATCAACAAAATTATAAACATCACCCCCCCTCCTCTCCCCTCACCCCATCTCCTCTTCTACCCCTCCATCACTTCCGCATTAAAAAAAAAAAGATGATTATAAATAGTGACCAATTGGACTGTTCTCTAGACTTACAAAAAAGTCAAAAGTCAAAGCTGGTGAATCGAATATACTGAGTGAGTTATTCTGCGATAAAACTGGAATGAATATCTTCAAGCTTTGACACGAAAGAATATGATTAGGAGATATTTTGCGTCCACAAATGCAAACTATATTTTTGACATATTTTGTTTTGAAAGCATCAAGTTTCCATCTATACATTAAGGAAAGTAATTTTTTAGTCGTAATAAAGTTATCTTTTATATTTTGAATATTAAAATGGTCTTGGTTGTTTTGATGTTTCACTTCATTTTGGAAAACATTCCAAATGTGCGACCTTAGTAGGTCATAATGCTCGTGCAAGGAAAGAGGAAAATGAAGGTGTTCAGACTGAGAACCACACTTAGCGCCATGTTCAGCTGCCCTGTCTACCTTTTCGTTATAGTATAAAGAACAGTGACATGGTATCCAACAAAACGTTATCTGGGTACCCCTTACAATTAGCATGTGTATTAAGCAACTAATTTCCATAATCATTTCTGGCCGGGTGTGCAGTTGTAATGCCTGCAAAACTGATTCAGAATCTACACAAAAAAGAATCTGAAATATAGTTTGAGGGAAGTTGATCAAATAATTTAAGGCCATAAGTATTGCTGTTAGTTCTGCTGTAAATATGGACTTGTGTAATCCCATATAGAACGATTTTTCAGTTTTCAAATCAGGGATTAAAAAGGCACACCCTGTTTTACTGCGTATACAAGAACCGTCTGTGTATACCTTTAAATGGTTTGTGTAGTTCTCTTCAATATGGCATTTAGTATAACTGGCTAGCATATTTATGTTTTCGTCTTTCTTTATATCTGTGTGGTCAAGGTCAAAATAAGCTTTCTGAAGTTCCCATGTTGGTATTGGGAAAAAGGATGGTCTGACAGATACTGAATCTTTATCTGTAGAAATGCCAGAGTCGGTCACAGTTTTGGTTGTGAATGTTGCTAGTGTAACTTGAGAGGATATTGATTTAGCTCTTTTAGGAAAGTCAATATCTGACCTAACCTTTATGTCAGAGTTGATGGATGTTTTGACAGCTGAATTTTTAATTACATATTTACAACACGCTAATCCTCTATACTCTTCTAATGGAAGCATTTGAGTCTCAAAATACGTTAGTGATGATGATGCATGAGTTGGTAGACCTAGTGCTACTTTTAATGCCTTACATTCAATGATTTGAAGCTTTTTTAATAAATACTTTGGAGCGCTAAAAAAAACTTCTTGTGCATATGTTAACTTTGATCGCATTAAAGATTTACACAGTATTACAAATGTAGATGAGTTTTGTCCCCATTTTTGATTAGAGACTATTTTTTTTTAAATTAAATTTAACGTTTTCCTTGCTTTAGTTAGTAAATTATCAATGTGTATGTTCCATGTTAACTTTGAAGTAAAAAGAACTCCCAAAAATTTCACCTGTGTTACATATTTAATAGTTGTATTTCCCAAAATAAAGACAGGCATTCTATCTGGATTTGAGCCATTGTTAAAGAGAATGATGTTTGTTTTTTTCATAAGATAGACTTAGCCCATTTAGCTTCATATATTCACCCATCTTGTCAAGCTCGCGTTGATAAATCTTTTTTTATATAATTTATACTACGCTGGGGTGTTTTCTTTTTCAGAGTTACTTCCATCCACATGCATATATCATCCGCATATTGAACAAGTACAACATTGTTCGATATCTTACTTGGCAAATCATACATTAATATGGTGAAGAGAAGGGGAGCTAAAACTGACCCTTGAGCCATTGATAAGTTTCTGGATGTTGAATAAATTTTCCCTATTCTAGTTTGTATCACCCTGTCTTGCAAAAAACATTTAACCCGTTCGCTGCTTGAAGCTGCTTGAAAATGTTACAAACAAAGGCTTTCCCAGTGCCAGGGAAATCTAATGATTTGGGGGTAATAATTAACAAAAAATTCTAGCTCAGAAACTACAAAAGATATAACAATGAAATATATATGATTTTTGAAGGAAATTGAATGAAGATTTTGAATCTGGGCTTCTTTTGTTTTAATTTTGATAATAAAAAAGTATTTAGACAATTAGATTTGGATAGATTTTTTTGCACGATCAAAAGCATATGTATTTACCACTACATCTTCACATCCAAACAAGAACACAAAGCAAAAAAGTTGAAAATAAAGTTTGTATTGTCACACTACACCTGTAAATGAAAGTAAAACAGTTTAGAAGTCTATCAAGACGCTCACACTCTATGCAGACAGGTCAGTCCACGACCACGCCCCCCTCTCCCCACCACGCCCCCTTGCTGGACTTCAACCCTCTCTTTCACTGCTCCTCTTCCCCAACCTTTCCCTCTGCCCTGTGCCGCGCCGCGAGCAGGCCGCGCTCCCCTCTCACGCTGACTACCACGTCACTGACCACTGGCACGCAGTGCAGAGTACACACTAGGCGAGCTCGTTCGACGCTGGCAAACCAGTCAGCTGAACACACATTGAGGTCACACAGCCCGACACAATAACTGACGAATACGGTTGGCAATTCCATCACTATCATCATCTCACCTTCATGCTCGAGTGAGTCGTTGAATAAAAGATTATTGTCTTTGTCAAAAATCATTAGCAGAGCCTGCTCAGCTGTGTAAATACGTTGATTTGGTCGCTGCGCTTGTCGAAGGTTGCGCCGCCATCTTTGCAAGCAAGACGAAGTGCTGGCTGGTCATCCAGTCAGTGATGAGAATAAATGGGCTTTCCCCTCACGTGTGGTCATTTACATATCATTTTAATACTACAGACATATAAGGCTTACTACGCACACTCTATTTAAGTCCGTTGATAGAAATAGTAACGAATGAAAATTCAAGAAAAATGCATGACGTCAGTGGACGGCCCATAGGCACTGGGAAAGCATTTTTAATGCGGCGTCAGCTGACGGCTTAAAGGCACTCTACGGGTTAATATAGTTATATATGTTTCCAGACAGGCCAATGTCTTTAATTTTGTTCAAGAGCTGGAAATGCCACACTTGGTCATATGCTTTGTTTATATAAAAAAAGGTGGCTAATATACATTTACGTCTGGCAAATTGTTTTTTTATATTAGTAGATAATTTTACTAAGATTTCTGTTGTTGATCTTCCTTTTCGGAAGCCAGCTTGGTTAATTGGAATTACATCATATTTTTGGCAATAATGTACAAGTCTATTTAGACGCAACACTGGAATAACTTTTGTAATTCTGAAATTAGAGATTGTAAAGATATGGGGAAAGTTTGGGAAGAGATAAAAGCTATGAAAAATGGATTTATATCTCCTCAGTATCCCATAAAATTAAACAATAATAATATTCCTAGTGCTGAAGAAAAAGCAGAAGCCTTTGTAAACATGTTTGCTAATGTTAGCTGCCCTGAGGGACTGACAGATGCTGATAGAAATTATAGGATGCATGAAGAAAAATGTGAAGCAAATACAGAAGGAACACAGGATAAGTGCAATAACCTTAATGCTTCTTTAACAATAACAGAACTAAAAGAAGCTATACGACAAATTCCAAATAAAAAATCATCTGTAGGATTAGATGCAATATCTAATCAGATGTTAAGGAATTTGCCCGAAAATTTTATTGATTTTCTTCATGGATTATTTGACAGATGTTGGAGAAGTGGTGAAATGCCGAAAATCTGGAAACAGACAATTATTGTCCCCTATTCCCAAACAAGGTAAATCTACTAACGATATTAAGAACTATAGGCCTATCGCATTAACATCCCATGTCTGTAAACTCTCAGAAAGAATAGACACACGTGTGTCTACACACAGACGCAACAACAGCCCATACTGGTACAGAGACACAGACACAACAACAGCCCATACTGGTACAGAGACACAGACGCAACAACAGCCCATACTGGTACAGACACAGACACAACAACAGCTGATACTGGTACATAGACACAGACACAACAACAGCCCATACTGGTACAGAGACACAGACGCAACAACAGCCCATACTGGTACAGAGACACAGATGCACATGTCCACATACACACACAACAGCCCACACTGAACAAGAGACACACAGGTCCACACACACACACACACACAAGGACAGCCCACAAAGGTACAGAGACACACAGGTCCACACACACAAGCACAGCCCACAAAGGTACAGAGACACACACACACACACGATGAGAGCCCTGTGGGCAGCACTGACCAGCTGTCCAGCTGCACGTGGTTGGGTCCAGTCACCATGATGGTGCGGGCTGCAAACAGCAGCAGCTGTAGGGGAGACACCATCGTCATCTGCTTGGCCGACACCGCCCGCGTCCGGATCTGGTCACCCACACACACACACACACCCACACACCACCAGGTCAACAACACCGGGTCCCACCACCCTTAGCCTTCACACACATGCTACAGATTGGTTATAGGTTAACAGATGACAGACCACAGCATTGTACCACTCTGACTGCCAGGATGCTAGGCCGTTATCACACCGACAGAGCTGAGTGAAATGAGACCTGCGGACGACACACAGCTTGAAGAAGTCGGAGGAGGCTACACCTTTTACTGCGGTGGGAAGACCGAAGATAACCCAATAACTACTGTGGTGTGGGATCTGCTATTCACACAAATAGAAAAAAAATTTTTTTTAAGGCTCTGTCGAAAAATGTAGATAAATGAATCACAAGGCAAAACATGACGCATTTCGACCTCTTAGGTCTTCTTCAGGCAAGGTACACAACACTCAGGACAACTAAAATGAACGAGCAATCACTTAGCTTCATCCATTTTAGCGCAAGACAGGCGTTGAATCTATTTGCACAAAGCTTACTTGGTAGCTGATAGCCTAACGTTTGGCCTTAACCCTTTCACCGCCAGACATTCTATTTTGCATAAATCCCCATCGCCAGCCATTTTCCAAAAAAAGCTCTTATTTCATACCAGCATATGTGAAACGCGGATATCTCTGGAACTAAACAACCAATTCTCATGCTATTTTTTTGTAAAATGGAGGGGATACACTGTACTTTTATTATGTCATAACATGTTAGTAATGGTAAGTCAACAACAATTTCATATTTTTAGTAATTTCAAGTGCAAAAAAAATGCAAAATAAAAAAAAGAATGTTATGTTTCTTCTGAACGTAAAAAATGAAGAAAGAATGCCAACAAACTCTCAACAAGGGAGGCAAAATACTCCACTCACAATTGAAGACAAGAAAGTATGGTATTTCCAACAGAAAAGCGGAAGAAACAGCCACAAATACAACTACTCCAATAGCAGGGAACACACACACACACACAACACATACACACACACAACACACCACGTCCCTTTCACTCTCAACAGTAATATTTTTTTATGAACACAAAGTCATTCATGTGCCTGTTGGTCTCTGAACCCTTGCCATTCAGCTAATCTATATGATCAGCCTAACTGGTACACATGTAAGAAAGAAAAAGGGAACACACACACACACACACACACACACGTCCCTTTCACTCTCAACAGTAATATATTTTTATGAACACAAAGTCATTCATGTGCCTGTTGGTTTATGACCCTTGCCATTCAGCTAATCTATATGATCAGCTGTACACCCACTCAAACACGTCTCTGTTGCTCGCCTCTCATGTGTCAGTCGGCCACGCCCCCTTCAACCTCGACCAGCAAGAGTCGGCCCACAGTGTGTGTGTGAAGTTCGTTGCCTAAAGTCTTTGTTCGCTCCCTCACATAAAGTTAGTGAATAGTCAGTCAGTGCTGGCTGGCTCAACGCAAAAACACTGGGGCACACGCGGTAGGGTAGTAAGTGGGCATCTTGTCAGTCTCCCAACCATTTGGCCACGGTCCAACGCCTCGAGTTGCAATAATTCGGTCAAGCCCTCACTATTGTTGTTTACTCATGACTGTCTGGGTCTTCTTCATCTGTATTAGGAACAACAGACGGCATCTGTATTAGGAACAACTGACGGTCTATTCAATATTCCCAGCACTTGATCTGTGGTAAATGTACAGCAAGGTCGAGTACATAAAGTGCTTGGTGGTGACGTCATAGTGAATGGAAAAACAATTGGAATAAAGTTGATAAAACACTGAACTGAATAGTGTTCTGACAAAGCAAATGGCTGTGAGCACCGGCCAGACCATCCCCCAACGTTTATTGCTGGCTTTTTATCTCATGAACTAGGATCGTGAGAGTATCGGGAGTTATGTCACCCTACTTAGTCGCCAAACGGCGCCCTCGGCGCTCAGCCCTGTCATGTCGTCGCCAAAAGGCGCCTATGGCGGTGAAAGGGTTAATGATCGCCCAATGATACTGCAACTTAGGCTTACAAAGGACTGCTTTGCCACCATTATCAGGACCTACGCTTCAACAATGATGAACCCAGATGACATCAAAGAAGCCTTTTATGGGAAGCTGAACCGTGTCATCACTGAGGTCAACCGCAAGGACAAACTCTTCATCCCCAGAGATTTAAACGCTTGTGTGGGTGTGGGAAGGGACCACCCCACTCGGCCCAACATTCCTGGACACCATGGCACAGAAAACTGCAGCTCCAATGCCTGCCTGCCTACACCCATCCCTCAGACACGACAGGAGAATCCATCATCATGGGATACAGTCCCCTTTCCTGATGAATGAAGGACAGTGAGCTGTTAGAGGTTGACCAGGTCTGGGGCATGGCGGGAGTCTTCCCTCCCCTTCCGCTGCCTTCACCTGCCCTGAACTGAGTCAGGTACCCTCCTTACTGCAGCGGGGACAGAGAGGGACTGCAGGGGGACAGAGAGGGACTGCAGGGGGGACAGAGAGGGACTGCAGGGGGGAAAGAGAGGGACTGCAGGGGGGGACAGAGACGGACTGAAGGGGGGACAGAGAGGGACTGCAGGGGGGAAAGAGACGGACTGAAGGGGGGACAGAGAGGGACTGCAGGGGGACTGAAGGGGGGACAGAGAGGGACTGCAGGGGGGACAGAGAGCATTTTCAGCTGTAAAAATCCAACGCCGCAAGTGGTTCACATTCACAATCGTCAGCTCCACAGGCAAAAAGTCCAATCTGTTTGACTACAGGACCCGTCTGGTATAAACATGTGTTAAGGTCATCCACTGCCCATGATGTAGCTGAAAAAGCAGGTGACAAGGGCAGTGGGGGAATGGGTAACGTACAGTCATAACAATTCTGATCTGGACGTTCAAAATCAGGGGTAACGTACAGTCATAACAATTCTGATCTGGACGTTCAAAATCAGGGGTGACGTACAGTCATAACAACATTTGAACAACAATTCTGATCTGGACGTTCAAATCAGGGTAACGTACAGTCATAACAACAATTCTGATCTGGACGTTCAAAATCAGGGGTGACGTACAGTCATAATAACAATTCTGATCTGGACGTTCAAAATCAGGGGTGACGTACAGTCATAATAACAATTCTGATCTGGACAATCAACATCGATAAGGAAAAGGCCAGGCTGACAAAGTCGGACTTTTAAATCAACACCAAGAAAACATTATTATGACTTTTTCATGTCATTGATTACATAATTATCAATATCATTATCATTATTGATTTCATGACAGAGGCAGAGACAGACAGACTGAGACGACAGACAGAGACAGATACATGTTTAAGAGATTCTTTAATCTTTGGCAAGTCACTGTTGTAATCATGGAGGAAC
This sequence comes from Conus canariensis, assembly GCA_033310375.1. Taxonomy (NCBI): domain Eukaryota; kingdom Metazoa; phylum Mollusca; class Gastropoda; order Neogastropoda; family Conidae; genus Conus; species Conus canariensis. The sequence goes on along the minus strand of CM065746.1, from coordinate 35,954,632 downwards.
TGTTAGCATGCATTTGTTTCGTCCCATGACTTATTTGTTCAACACATTACTTATGGTGTGTGTGTGTGTGTGTGTGTGTGTGTGTGTGTGTGTGTGTGTGTGTGTGTGTGTATGTGTGTGCATACATGCGAGTATGTGTATGCAAGTGTGTGTGTGTGAGTGCATGTGTATATATATTATAAATACAAACAAAGAGAGAGAGAGAGAGCTGTCAGTGCATCAGAGATCCTTCAGCAGAACAGCATGGCCAGGATGCAGGAACAATCCACCTGAAAGCATGTCTGACACATCAAGGAGCCACTAATTCCCCAACCACCGCTAGGAAAGGGACCTAACCCAAACAAAAACCCAGACAAACCACTCCACCATCCTCCCCCTCTCCCCTCCCTCACAACCCTCCCCCATCTGCCCCAGCCATGGTACCTTTTCGCCGAAGATGAAGAAGGGGGAGGGGAAGTGGATCTCATAGTTGCTGCAGTTGACGGAGGACTTGTGAACCAGGGCCTGCTTACTCTCCACCGTCAGCACTTTGCGCTTCTCCTTGTGGACACACACGTTGGGGTACAGGCCCAGGCACAGCAAGGTGATGGCCTGTAGCAACACAGACATTCATTATCAGTGTGGACACTGTACAGACTTCTCCTTGTGGACACACACGTTGGGGTACAGGCCCAGGCACAGCAAGGTGATGGCCTGTAGCAACACAGACATTCATTATCAGTGTGGACACTGTACAGACTTCTCCTTGTGGACACACACGTTGGGGTACAGACCCAGGCATAGCAAGGTGATGGCCTATAGACACAGACATTCATTATCAGTGTGGACACTGTACAGACTTCTCCTTGTGGACACACACGTTGGGGTACAGGCCAGACAGCAAGGTGATGGCCTGTAGCACACAGACATTCATTATCAGTGTGGACACTGTACAGACTTCTCCTTGTGGACACACACGTTGGGGTACAGGCCCAGGCACAGCAAGGTGATGGCCTGTAGGACACAGACATCATTATCAGTGTGGACACTGTACAACTTCTCCTTGTGGACACACACGTTGGGGTACAGGCCCAGGCATAGCAAGGTGATGGCCTATAGGGACACAGACATTCATTATCAGTGTGGACACTGTACAGACTTCTCCTTGTGGACACAACACGTTGGGTACAGGCCCAGCATAGCAAGGTGATGGCCTGTAGCAACACAGACATTCATTATCAGTGTGGACACTGTACAGATTTCTTGTGGACACACACGTTGGGGTACAGCACAGCAAGGTGATGGCCTGTAGGGACACAGACATTCATTATCAGTGTGGACACTGTACAGACTTCTCCTTGTGGACACACACGTGGGGTACAGGCCCAGGCATAGCAAGGTGATGCCTACAGGAAACCATTAAAGAACACAGACATACATCAGTGATGACACTGTACAAACAGAACACATTACAAACACAGATATACATCAGTGATGACACTGTACAGACAGAACACAGTCATACATCAGTGTGGACACTGTACAGACAAACACATTACAGAACACAGACATACATCAGTGATGACACTGTACAGACAGAACACAGACATACATCAGTGATGACACTGTACAGACAGAACACAGTACAGAACACAGCCATACATCAGTGATGACACTGTATAGACAGAACAAAGTACAGAACACAGACATACATTAGTGATGACACTGTACAGACAGAACACAGTACAGAACACAGACATACATCAGTGATGACACTGTACAGACAGAACAGACACACATCAGTGATGACATTGTACAGACAGAACACACCCATACATCAGTGTGGACACTGCACAAACAGAACACAGCCATACATCAGTGTGGACACTATACAGACAGAACACAGTCATACATCAGTGTGGACACTGTACAGACAGAACACATTACAGAACACAGCCATCCATCAGTGTGGACACTATACAGACAGAACACAATCATACATCAGTGTGACACTGTACAGACAGAAGACATTACAGAACACAGACATACATCAGTGATAACACTGTACAGACAGAACACAGACATACATCAGTGATGACACTGTACAGACAGAACACAGACATACATCAGTGATGACACTGTACAGACAGAACACAGACATATATCAGTGATGACACTGTACAGACAGAACACAGTACAGAACACAGCCATACATCAGTGATGACACTGTACAGACAGAACACAGACGTACATCGGTGATGATACTGTACAGACAGAACACAGTACAGAACACAGACATACATCAGTGATGACACTGTACAGACAGAACACAAACATATATCAGTGATGACACTGTACAGACAGAACACATTACAGAACACAGACATACATCAGTGATGACACTGTACAGACAGAACACAGACATACATCAGTGATGACACTGTACAGACAGAACACAGACATACATCAGTGATGACACTGTCAGACAGAACACAGACATACATCAGTGATGACACTGCACAGACAGAACACAGACATACATCAGTGACGACACTGTACAGACAGAACACAGCCATACATCAGTGATGATACTGTACAGACAGAACACAGTACAGAACACAGCCATACATCAGTGTGGACACTGTACAGACAGAACACAGCCATACATCAGTGTGGACACTGTACAGACAGAACACAGTACAGAACACAGCCATACATCAGTGTGGGCACTGTACAGACAGAACACAGCCATACATCAGTGTGGACACTGTACAGACAGAACACAGTACAGAACACAGCATAGATCAGTGTGGAGACTGGACAGACAGAACACAGTACAGAGCACAGCCATACATCAGTGGTGACACTGTATAGACAGAACACAGTACAGAACACAGTCATACATCAGTGATGACACTGTACAGACAGAACACACCCATACATCAGTGTGGACACTGCACAGACAGAACATAGTACAGACCACAGCCATACATCAGTGTGGACACTATACAGACAGAACACAGTACAGAACACAATCATACATCAGTGTGGACACTGTACAGACAGAACACAGTACAGAACACAGCCATACATCAGTGTGGACACAGCACAGACAGAACACAGTACAGAACACAGACATACATCAGTGTGGACACAGCACAGACAGAACACAGTACAGAACACAGCCATACATCAGTGTGGACACTGTACAGACAGAACACAGCCATACATCAGTGTGGACACTGTACAGACAGAACACAGCCATACATCAGTGATGACACTGTACAGACAGAACACAGTACAGAACACAGCCATACATCAGTGTGGACACAGCACAGACAGAACACAGCCATACATCAGTGATGACACTGTACTGACAGAAAACAGCCATACATCAGTGTGGACACTGTACAGACAGAACACAGCCAAACATCAGTGATGACATGTACAGACATAACACAGCCATACATCAGTGTGGACATTGTACAGACAGAACACAGTACAGAACACAGCCTTACATCAGTGTTGACACTGTACAGACAGAACACAGCCATACATCAGTGTGGACACTTTACAGACAGAACACAGTACAGAACACAGCCATACATCAGTGTGGACACTTTACTGACAGACACAGTACAGAACACAGCCATACATCAGTGTGGACACAGCACAGACAGAACACAGCCATACATCAGTGTTGATACTGTACAGACAGAACACAGTACAGAACACAGACATACATCAGTGTGGACACAGCACAGACAGAACACAGCCGTACATCAGTGTGGACACTTTACTGACAGAACACAGTACAGAACACAGCCATACATCAGTGTTGACACTGTACAGACAGAACACAGTACAGCACACAGCCATACATCAGTGTGGACACTGTACAGACAGAACATCACCATACATTAGTGTGGACACTTTACTGACAGAATACAGTACAGAACACAGCCATACATCAGTGTTGACACAGCACAGACAGAACACCGCCATACATCAGTGTGGACACTTTACTGACAGAACACAGTACAGAACACAGCCATACATCAGTGTGGACACAGCACAGACAGAACACAGTACAGAACACAGCCATACATCACTGTGGACACTGTACAGACAGAACATAGCCATACATCAGTGTGGACACTGTACAGGCAGAACACAGTACAGAACACAGCCATACATCAATGTGGACACTGTACAGACAGAACACAGCCATACATCAGTGTGGACACAGCACAGACAGAACACAGTACAGAACACAGCCATACATTAGTGTGGACACTATACAGACCAAACACAGCCATACACCACTGTACAGATACGGAGCCTTCTCCCTGTGGAAACACACGTTGGGGCACAGACCCCAATACAGAGAAAGACACTGGCCTGCGCAGACCTATCCCAGTGTTACAGAAACTGTGACTGAGAAGGGGGTCTGCCTCTGTAACCTCTCCAACACACTGACCAGTGAACCGAGCTGCAAATGGTCTGCCTGCCACACAGGCACATAGATCCACACCCTGTGGCTGGTGTCATGACCATGTCCTCAGCTTTGTGTCAGCATCGGACCACACTTCCTCCCTGTGGACAAACACCTTTGGACACACACTGTACCTCAACAGCATGAAGGCCTGAACACACACACACAAACTGTACCAACAGCAGGACAGGCATGCAGCCCAAACCAGACCACGGGAGTTTCTGTCTGTTGCATCACAGCCAGGCAGCAGCAGGCTGACCCCCACTCACCACGTCCAGGCGGTTGTCGGGGCCGGTGAAGTTGAAGGGCTGGGGCATCAGGCACTCTTCAGGGAAGCCCATGTTGGTCAGGATGTCCCGCAGCTGGTTCTTGGCCTCGCACGTCATGCGCAGCGTCTGCATGTTCAGCGACTTCTGTTCACAGAACCCCATCTCGCTCTCCTCCCCCCCACACCTGGGGACAGAGGCAACAAGAAATGTGTTCAACACCTGCCACAGTAGGACCTCCATCAATGATGTACAACTCTCCCCCCCTCCCCCCCACACCTGGGGACAGAGGCAACCAGAAAGGTGTTCAACACCCGCCACAGCAGGACCTCCATCAATGATGTACAACTCCTTCCCCCGCCCCCTCACACACACCTGGGGACAGAGGCAACCAGAAAGGTGTTCAACATCTGGCACAGTAGGACCTCCATCAATGATGTACAACTCCTTCCCCCCGCCCCCTCACACACACCCGGGGACTGAGGCAACCAGAAAGGTGTTCAACACCTGCCACAGTAGGACCTCCATCAGTGATGTACAACTCCTCCCCCTGCCCCCTCACACACACCTGGGGACTGAGACAACCAGAAAGGTGTTCAACACCTGCCACAGTAGGATATCCATTGATGATCTCTCTGTACAACACACACAGACACACACAAAACACACACAGACACGCACACACAGAGACACATACACACAAAACACACACTCACAAAACACACACACAAAAGACAAAAACACACAGACATACACACACATACACACTCACAAAACACACACACACACACACGTACACACACACGCTAGTTATATATTGTATTAGTTTCTTTCTTGTTTATGAGGGCAGGATGTCCAAAAGCTGGAAAGCTTATTCTTTAATCCTCAATAAAGATAATTTTGACTTGACTTGACTTGACACACATACACACACACACGAACACGCACACACACACCTCCCTGTCAGCCTTACCTGGCGTCTTCCCACATCTGGAAGGCGTTGAGCAGCGCCACATGGTCGCTGTGCCGCGACCCCGACAGCGACTTGTGCACCCAGCCCAGCCGGCGCTGGTCTGTGGGCGTGATGAAGGGCTCGGGGAAGGTGGTGCTGGCTGCAATGGTGCACATGGCGTCCCCAATGCTGCACGCAGCATACCACCAATGGTAAGGCAAGGTAAATGTGGCTTACAGCCCAGCCGTGATGGGCCATGACGTCAGGGCTGTCACCGCGTCAAAATCAATCTACAAGTCATTAACACAACCCTTTAAAACACACCTAAAAAAAAAGCAAACAGGAAACTTGGATAAAAAAAAATCTTTCCTCCATAAAAATCTTGGATCAGATGAAAAATCTTAAAGGTCTACTTTAGAGATTTTCGATAATTTGTTAAAAGCAGGTCTACATGTCATATAACTACAGTATGGTATTCATTTTTCAAAAAAAAATCGCCGGAAGAATTTAATAGATAAAAAACAACTTTTGCACACCTGTTCAAACCCCGCGCGGTAGACCGAAAACCGTGACGTCACTTGAGGACTGGCCGTCAGCCGCGACCTACACAACAAGCCAACGCCAAGTGAAATCAACACGAGTTGCGATCCCCCACAGCCTAAAAAGTCACGAGGGGGCAGCAGATATTGTGCTGTAGGCGAGTGCAGCAGCTCAGCAGGAGACGGATATTCTTTGCACACATTTCCATCTGATCCAGATACTCGAAAGAAGTGGATTCGGTTCGTGCAAACATGCCGGGCCGCTAAGTTCTTTTTACCACGTCAGTTCCAGCTGGACCACGGAAACGAGCTATTCCGACAATTGCCAAGCCCGTTCGAGTGGATCAAAAACTTCATCTGCATTGTGCGCATATACTTTGAAGGCGGAGTGGTAAGCTCGTACAGATGAGTACGATAGTTGCACGTTTATTCTGTTCTTATCTATGGACAGATCACACTTGTTAAATTGAATGAACACGTTAAGGCTTGAGGAAGGAGAATCTCCGCTTGCCGTCCACGCGTGATCGCATCAAGAAGTCAGTCGGTAGCCTCCCTCAAGACTTCGGTAAAGTCCGTACGCCTTCGGAATGCTGTGTTTGGGCGTCCAGCTGGAACTGAATAGCTCGTTTCCGTGGTCCAGCTGGAACTGACGTGGTAAAAAGAACTTAGCGTTCAAACTGATAAGATAAAGGCCTTGCAGAAACATTCCCAGAGTCACATTGGCTGTCGCAATCATAGTCACTGCTTTTACATGATAAATTAAATACCGAGCGAGATGTGCAAGAACCATCAGAATTGCTTTCTGTCGCCGTCGCTGACACTCATGTGACATCACATCCAAGAGTAGTTAAGCCATGCCAAGATTTAGTTGATTACCTCCTGTTTTCTTGATTACAGGTGAAAATGCCCACTTTCGCGGATCGATTTCATGTGATCGGGAGCGAATCGGATGTTTATTTTACCAATTTATCAAACATTTCATATTTCTGCATAAGCTGACCAATTATCGAAAACCTCTAAAGTAGATCTTTAATATTTCCTTCAGAAATTCAATGATCACATCAGGTGGGACATCTGGGAATAAGGTTTTCATGGAGTCTGTCATGGAGTCTGCTGTAAAGTGTTTATGTCTCACAGCACGCCAGTCCCAACACTCTAAAAGAACATGTTTTACTGTGAGTGGTGGTACATGACATGGAATGCACCACAGAGCTTCTTCCCCTTTTAAAAGATAAGAATTGGTGTAAAAGGAATGGCCTGTATGCAAACAGCACAAAAACTTTTTTTTTTCTTTACGGCTGCCTCGGGAACATGGTAAAAACTCTTTCAGCTTTGGATGGATTTTCAATAGTTTGTTATCCATCTGTGAGTTCCATTCCTTATTAAAACTGTCTTGACAAGCAAGCGCCCGCTAGCACCCAACCGGAAATCATACTGCCAAAAGGCTGAGCGCCCGCCAGCGCCCGGTAAAACACGTGTCAACAATGGGCGCCGCCATGTTTCTCATAGGAAAGGAAGTCTCGCGAGAATGTGACTTCCTTTTTCCTTTTACAATCCACTTCCGTTTGCAACAAACCGCGACTCGATACATGCCGTAGTTCTTGAGTTATAATTTTTTAAGTTTTGTGGTCAAAGTGCTGTTTTTCACCATGGCTAACCTTGATTTCTGGCATTCTATCATGGGATTTAGTGATGAAGATGAGTTGATCTGAAGGATTTACAGCATAAGACTTACTGAAAGTGCACGGTAATGAAGCTGAGAGTGACCTAGATTTCGACTGGGATGACGTTATAGATATGATGAACAACAATTCATAAGAAAGTTCTGAATGTCATGTGATATTCTTCAAACTTATCATATAGCAACATATACATTCGAAGGAATTTTAAAAATCATTTTCATTTTATTATTTCCTTTCCTCTCTTTTAAATCAATTTTTGAATTGGGTAACCATGTTCAAATTACGGAGTTACTTCTCTTGCCGTAGCTTTTCGGCGTAAGCAAGCGCAGGTAAGTGCATAACGAAGAGGGTTAAATAGTTTGATATCTGTCTGTGAGTTCCATTCCTCCTGCCAGAAGTCTTTGGCATAAGCCTGGGTTTTGAATATCCATGTTCACTGGCTCAGGGGAGAGACAGGTTCAGTGTTACTACAACATGACATATTCATGACTCCCCCCCCCCCCCCCCCCCCAAAGACATGGGAACATTGTGTTTCCAGATATCATTAAATGTAAATTCACCTTAAACGCGAATGTCCATCACTCTACAACAGTCAGTGACGCAGAGGAGAAGGGAATATACATGTCAACACACTAAGAATTCCAAACCATCAGCCCAACCTCCCCCCCCCCCCCCCCCAACACTTTCACTGCAAACAACATGTCTCTCTGTTCAGTTCAATTTCTCTCACAGCCTATCTGTTCTTTTTAAGTTTCAAAACGGAGTGACTGAGGGCGGAAAATGAAGCCAAATTTAGAAAGAGAGGGGGTTAGTTACCGCCAAGGACGCAGACAAACATAGCACAGGACAAGACACGATGCATTTTGACCTCTTGGGTCTTCTCCAGGCAAAAACAAGTAACATTTAGGACAGTGAAAACAAAGAAGAACGAGAACCCACTTATCTTCTCATATTTGGCATATGACCAAAATGGCCGCCAGATGGAAACAAGGCCACCCTGGAGGGGATCATGGGAGAGGAAATAGTGAGGGGGGGGGGGGGGGGGAGGGGGTGTGATACAATGGGGTTTGTTGCTTGTTTTGTAGAATAATATGATATACTAGTGATGGTAGTGATTATGGTGGTCACTAATACATCATACTATTCTACAAAACAAGCTACAAACCCCTTTGTTTCACACCTCCTCCTCCCCCCCCCCCCCCCCCCCCCACCCCTACTATTTCCTCTCCCATGATCCCCTCCTGGGTGGCCTCGTTTCCGTCTGTCGGCCATTTTCGTCATGTGCTGAATAAGATAAGTGGTTTCTCGTTCTTCGTTTTCACTGTCCTAAAAGTTGTTTGTTTTTGCCTGAAGAAGACCCTAGAGATCGAAATGCATTGTGTCTTGTCCTGTACTTTATCTGTCCATGTCCTTGGCCGGTGACTAACCCCTCCCTTTCTAAATCTAGCTGTTCTTGTAAAGTCCTGAATTTCTGGATGGCTCAAACACTGAAGACAAAGGCAGGATGGAGGTGGGGCATGGGGAGAAGGATCAGGATCAAGGGGTCCTGACCGATCCGGCAACTGTACCTCAAACCCCTCTCATCCCCCCCCCTCCCCCACCCTCTATTCCCTCCCCTACCCCTAACCAAGTGTAGATATTCGTCTTGCCCATGGTGTAAAACTATGTTCTCCCCACGTCCCCTCCCAAGTTCTGTTTTGCCTCAAGAAGACCCTGTAGATGAATGCATGGTCTTGTCCTGTACTTTATCTTCCATGTCTTGCCGTGACTACCCCTCCCTTCTAAATCTAGCTGTTCTTGTATCCGAATTCTGGATGCTCAAACATGAAGACAAAACAGATGGAGTGGAGGAGAAGGATCAATCAAGGATCTGCGATCCGCACTGTACAGTCAGAAGGCCCCTTTCATCCCCACTCCCCTCCCCACCCTCTGTTCCCTGCCCCTACCACTAGAACACACAGCTGTAGATGATCATCTTGCCCAGGTGAGACTCCATGTTCGTCCCCACTCCCCTCCCCACCCTCTGTTCCCTGCCCCCACCCACTAGAAGACACAGCTGTAGATGATCATCTTGCCCAGGTGAGACTCCATGTTCGTCCCCACTCCCCTCCCCACCCTCTGTTCCCTGCCCCCACTCACTAGAAGACACAGCCGTAGATGATCATCTTGCCCAGGTGAGGCTCGATGGGCATGCGGCCAGATGCTGCCCAGGGGAGTTAACTCATCCTTCCTGTCCAGGGCATGCATCGCTGAGAAAAAAACACACACAAATAAGGGAGTCAGCACTGCTCTTGGGGTTGAAAAAAAAAAAAAAAAGAAAAAACAACTGAGCGATGAATCACACTGGTATACATGCAAAGATAGAAAACTAGGAAGAGATGATGGGCAGATGGAGACAAAGGGTAATAAAGAAGAGAGAATAATAGATGGAGTCAGAGAGAGACACACACACACAGACAGAGAGACAGACAGAAAGAGAGACGCTTCACATTCTTTTTTTTTTTTTTACTGACAATGGCCTACCTTTAGCCTTTATGTCAAGGAGGGGTACATGTTAATACTTGCAGCGCCGAAAAATATATATAATGCCAAGAAACAAAAATAAAGTATATTGTAAGCTATAATGTAAATCTAAATGTCAGGATTCAAAACCATGCAGTAGAAAACATAAAATACGGACATAGTTTTCATCACTCAAAATGATTATGTATTGTTTTGTTTTTTTGTTTTAGTGAGAGAGAGAGAAAGAGAGAGAGAGAGAGAGAGAGACAAAGAAAGCAAGAGAGAGAGAGAGAGAGAGGAGAGAGAGAGAGGGAGGAGGGAGAGAGAGAGAGAGAGAGAGAGAGGAGAGAAAGAAATGGGATATATTTGCACAGCACACACTTTCGTTCCTGCTTCCCCCCTCCCCCCTTCCCCCCCCACAAATGAACCACCACCTACCCCCCCCCCCCCCCCCCACTCTTTCACCTCAATTCCATACCCCTGAGAGTGGCCTCAGCCTCCACCACGGCGTCGATGGGCGGGGGCTCCACGGCTTTGGCCAGAAAGCCAGCGATGGGTCCCAGACGCAGCAGCTTGATAGACAGGGCCAGCTCGTGCAGCGGAGTGCGGAAAATCTCCGGCGTGGTGTGCTGGTCCAGCCTGGTGAGCACATGAAGGACATCATCCTGGGTGAGTGTGTGGGAATGCATGTCTGTGCTGTTGGCTGGTGAGCACGTCAAGGACATCGTCCTGGGTGAGTGTGTGGGAATGCATGCCTGTGCTGTTGGCTGGTGAGCACATGAAGGACATCGCCCTGGGTGAGTGTGTGGGAATGCATGTCTGTGCTGTTGGCTGGTGAGCACATGAAGGACATTGTCCTGGGTGAGTGTGTGGGAATGCATGTCTGTGCTGTTGGCTGGTGAGCATGTGAAGGACATCATCCATGGTGAGTGTGTGGGAATGCATGCCTGTGCTGTTGGCTGGTGAGCACATGAAGGACATCGTCTTGGGTGAGTGTGTGGGAATGCATGTCTGTGCTGTTGGCTGGTCAGCACGTCAAGGACATCGTCCTGGGTGAGTGTGTGGGAATGCATGCCTGTGCTGTTGGCTGGTGAGCACATGAAGGACATCGTCCTGGGTGAGTGTGTGGGAATGCATGCCTGTGTTGTTGCCTGGTGAGCACGTCAAGGACATCGTCCTTGGTGAGTGTGTGGGAATGCATGCCTGTGCTGTTGGCTGGTGAGCACGTCAAGGACATCGTCCTGGGTGTGTGTGTGGGAATGCATGTCTGTGCTGTTGGCTGGTGAGCATGTGAAGGACATCATCCATGGTGAGTGTGTGGGAATACATGTCTGTGCTGTTGGCTGGTGAGCACATGAAGGACACTGTCCTGGGTGAGTGGGTGGAAATGCATGTCTGTGCTGTTGGCTGGTGAGCACGTCAAGGACATCGCCCTGGGTGAGTGTGTGGGAATGCATGTCTGTGCTGTTGGCTGGTGAGCACATGAAGGACATCGTCTTGGGTGAGTGTGTGGGAATGCATGTCTGTGCTGTTGGCTGGTGAGCACGTCAAGGACATCGTCCTGGGTGAGTGTGTGGGAATGCACGCCTGTGCTGTTGGCTGGTGAGCGCCTACGTGACAGCGAGTGTGCATGTGCAAGTGAAGGTTTGCATGAGAGCAATCAACACCAGTGAACTGAACTCACTAGCCATGAGTGCAGACCATTCACCGTGGCCATGATACACTAGGCAATGACACACCTTTAGCACTGACCCCGGCTCAGTCTCAGTTTCAGTTTCATCGAGGAGGCATCACTGCATGCGGACTAGTCCATTGATGCTATACCGCATCCGCTAAGTTTTGAGACCACACTGCACCTTATTTTAAGCTGATGAATGAATGAACTGATGACTAAGATGAGAGAATAGAAGAAGAGGGTCTCGTGGCTACAACTTAGCAGATGTCCGACCTTATGCAATAGCCCAACACGCTGGTCAGACCTTGAGTACCTACCTAACATTACTTGTGCCAGTGACAATTATTTCCTTAAAAAATAGGGTGTCAGACTCGGTACGAAAAACTCACTTCCAAATTTTCAGGGGATCACAAAAATATTTAGGGGGTCACCATTAACAACTGCTAGAAAATGTAGTGAAAACACACAAACATGAGCGTGCTCTCACTGGCTCATACACATAAATGCACAGAGAAAGAGACAAAAATACATCAGAAAAGAGGTGTTTATAATAGAGATAAAAATACATTAGAAAAGAGGTGTTTATAATAAAGTTGTTAAAACATTCTAGACAGTGCTAAATATTATCTATTCATATTTGTGTTCCTATGTTTTTAAAGTGTTGTCAACTAACATGAGTAAATGTGAGCACCTACACTATCAGGATTTTAACAGTGAAACTCTTCGATTATCATCACAGAATTTCCACTATGCGAGCCATTTCCTTTCATGTTGAAATATGCTATGGAATGACCAAATTCCAATCGCCATGCAATGATCATCGGAAGCCCGATGGCACCTACGATGAAACTGTAGACTGGCCATTCTTGCTCTGTGAGCAACACATTTGTACATCCAGAACGGAGCCATTTTAATTATCCGAAATGGTCAAGTTGCATAGATCGTTTGACTTTAGTTCCATTCACTGGATTATCACCCACAAGCCACAGCTGAACTGACCGATTTTGATTCTGAAAAGCCGAAATTCCTACGGTTTTCCATGCTTTTCCCACTTAGGCTAGCTGAATCACATGATCTTGTGGTCCAATCAAAGACTTGATAGGCCTAGTCTATTTTGACGACTCTTGTTGGTTTTCAGCAGAGAAGAGTTCTCAAGAGGAAGCGTTCATCGATTCAGAACGTTCTAAAACGTCGAAAAAATTTACATTTTTAACTTCGATCATGGCGGGCGGATAAGACGAAAGCCCTTTTGCATGATGCACTGCTCAGAGTTGTAATGTGTACAGGAGAAAATCAGTGCGTCACGGTAAATTTTGGTACTTTTTGTGACGCAGTGGCCTGAATTCCATAGCGTCAGAGGGGAAGTTTATGAGTAAGAATGATCACTGTGTGCCATTATGAACATTGTATGTGTGTGTGTACTGAGTGTAAAAAAAGACTTCCCCCAGTGGGGAACTGAACCCCGGTCTCCCATGTGACAGGCGGGGATACTGACCACTGTTGCAAGTTATCCCAGCTGTTGCAAGTGACGCTGTGCACAGTGAAACCTACCCACTGTTGCGAGTTATCCCAGCTGTTGCAAGTGACGCTGTGCACACAGTGAAACCTTCCCACTGTTGCAAGTTATCCCAGCTGTTGCAAGTGACGCTGTGCACACAGTGAAACCTTCCCACTGTTACGAGTTATCCCAGCCATTGCAAGTGACGCTGTGCACAGAGTGAAACCTTCCAACTGTTGCGAGTTATCCCAGCTGTTGCAAGTGATGCTGTGCACACAGTGAAACCTCCCTGCTACAGTCTCCCTGCCTGCAGAGGCTGGTTGCTCTGGAACACATTTCTCCTGGTCTATCCCCGACCGCACTCACAGTAAAGGCTCCTGCTTTTCCTACAGGGCGTTACTGACCGATTCCGGTGTATCAGAAAGGAAGTCTGAAGACACACATGTGCATCCCCCTGTCCCCCACACTTAGTCTCCAGCTAACAAGAACAGATCCTGTGGTTTCCTCATACTGATCACTGTGGTTAATTCATACTGCTCACTGTGGTTAATTCACACTGCTCACTTCGGTTTCCTTCATACTGCTCACTGTGGTTTCCTTCATACTGCTCACTGTGGTTAATTCATACTGTTCACTGTGGTTTCCTTCATACTGCTCACTGTGGTTAATTCACACTGCTCACTTTGGTTTGCTTCATACTGCTCACTGTGGTTAATTCATGCTGCTCACTGTGGTTAATTCATACTGCTCACCGTGGTTAATTCATACTGCTCACTGTAAACTGCTCACTGTGGTTTCCTTCACACTGCTCACTGTGGTTAATTCACACTGCTCACTGTGGTTAATTAATACTGCTCACTGTGGTTAATTCACACTGCTCACTGTGGTTAATTCATACTGCTCGCTGTGGTTATTCATATGTCACCTTCAAATGCTCACTGTGGTTTCCTTCATACTGCTCACTGTGGTTTCCTTCATACTGCTCACTCACTGTGGTTTCCTTCATACTGCTTACTGTGGTTTCCTTCATACTGCTCACTGTGGTTTCCTTCACACTGCTCACTGTGGTTTCCTTCATACTGCTTACTGTGGTTTCCTTCACACTGCTCACTGTGGTTAATTCACACTGCTCACTGTGGTTTCCTTCATACTGCTCACTGTGGTTAATTCATACTGCTCACTGAGGTTTCCTTCATACTGCTCACTGTGGTTAATTCAAACTGCTCACTGTGGTTTCCTTCATACTGCTCACTGTGGTTTCCTTCATACTGCTCACTGTGGTTTCCTTCATACTGCTGACTTTGGTTTCCTTCATACTGCTCACTGTGGTTTCCTTCATACTGCTCACTGTGGTTTCCTTCATACTGCTCACTGTGGTTTCTACTCTCATGTTCTTCATACTGCTCACTGTGGTTTCCTTCATACTGCTTACTGTGGTTTCCTTCACACTGCTCACTGTGGTTAATTCACACTGCTCACTGTGGTTTCCTTCATACTGCTCACTCACTGTGGTTAATTCATACTGCTCACTGTGGTTTCCTTCACACTGCTCACTATGGATTCCTTCACACTGCTCACTGTGGATTCCTTCATACTGCTCCCTGTGGTTTCCTTCATACTGCTCACTTTGGTTTCCTTCATACTGCTCACACCTTCCTTCAAACCGACGCTATTGACTTTGCCTAGCGGCCAGCACACACATAAATCATATAAATACAGAACAAGGGAACTTTCTGACCCTCCCCCCCCCCCCCTCCCCCCGAATAAAAGATATTCGCACAACCAAACCATTCCTCCACTTGCCCCCAAAACAGTTTGAAAACTGAACTCACAATGAAACTTCCTCTTGTGACAGCATCATGGGGAGATCATTCACGTGGGGAAAAAAAAGAAGCACATGGTTGATCTCCCTTGGCATTCAGTCTGTTTCTAGTCCACGGAATACTAATTCACCGCCCTTAACTGAGAGGTGAGTGAAAGGGAAAGACAAGCGACAACCAGCCGATGTTGCTAGCACTATCCCCCCTCCCCGTCCATCCAACATCCATTCCTCCCAGCCTGCCCTCACTCACCTCTGGAAGCGGGCGCGGCTGCACAGGTGGAAGGCAAAGCCAGGGCGGACACGCCCCGCACGCCCCCGACGCTGCTCCAGGTTGGTCTTGGAGGCCCACACCGTGGCGTAGTTGGTCATGTTGTTGTGGGAGGTGAACAGCTTCATCTTGGCTCTGTACAGTACAACACAATCATCTTGGCTCTGTACAGTACAACACAATCATCTTGGCTCTGTACAGGATAACACAATCATCTTGGCTCTGTACAGTAAAACACAACTATCTTGGCTCTGTACAGTATGATACAATCATCCTAGCTCTGTACAGTACAACACAATCATCTTGGCTCTGTACAGTATAACACAACCATCTTGGCTCTCTACAGTATGACACAATCATCTTAGCTCTGTACAGTACGACACAATCATCTTGGCTCTGTACAGTGCAACACAATCATCTTGACTCTGTGCAGTATGACACCACCATCTTGGCTCTGTACAGTACAACACAATCATCTTGGCTCTGTACAGTACAACACAATCACCTTAGCTCTGTACAGTACAGCACAGTATAGTCAATACATGTACATGAACACTCAGATGAACACATAAATACACACAAAATGGAACTGTTTAGTGTCACTGTAACCCATGAATGTACTAAAACACTCACAAAAGACAACCTGTCTAACTGTTACCTGTGGCTGATCTGACAAACTCACAAAAAAACACAACTTCGTCTGCAAAGAACAAACCATGAAACAAATTGATAAAATGAAACCAATTTCACTGATTTGAAAAAAACATCAACATGATTTAAACAGCCACATGCACACACACACACACACAGACACACACAGACACAAACACACACACACACACACACACCACACACACACACACACACACAGAGCGGATCTCCTTACTTGCAGGAGTCGATGACGTAGACCACATCGTTGATGGTGACACTGGTCTCAGCAATGTTGGTGGACAGAATGATCTGTCAACAGCACACACACACCCTTACTCAGTAACCACTTGCACACCACAACCACCACCACCCCACAGAACAAGACTGACTGCCATGACAGCTATCCCACACATACAGTAGTAACCACAAGAACACTCAGGAGAGGGCACACATCAGCCCAAAAGCCACATAGTGTAACACTTAAATGTAGCATTCCAAATCTAAACACAGCACTTGATCACAAGTCAGATCTGACAGCACTTGCAAGCACTCTTTGCTTTCAGCGTGACAATGGCAAACGAAGAAGATGGCAATCTTGTTAGCTGTTGCGTGGTTCTGACTTGATCCACAAAACACACATACACTTCAACAAACACACACTGAAACAAACTAATCGATAAGAAGGCAAAATTGTGATCATCTATAGTGACTTTCCTGCTTTTCCTTCCTCTCTTTGCTGAACATTGCCATTTGCTGGGTTTTTTTTTTGTTTACTACACAAGTTTACTGTCTAAAAATCTACACTGCCTCAGCTCCATTTAAACAACTGCCACCAGCTCTGTGATTCTTTAAAATTGTTTCAAAGATTTTTAATTTTTGAGGTACTCTTTCATCCTGAACTTTAGCAGCTTAGTACTGTCAACAAAATCATAGTGTGTGACGCCAAATGTGTAGAACCTGGCAACTCTGAAAACATTACATCCTAGGTGGAAGTTTGCACACAAGGCCTGATACCACGCCTACTGTTGACAAAAACCGTGACTTTTTGGGGTTTTGTGTTAATTTTGTTTCTCCCGTGCCTATTCTATAGTATATAACTTAAGTTTTCCACAAAATATGTTGATTTGCGCATGTAATTCTTGAGCAGATATTGTAATCAAGCACAGATCTGAGTTTGTTTTGCTGTTTCAGTCCCAAAATGAAAATGCGAAGTTTGAGGTGAAGCGGTGTGACCTGATTCAAATTTGTAAGGTTTTGGGAATGAACAGTCCTGCATGACTGAAACTTTCCTTGCTACTTTTCCACATGGTATGCCTTCTTTCTTCCTCAGGTAAATTCAATCAATATAAAGGATTTTGTGTTCAAGTGTTTAACCAAAGGAAAAATATTATAGTGTAATTTTCATTTTTACGAACGTGAAAACTTCAACAAATATTCTATTTTTGCAATGTAAACATTCAATTAAAAGTGTTGAAACTGAACTACGAACACAAGAATTAGAAAATCTTTGTTACTTTTGTACAAATTCTAGGAAATAGAAAAAATATCCTTGTCACTCGTTCTGAATAATTTGCAAGGCAACCAATGATTCAGATCAAAATCTGACACAAATTGTGAACTTTAAATGATACCTAATCATTTCGAATTAAAAGAATTCATAAAAATTTAAAAGGATTTAGGTAAAAAAAAAAAAAAATGGGTGCACCTTCAAATTTCAGTTCCTCCATAGAGACTACATATCATACTCAAAGAAAAAATCCTATTTCTTTCCCTACTGAACCTTCACATGTCTGTTCCTCCATAGAGACTATATCTGGCACTCTAGGAAAAAATTCTATATCTCCCCCGATGAACTTCCATATGACTGTTCCTCCACAGAGACTACATATTGTACTCAAGAAAAAAACCCTGTGTCATTCCCTTTACAAGTTTTCACCTTTCAAAAAAAAAACCCTGTAACTTTCCCTTTACAAGTTTTCACCTTTCAAAAAAAAAAACCCTGTAACTTTCCCTTTACAGGTTTTCACCTTTCTCCTCCGATCTCCCCCCCTGAACCACCTCCCATCCCCATCTGAGCATCTGTTCTAAGATGAACCCACCACACCAACACCACCTCATCCCACCAACCCCAGGCCGAGTGGAGCACCAGTGGTTACCTTGGTGACGCCATCAGGCACAGGCTCGAACACCTTGCGTTGTTCCTCCCGGGGGATCTGAGAATGCAGGGGCAGAATGCGGTACTTGCTGCTTCCTGCATGACGCCACATCACCACTCATCATTACACATCATTACCTCACCACATCATGACGCATCATTACCTCACATCACAACACATCGTTACCTCACCACATCATGACCATCATTACCTCACCACATCATGACACATCATTACCTGACCACATCATGACATCATTACCTCACCACATCATGACACATCATTACCTGACCACATCATGACACATCATGACCTCACCACATCATGACAATCATTACCTGACCACATCATGACCTCGACCACATCATGACACATCATGACCCCACCACATCATGACACATAAACCCCTCACACTAGACCTCACCACATCATGACCTCACCACATCATGACACATCATTACCTCACCACATCATGACACACGACCTCACCACATCATGACACATCATGACCTCACACATCATGACGCATCATTCACTCACCACATCTTGACACATTATTACCTGACCACATCTTGACACATCATTACCTCACCACATCACACCTTCACAACACATAATCAGAAAACCTGAGAAATGGAGTTGGAACTGCCAAGCATGAGGAGTGTTTGAGAATCGAAGGCTGCCATTGTGACGCAACAAAAAAAAAGGAAAGGCACATTGGCAGTGCTAAAGCAAAAGACACAAGTCAAGTGAATCAAGGGCAGGAGAGCTGGATGAAGCTGATCCAAAAGACATAAGTGAATTAATGGCAGAAACAGCTGGATGAAGCTGATCCCAAAGACACAAGTCCAGTGGACTGAGGGCAGAAACAGCTGGATGAAGCTGATCCCAAAGACACAAGTCCAGTGGATTGAGGGCAGAAACAGCTGGATGCAGCTGATCCCAAAGACACAAATCCAGTGGATTGAGGGCAGAAACAGCTGGATGAAGCTGATCCCAAAGACACAAGTCCAGTGGATGAGGGCAGAAACAGCTGGATGCAGCTGATCCCAAAGACACAAATCCAGTGGACTGAGGGCAGAAACAGCTGGATGTAGCTGATCCCAAAGACACAAGTCCAGTGGATTGAGGGCAGAAACAGCTGGATGAAGCTGATCCCAAAGACACAAGTCCAGTGGATTAATGGCAGAAACAGCTGGATGAAGCTGATCCCAAAGACACAAGTTCTGTGGATCATGGGCAGAAACAGCTGGATGAGCTGATCCAGACCCAGCTGACACAAAGGACATTGTGAAGAACTCAGATAAGCGCGGCCATAGTAAACCAATAGGCGGGACAGCACGGCTCGGTTAACTCTTTATCCCTGCCAACCGCTAGAGCGGTTTGACAAATCTTTTCCTTTCATTCCTGAAAACCGCCTCAGCGGTTCAGAGAAACATACTGCTTTCCGTCCGGCAACCCGCTGCAACAGTTCATGCCTTGAAATCTGCGCCCACCTGTCAGATGGTTGGCGCGTCATAGCGGCCTTCGCCTTGTAACGGACTCGCGGGATGTTTAGATAAGTCCTGCCTGCTTACTTCCTCAGCGTGGGAAAGTGCCTGGAACCGAAATTTTATCTTGACTTGACCATGAGAGCACACCGTTTAGTGCCTACTGGGAAGATGGAGGGTGAAGAAAATGCAGACAGCGATCAGTTTTCTGATGACGAAATTTACAACAATTTAGCAGATGACTTCGATCTGTTTGATCTAACAGAAGAAGAGAGAGCAGAACTTGCCAATGCCATCAACGAATATGACAGTGATACTGGCGATGAATTGGATGATGAAAATCTTCCACTTAGCTACATTCAGCCACGATTTAACAGGACAGGTGGGGGGATTTCACTGAACCACGCACCTCTTAAAAACTTCGAACGGCGCCCCGGTCCTGTGCGCATACTCGATACGTCAATGAAGGCAGTGGATTGTTTTCAGCTGTTCTATTCTGATACAGTCCTTTCAAAGCTAGTCAGTTTTGCAAACGACAATGCCAACACTAAACGGCAGACTGATCAAGAAAAAAACAGTGGCAGATGTTGGAAAAGATCACACCTGTGTGGTGTGTGTCACGCGACACAAACAATATGAGTCAACACACCCTGGTGTGAAATACAGTGACAATCCGTTCAAGAAAAGCAAGACAACAATGATGTGCGTAAAGTGCAATGAATATCTGTGTTGTAATAATCAGAAAGATTGTTTTAAGGTGCAACACACCTGTTTCCTTCGTGTGACACCTGGTTTCACGTGTGACACTTTGACACTGTGACACTAGCAGTGCATCATTTTCTAAGACTGACATGTTGTGTGTTGTTTGTTGACATTAACTCGAAGTGTGACTTTTGGACAAATACTGTGCAAAGACCAATGAATTCGGTAAGACCATAGTGCAGAAGGAAAACTGTGGGGACATTTTTATCATTGCTGTGCATTTTTCCTTGGACATGGTGACACTGTGACAAAGACACTTGTGAAGCATTCTTTGAAGTGGATTTACCGGAGGACATCAGACTGTGAGTTACATGCATGGTTTGTGCTGCTCGCATGTTTTTGAGCGCTGTATGACATTTTGTTTCTTAAAATTTGAATTAATTAGTAGTTGTCACCAGTCTTGACACCTGTGTGTCACCAAATACGCGACAAAGGGTCGGAAAACCGGATCAAAATGTGCCGGCACCATTTTTGTACACAGCGGTGTATGACATGCCATAGTCCAGTAGAAACACCAGTCACACAAAATAATCAGAAGTACACACCCTATTCTTTGTTTACTTTTTTCCTGGAAACCCAGGAATGAAGGGTACTGCTTGTAACTAAGAAACACAGGAATAAGGGGAAGTAATGTCTGACAGACAACCAGGGATGAAAGAGTTAAAAAATCCTGCACGGCTCAACTCCTTTGTGGCGTCATCAATTACTGCTCCTGGTGACCATAGTAGATCCTGCCCCACCCAGAATTTTCAACAAGTTTTTCCGTGTTTGTGCAAACCGTCTGTTTCACGGTTCTCTGAGAAAGGGAAAGAACTGCGCTCTTGGTTTTTCAGTGAGGTATTCTCTCTTGGCAGGGATATACTATGAAAGGAAGCGTAGAGTACAGCCCTGTCATGTAGTCTCAGACCGAAATGGAAATCCGTAGCATCATCTTAATCATCCTCATTCTCATCGATCAGCATAAAAAAAAAAGATGTCTCAAGTTCTGTGGCCCTTCATGCCCTGCTCTCATGGTGACCTCAATTTCGATGTCCTCTACCACGTCTTTGGCCTTGGTTTGGTTCCATCGGGGTCACCGGTATCGGCGAGTCCATGGGGGCTGACGTTGGACGGATGTGGTGGCGCCCTCCGGAGGGAGAGCTCACTCACGCCGACTCCGCGACTAAGCAATTATTGTCGTCAGTAGGGGGTTTAGTAGGCGGCGTCCTGCGTATGTTAGATCAGAAACAGGCACCACAGAACATCACTGAAGTGACTCGGCGGCAGTGCAGAGTCTCCTCCGGTGGGTTGCCTCTTGACGACTTGACATTGACTGTTCCCTGTGGATTGCCGGTGCCTGGGCTGCGGTGGGACCGACGGGGCTGTGGCTGTGGACGGGGTGTCGGAATGAGCGGCGTGGGTGCACTGCCTCTGAAGTGGCGCAGAGATTGGGACAGCAAAAAAAAAAAAAAAAAAAAAAAAAAAAAAAATTCTCTCTTGGCAACATGGACGACGAGAAACTCTTCGATGCTATTAGGACCAGAACATCTATTTACACAAAAAGCAATAAAAATCATTCCAATAGAGATGCTGTGTCGGCTGCCTGGGACAAAACAGCAAAGGAGGTTGGAGGAAATGGTAAGTGCAAGTACATGCTCTTATGGCTATTCAGGATTTTCAAAAAGAAAAGGATTATCTTCTCACAGCACGCACAATAAATGGCAAATACTTATTAACAGCTACAGATTGAATCCCCAGAGCACAGTTACATCTGTTTGCTTTAAAAGTGTCAGATTCACACGACTATAAAACTCTTGTAAGTTTTGGGAATTTTTTTTTTGGGTGGGAGGGTGGGGGTGGGGGAAGGAGGATGGGGAGAGTGTTGGTCCTGATGTTGAGGAGCGAAGGCGGGGTAGCTCCCCTTCCCACCCAGTCCCTCCTGCCTCCACCCTTCCTCCTACTTTTTGCTTTCAAGGAGAGTACAATGGCACACACACACACACACACACTGGACCAGAGTACAGACAGATGACCTTAGTCTCTCACACGCATGGCCCCTCCAAAGCATCCCATTCCCTCACACAGCTGTCTACCACACATTTCAGCCACAGTTCCCCTCACCACCCTGGCAGAGGGGATAGCGGCACCCACCAAACTCCTCAACAGCTGTCTACCATAAATGTTCCACCACAGTTACACCTCACCCCCTGCTGGGATGCGCCAGACCCCGATACTCCTCACAAGCTGTCCTGACACAAACATCATCACCACAGTTACTCACCACCCTGGCAGAGGGGATAGCGGCACCCACCAAACTCCGGGGACATCTGCAGGTGTCGGTTCAGCATGAGATGAGGTTCCAGCCTGGCAGGAACACCAGCACGCCCCTGGGATCCCCAGACCCTGGATATACCTCAGCAATGCCTGAACAAAGACACATCACCAGTCAGTATTATACTTCACAACGCCTGAACAAAGACACATCACTCAGTCAATATTATACTTCAGCAAGCCTGAACAAAGACACATCACTAGTCAATATTATACTTCACAACGCCTGAACAAAGACACATCACCAGTCAATATTATACTTCAGCAACGCCTGAACAAAGACACATCACCAGTCAATATTATACTTCACAACAGCCTGAACAAAGACACATCATCAGTCAATATTATACTTCACAACGCCTGAACAAAGACACATCACAGTCAATATTATACTTCACAACGCCTGAACAAAGACACATCACCAGTCAATATTATACTTCAGCAACGCCCTGAACAAAGACACATCACTAGTCAATATTATACTTCACAACGCCTGAACAGACACATCATCCAGTCAATATATACTTCACAACGCCTGAACAAAGACATCATCAGTCAATATTATACTTCACAACGCCTGAACAAAGACACATCAGCAGTCAATATTATACTTCAGCAACGCCTTAACAAAGACACATCACAGTCAATATTATACTTCACAACGCCTGAACAAAGACACATCACAGTCAATATTATACTTCACAACGCCTGAACAAAGACATCATCAGTCAATATTATACTTCACAACGCCTGAACAAAGACACATCACCAGTCAATATTATACTTCAGCAACGCCTGAACAAAGACACATCACCAGTCAATATTATACTTCAGCAACGCCTGAACACAGACACATCACCAGTCGATGCTGTACTTCACAACACCTGAACAAAGACACATCACCAGTCAATATTATACTTCACAACACCTGAACAAGACACATCACCAGTCAATATTATACTTCACAACGCCTGAACAAAGACACATCACCAGTCAATATTATACTTCAGCAACGCCTGAACAAAGACACATCAGCAGTCAATATTATACTTCAGCAACGCCTGAACAGACACATCACCAGTCAATACTACACTTCAGCAACGCCTGAACAAAGACAACATCAGTCAATATTATACTTCATAACGCCTGAACAAAGACACATCACCAGTCAATATTATACTTCAGCAATGCCTTAACAAAGACACATCACCAGTCAATACTATACTTCAGCAACGCCTGAACAGACACATCACCAGTCAATACTACACTTCAGCAACGCCTGAAAAACAAAAGTACTATACTCACACTACCCAGTCGATATTGTACTTCACAACACATGAACAAAGACACATCACCAGTCAATATTGTACTTCACAACCCTGAACAAAGACACATCACCAGTCGATACTATACTTCACAACTGAACAAAGACACATCACCAGCAATATTATACTTCACAACGCCTGAACAAAGACACATCACCTGTCAATATTATACTTCAGCAATGTCTGAACAAAGACACATCATCAGTCGATATTATACTTCAACAATGCCTGAACAAAGACACATCACCAGTCAATATTATACTTCAACAATGCCTGAACAAAGACACATCAGCAGTCGATATTATACTTCAGCAACACCTGAACAAAGACACATCACCAGTCGATATTATACTTCACAATGCCTGAACAAAGACACATCACCAGTCGATATTATACTTCACAACGGCTGAACAACCACAGAGTACCAGTCAATATCATGTCTTGTGATCTCTTTGTCTCTTCTGTTCAGCAGAATGGTGATTTTTCTTTGAAATTTGTTTCAATTTCCGCCTGTGGTTGCCTCACTTTGAAACTGATCATGATTACTACCTTGGATGTACTTTAGCAAGGCTTGAAGAAGACATTTTACCAGTAAACGTTATGATCCATACACATGATTAATGCACTGAAATACTTCAACACAGACTGAACAACAAAGGTAATTAATTTCCTTTTATGACAAATAAGTTGGAGTTACTTCAACAATGTCTAAACAAAACAGGTCATCATCAATATTGTGCTGCCTTGGATTTAGGTCTGCGACGTCCCAGAGATAGACGTACTGCTTCATTCATTTCAAGAAAAACATCAGGAGGAATGCAAGGCGGACTCTGTTACATAACACAGAGGAGTCCTCTCCCTGTACGAGTTCGTGTCAATTGTTCCTTTCCCTCCTCTTGTGACTCACCTCCACCTGGTTAACTGCAAAGTGAGGCGACTGCAGCTGGAAATTTCAACAAATTTTAAAAGGTATTTGAAATAACTCTGCCAGATGACATGAACAAACGAATTACAAGACAAAACATGACGCGATTCGACCTCTTAGGTCTCTTTAAGGCAATATAACACTCAGAACAACGAAAATGAAGAATGAGCAACAAGATGCGAATCTTGCGCTGAATCTGACAAATAAGTGATTGCTCGTTTTTCATTTTCATTGTCCAGATCGTTGTTTACGGTCATACCTTGCCTGAAGATCTAAGATGTCAAAACACGTTTTGTCTTGTTAATTCGTTTGTCCATGTTACCTGGTGAAGTTATTTCAAATACCTTTTCAAATTCATCTCCGTCAGTTCATTGTACAACTCACCTCCACCTGTTCACTGTATATGACAGACTCCACCTGTTCACTGTATGTGACTGACTTCCATCTGTTCACTGTATGTGACATACTTCCATCTGTTCACTGTATGTGACTACTTCCATCTGTTCACTGTATGTGACTGACTTCCATCTGTTCACTGTATGTGACTGACTTCCATCTGTTCACTGTATGTGACTGACTTCCATCTGTTCACTGTATGTGACTGACTTCCATCTGTTCACTGTATGTGACATGACTTCCATCTGACCACTGTTATGATAACTTCCATCTGTTCACTGTATGTGACTGACTTCCATCTGTTCATGTATTGACTGATTCCATCTGTTCACTGTATGTGACTGACTTCCATCTGTTCACTGTATGTGACTGACTTCCATCTGTCATGGTATGTACCACTTCCATCTGTTCACTGTCATGTGACTGACTTCCATCTGTTCACTGTATGGACTGACTTTCCATCTGTTCACTGTATGTGACTGACTTCCATCTGTTCACTGTATTGACATGACTTCCATCTGTTCACTGTATGTGACTGACTTCCATTGTTCATGGTATGTGACACTCATCGTTCCATGCTGTGATTCACTGTTCATGTATGGACTGACTTCCATCTGTTCACTGTATGTGACTAGACTTCCATCTGTTCACTGTAATGTGACGACTTCCATCTGTTCACTGTATGTGACTCATCTGTCACTTTCCATCATTGATCACTGTATGTGACTGACTTCCATCTGTATCACTGTATGTGACTGACCTTTCCCTCTGTTCACTTATGTGACTGACTTCTATCTGATCACTGTATGGACTGACTTCCATCTGTTCACTGTATGTGACTGACTTCCATCTGTCACTGTATGTGACTGACTTCCATCTGTTCACTGTATGGTGACTGACTTCCATCTGTTCACTGTATGTGACTGACTTCCATCTGTTCACTGTATGTGACTGACTTCCATCTGTTCACTGTATGGGACTCACCTCCATCTGTTCACTGTATGGGACTCACCTCCATCTGTTCACTGTATGTGACTCACCTCCATCTATTCACTGTATGTGAGTCACCTCCATCTGATCACTGTATGGGACTCACCTCCATCTATTCACTGTATGGGACTCACCTCCATCTGTTCACTCTATGGGACTCACATCCATCTGTTCACTGTATGGGACTCACCTCCATCTGTTCACTGTATGGGACTCACCTCATCTGTTCACTGTGTTTCAGACCACAGTATGTTACTCACCTCCATGAGTTCAAAGGACAGCTCTTTCTCTGCCATCATGCCCATGGCTGTCTTGGTGGCCTCGCTGTAGTCTGGTCCCACAATCTTGTTGCAGTTCTCCTGCAGACAGCCACAAAGACACACCACTGTCTCAGCGGTTCCCCCGTCATGACAAGAAATACTGTGTGTAAAACGTAGGTGACAGTTTTGAAAAGGCAGAGTTTGACAAGAATGTTACACCATATGCAAACACTGCACGAATCCCAAACCTTTTCATTTTGTTGACTGGACGTTGAGGAATGTGATAAGTGAGAGAAGCTCACTGTTTGTAGGACGGGTGTGTTCCCCATCTGTATTGCAGACCAGGAGTTGCCAGACAGACAGGTAGGTTGCTTGACTAGGGTCAAGCTGGTAGATATTTTTCAACCTCGGGGGTTGAAACAGAAGACAACGTTTTCCAAGCGACCAGAGAGTGGTCAGTGATGTGGTGCAGATGGAAGTCTGCAAGGGATTCTGTTTATTGTGACATTGATTAATTATGGAAAACCTCAGCGCCCAACCAGTGGAATGAACCTACCTCCTGAAACTGGATCTTAACAAAGAAAGAATTTTTATATCCAGCATCATCCAGTACAAAAAGACAAACAGATGAAAAACTGGGTGGACATGTTTACATAGTAGATGAAAAAGTGATTAGGAATGTTTATGTAGTAAAGGGATAACTGACTGGAAATATTTACATGATAAATGAACATGAAAATTGGACAAAAAATGTGTACTTTATGTGATGTTGATGTTATTGTGGAATTCTTTGTTGTGTTCGGTAAAGGTGGCACAAAAAAAGTGAATTCTTGTTTCCTCAGTCTCTCCTTTGCATGAATGGAGCAGATGCATGCGTACAGAGTAAACATGCTGTGTTTGTGATTGAGTGTATGCAAATGCTGTGTGCGCGTCAGCTTGATTCATTACTGCCTAGTGCTTCGTGCTTTTTACTAGATGTGGGGGACATTTGTGTCAACATTGTGTCAAAACAACTGCACACATCCAAATAATCTATGGTATTTAACTTAGGTCAGAATTGAACTTTACTTGTCTGGAACGGCCACCATAGGTGTCAGGCATGTGGTGAATGATGCCGCCCTTCCACAGGACAAAGAGCAGTATCTATCACTGGTGAATGCTACAACCCTCCTACCACAGGACAAAGAGCAATATTTGGCAATTACTGGTGAATGCTACAACCCTACAACAGGACAAAGAGCAACATCTGTCTATCACTGGTGAATGCTACAACCCTACAACAGGACAAAGAGCAGTATCTGTCTATCACTGGTGAATGCCACAACCCTCCTACCACAGGACAAAGAGCAATATCTATCACTGGTGAATGCTACAACCCTACAACAGGACAAAGAGCAATATCTATCACTGGTGAATGCTACAACCCCCCTACCACAGGACAAAGTGCAATATTTGGCAATTACTGGTGAATGCTACTTCCTTGCCATAGGGCAAACAGCAATAGCTGCCATAGGGCAAACAGCAATAGCTGCCATAGGGCAACAGCAAATTTGTCAATCACCTGCTGTGGAGACATAAAGTACAGGGTAATGTTGCTGATACTGAATTATCAATGCAGCTGTCAGACGTTTTGCATTGTGAAATCACCGTTTGATGTTGCTGTTTATGACATAACAATACATTTCAATGTAAGCATGACAGAGTGAAGTGCACTATTCCACACTCAGTGTCCCACTGGACTTGATCACACCTGGAAGAGGTGAGACGGCCCGGGGAGCACAGACCTCCACCACGGCCAAACAGATGACGGATCCACCTTTCGATCCCCCCAATCTGCACCAAACTGTGCACAGTTCATCCTCGAACCCCATTCCATTTTCCAACATGTTTCACTTCACATCACTTCATCACAGTCTGTGTCGAAGCACGCAAAGGTCCATGGATCTCCGATCTGCCCTTTGATCAGGATCCAGTCCATGGCATGGATTTGCACCCTGTGTCCTGGGTTCTCCTGCGGTGACATTCTTCCATGTGTCCACCAAGGTTTGTGCTCCTGCTTCTGCAGTGCCTGCTCACTTTTGCCGGCAATCAGACACACTGTCCACACAACAGACACAGGTGAGGACACCACCTCCCTGGTGCAGGTGACATGGTCCTACAGTGTTTCCTGGGACAATTCCCACCTCAGTCTTTGTTTCCTGGCGTCCCCCCCCCCCCCCCCTTCCCCCATTTCTCCTGTATCTCACCTCTTGCTCTTCATCGTCCCCAATGTCCTCTTTGGACTTCTTGCGGCGGTCGTTGGGCTGGGGCACAAAGTTCAGCATCTGGATGCAGTCCTCCAGGTAGTACTCTGAAACACAGCGCAGATCAGCACAATACAAATCAAGCTCCATGAATCACAAAACATATTTGGCGTCAAATACTTTACCATGTCAGACCATAGCATTCAACGGCAGTTAGTTAGCTCTGCCAGACCGAATATTTTGTGGCTAATGCAGTAATAAGACCATCACCTGTCTTGCCTATACTTCTGTTTTTGTAGAGATTGCTTGTGTGCTTGCCTTCTTTACTTGTTCTGTTGTTGCTTATGCTAAACCATCGGTACTATTGCCGCTTGAGGCTTACGGTTGGTTTTTTATTAAATTTTATTCACGCTCTACGGCGAGACGGCTCATGACTTCACTTTTCTGTGCCGTTTGTTCTCCATTCGGCCCTTACTCGCCAGTGCAGGAACGCGTCCACTCGTTGTAGTAACGCGTCCCCCCTCACCCTTACTTCTCTTCCCCTGTTGCCTTCGGTCAGTGATTCATCTATCCCCACGCTTTGTTTTATTCACGTGCTCCATCCCTGCAAATTCACTTCGACAATCGAACTTTGCCGGTTGGTCAAGCCGCCATCTTTATTCACGCCAGCCGGCCGACCTCTGCTTGGTCGTCCTCGTTCGTCATACCTGTTCAGTGCTACGGAAGTTCTCCTCCACTTTTATTAGCACCTTATTTTCATTTGTTCCATTTTTATCAGCGCCATGCCGGTCGACCTCCGTGTGGTCGTCCACGTTCGTCGTACCTGGTTTAGTGGTACGGAGGTTTCCCCTCCACTTTTATTAGCACCTTATTTTCATTGGTACTAGTACAGGTTGATCGAGTTCTTTACAATCTCTCGATCTTTTACTCCCTTATTATCATTATTCTAGTACAGGTCGATCGAGTTTGCCTTACGATTTGCCTTACTATCTCTCGATCCCCTATTAAAGAGAAGAAACAAGCTTCCTTATCCTAAATTCTCCTCTACCTAGTCGCCTTTCGGCGGTCCCATATAGCTGCTGCGCATTAGTTTATTTTACTCTCGCGCTCCATTGCTTGTCACTTTCGGTGATCGAACCCTCACTGGTCAATCGATCCGCCATCTAAATTCTCCTCTACCTAGTCACCTTTCGGCCTCACTTCTGTAGAGCTGCTGCGTGTTAGTTTATTTTACTCTCGCGCTCCATTGCTTGTCACTTTCGGCGATCAAATCCTCATCGGTCAACTGATCCGCCATCTTTGATTTTCTTCTACGCCGGTCAGCGTTTCCGCCTGTCATGTGAATGAGGAAAAAGTGATGTGAATGGGAAAGTTTCTTATCAATTAAGAGATTTTGTAATTTTTGCAATTGTGGAATGGAACCTACGGGTTTGATGCTTTTTTGTATTCATGGAGTGCAACCGCCAGTGATGCGGAAGAGTAGGACGCTGAGTGGATTGTGAAGTGTGTTCACCCAATGTGAGGAAGGGTGGAAGATTATTGTTACTTCAGAGGAGCTCTGGACACAGACATAGGAGGATGTCTGATGGTAACCCTCTTTGGGTTTAACATAGGACTAGGATTGTCCGATGCAACCCTGGGTTGGGTGTGCTATATTATTGGACTGGTTTGTCCGATGCAACCCTGGTTTGGGTGTGCTTAACCCTTGGTGGGTGTAATATGCCTGGCGTGGCAAGTTCACTCGAGTTTTGAGTGTAGATGTAGACTGGAAGTCTACTAGGGTAGGCTTGTCGCTTATTCCCTAGAAGGTGAGTACCAGTTGGGGTTGTAAACTGGTTAAAGCAATTACAGTAAAGGTGTAATTGTAATGATAACAGAAGTTTGATAATTATGAAGATGTGATGATATTGCGCTATTTGGGAAAAAGAGAGAGATGAATGGTTGAACGCGAAAAGAGAAGAATTGAAAAATAAATAAATAAAATGTTGTTGTATAAAGATTTCTTTCTGTACCCCAACTGTAGGTAGGAATAGGTTGGCGGAACAAGACTCATGTGAGTATTCTATATTGATCTTGGAGTGAATGTGAAAGGAGTTAAAAAGGAGCTATGAATAATAAGAGAGAAAGAGAAAGAATAAATATTCATTTTAGAGGTTAACCCTGGACCTAGGGTTTCGTTACAGAATCCCTCAGCGTCCAGTGGTGGTCCAGTGGTGGTCCAGCGGTGGTCCAGGCTTGAGCTGTACGAGCCTAGTGAGAGTCCAGGCTGTGGTGGTCCAGAGGTGGTACAGCCAAGTGAAAGAAAGCTCCTCGACAAGTCAAGATGACTTGTCTTTATTGATACTATTTAATATAAGAACTGATAGTGTAACATGTGTGTGAGTGTGTTGGATTTTTGGTAAAACTTTGAATATTGCATTATTGTTTCTATGTGGGGAATTATCTTGTGAAGAGAAGAAATAATTGTTGGAAAATGCAGTGAAATGCAAAGAAGAATTAAAACCCTTTTCTTTGTGAGTAAAGGGAGCGTTTTATAGAAAACTCAGTTCAATTGTGGTAGTGCTCCTTTGGGTGAATGGAGTGATTGCGTGTTGTGTACGAAGTAAGCATACTGTGTTTGTGAATGCAAGTGTGTATGTTCACAAACATGGGTGTGTGACAGTGGTGACCCCGTCTTTGAATTTAGGCTACAGTTTAATAGGATTTAGTTTTTTGAGTGAGTACTGCTGCTAAAATATTGTTTGAACCCCTTTGTAAAAAAAAAAGAAAAATAGAAGTAAAATTACTCTGCCAAATTACAATTATAAAGATACTATTTTGGTCCCCTCTGCATTGCTCAATAATTGTTATATTTATTCATTTTCATTGGCATTTTCAATTTTGTTTTTCTTATCTATATTTATGGTGTGTCAATTGTTTATGTAATGTATACTTGTTCTTAGTATTCCCATCTCCAGTTCTACGGGTGGTAGTTTCAATTAGTGGGCTACCTAAGGGTTCTTTTGCTCGGTCTTACTTTTCCTACTTTTTTCAAATTTTCGCCTCTCTTGGTTTCTGTCTCTATTCTAATTAAAATTCTCTTGATATTCTTTACAATAAGCTCCTCTAGTTTCAAGTTTAGGCGGTTTTTTTTTTGCTATTTTAAATAGGGTTTCTGATTAGTGTGTGTAAATGCTCCTTTATTTTAAATGTTGTAAGGTTTAGTTGAAAATCTTTCTTGTAAAATTGTTTGTGTTTTTTCTGGCACATTCTTTTGGATTCCTTTTTTAAAACAGTGCTCTGCTTTAGTTTAAAACAATAATTAAAAAAAAAATATTCTTAGCTTTTCTTGGTATTTCGGAAATCTTTCTCACAATTCAGTCTTTCAGAGCCATTTCTAAATTTACTTCTCACATTTTTTGGCCAACTAAATTAACTTAAATAAAACATTTTTTCAGTGAGGGTGCATTTCCATACTCAATCAAATTTTACTGGAAAAAAAAATATTCTTTTCTGTCCCGTCATTGTTTTTTTTTTGGTTCTTTACAAATTTGAATGTTTTGAGCTCTGTATTCTAGTAATCAGTGCCAAGTAAGTTTAAATTGTTGTTCTATTTTAAATAGTGTTTTTATTTCACATCTTAATTTCTCTACCCCATTTGCACGCTGTGGGATTTCTTTAAGCGTGATCTACACTCTCATACAACATGACTGATACAGTAGATGATCAACAAATAGAGGAATTCCAATCCTTATTTGTGAAGGAGGATGAGGAAACGGTTCGTTTCAACCGATTTTTGTCCCAGGGACAGAAATTGCAGTTGTCTGGTGATGCGTTAATGGCTTACATTGATCAGTGTGAAGAGCGTGCGCTCAGAGCGAAAGAAAGAGAGGAGAAGAAAGAGGCAGATGAGAGAGAAAGGCTTAGTAAAGCAGAGGCAGAAAAAGAAGAGAAGGATAGACAAGCACAGTTAGAGAAAGAAGAGAAGGATAGACAAGTACAGTTAGAGAAAGAAGAGAAGGATAGACAAGTACAGTTAGAGAAAGAAGAGAAGGATAGACAAGCACAGATAGAGAGAGAGGAAAAAATCAGGGCGCATGAACTTGAAATGAAAAGAACAGAAAGTCTTAATTTACTTGAAATGAGAAGATTGGAACTTGAACAAAAACGAGTGGAACTTCAGTTAAAGCAACAGGCTGTTCAACAATCTGCAAATGTAAATGTTTCTCAAACTGATGCTGTTCCTGTTCAGGGTGCAGGTAAGACTTCCTACATTCCCAAATTACCCCCTTTTGATGAGAATCGTGATGACATAGACTCTTTTCTTTTTAGGTTTGAAAACCATGCTTCATCATGTGGTTGGAGCAAGGACAAATGGACATTGTATGCTGCTTCCTTATTCAAGGGCACCGCATTATCTCTGTATCATAGTTTGGCAGTTCGTGATTCTCTCACATGGGAAGAGCTAAAAGCTGAACTTTTGAAGAAGTTTCAATATACAGATGAAGGCTTTAGAGAAAAATTTCGTTCAGTTCGTCCAGAAAAAGGTGAATCATTTGCAGCTTTCCTTATTAGGACAAGTCATTTATTTGATCGTTGGGTTGAATTGTCCCAAACACAGAAAGAATATGCTGATTTGCGTGACTTGTTGTTACGTGAGCAGATTTTACAAAGCGTATCCAAAGACCTAGCTATTTTTCTAAAAGAGAGATCTTGTAAAACTGCAGAGGATATGTGTAAGCTGGCAGATCAGTATCGGACTGCTCATCCGGAAAAGCATTTTTCCAGGAAATCTGACCGTGATGTGTTTGAGGCAAATGTTGCTTCAACAGGCCAGTTTGGTCCGGGTCGTTCTCAACCAAACAGGGGATATGGTCATAGAGGAGGCCAGAGTTTTTCTCAAAGACAGAATACAAACAGGAATAATGTACATTCCTATAATAACTGGCAAGAGAATAATTCTGGACAAACTTTTTCACAGGGTAATCCAAATGCAAGTCATTACCCAAGAGGATATACCAATTCTCGACGGACTGGTCAGTTTAGAGCTATTCGTGGCCGTGGACAATTTTCAAACCATGGTGGTATTGATCATAGTACAGTACCAAATACAGTATCTGGTGCGGACAATGGTTGTTGGCACTGTTCCTGTATATTTCACAAGAAGAAAGACTGTCCTTTACTAGCACAGGGTAATGTGTGCTTAGCAACAGATCCCAAGCAAACTGCTAAAGATACTCAGCATGTTTTAGTGTCTGACACTGATGTTACAGGTCTACACATTGAATCGTGTGCTGTCAATGGGTTTGGTGCTACACTGTTGAGGGATACTGGGTGTACTACTGCTGGTGTACGCAAAGATTTAGTCAGAAAAGAACAATACACCGGGACAC
Organism: Conus canariensis; assembly: GCA_033310375.1. Lineage (NCBI taxonomy): Eukaryota > Metazoa > Mollusca > Gastropoda > Neogastropoda > Conidae > Conus > Conus canariensis. Next base: position 35,920,074 of record CM065746.1, on the reverse strand, counting down.
ATCAGCAATGTCGTACATTTGGTGGCAAAATTGAATCATTTCCTTTGGCATGTGTTTATGTTTGTACTCCCTATTTTACAGGTGAAATAACAGCATGTGTCATTGATGATCCTGTGACAGACCTCATTCTTTGAAATCTCAAGGGTGTTTCCACGTCTTGTGGAGGACAATGTGGTTCTTTTGTGCCTTCTATGGTAAGCACTCGTTCACAAGAGAAAAAGGAAAGGCAAGGTCAAAAACCCCTGGTTGTTCCCTATGTCCCAAAACTGGATGTGACTCCTGAACATTTGAGTGATTTACAAAAGACAGATACAACATTGACTCATTTGTTTCAGAAAGTTGTTCCTGAGGTACCTGACAAAGTGACTGATATCATGTACATAAAAAAGAATAATCTTTTATACCGTCTTTTTCCTAAAGATGAACAGGTGGTGGAGCAGATTGTCGTTCCTATGTCTTTACGTGATACTGTTTTGCATACTGCACATGATTCCATGTTTTCGGGTCATTGTGGAGTCAAACGTACTCTTCAACGTGTGTTGTCTTCATTTTTTTGGCCTGGTGTTAGTGTGCAAGTTTCAAAATATTGTCAATCATGTGATGTCTGTCAGAAAACAATTCCCAAAGGTCGTATACCATTTGCACCTTTGCAAAGAATGCCAGTCATTACTGAACCATTCAGTCGTGTTTGTATTGATTTGGTTGGTCCATTTCATGTTTCCAATTCTGGTTTTCGTTATGTGCTCACTGTCATGGATGTTGCTACCAGGTATCCTGAAGCTGTACCTTTGAAAAAGATTGATACCATTTCTGTGGCAGAAGCATTATTTTCTATTTTTTCCAGAATGGGACTTCCTGATGAAATATTATCTGACTTGGGTACTCAGTTTGTGTCAGATCTCATGAAAGAAATATTTCGTTTACTTTCAATTTCTGCATGTACTACATCTCCATACCATCCACAGTCGAATGGCCTTGTGGAAAGATTTAATGGTACTTTCAAGATGATGTTGAAGAAAGTTTCTAAGGAAAGACCATCAGACTGGGATCGATACATTCCAGCCATACTTTTTGCCTACAGGGAATTGCCAAATGAGAGCACAGGTTTCTCTCCTTTTCAGTTGCTTTTTGGTCGTTCACCAAAAGGACCTATTAGCATCCTGTCAAAGTCATGGTCTGGGGACAATGTGTCTCAAGAAGAAAAAAATGTTTTTGATTATGTTTTTACTTTACAAAATCGTATAGCAGATGCATGTCGTATTGCCCAAGAAAATGCTTATAACAGTGCAACTACGCATAAAAAGTATGCTGATCGTGGGGCAAAGATGCGTGTGTTTTCTGTGGGTGACAATGTGTTGGTGCTTTTGACAGATGACAAGAGCAAGATGCATGTGATGTGGAAAGGACCATTCGTCGTCATTGAAAAATGTTCTGATGTCAATTACAGAATTGATATGAATGGTGTGAAGAAAATTTTCCATGTTAACATGTTGAAAAAGTACTTTCACAGGTCTGATGTTATGATCAACAAGGCTGCTGTCCCTGATGATAAGATTTCAGCATTGGCATGTGACATTTCATGTCTGTTACCAATGGATTGTGTGACAGAACATTTGCAACGTCTTGACAAACCTATGTTTCACAAGGTGCCTGTAATTCATGAAACTGCTGTTGGTGTAGTTCAGGACACTGGTGATGATGTTATTCAACTGCCTACATTATCCTCAAAAGGTGAAACATACGAGGATGTCAAGATCAACGAGGACTTGAAACCATCTCAGGTGGCTCAACTAAAGTGTTTACTACAGGATTATACAGATGTATTTACAGACAAACCAGGATCTGCAGTTGGTGTTGAACCTCATAGAATACGGTTGACAACAGATGTTCCTGTACGAATGAAGTCGTATCCTTTACCTTTTGCAAAAAAGCAAATTATTGAAAGAGAGGTACAGGTCATGTTGGATCTTGGGGTCATTGAAAAGTCAAGTTCTCCATATGTGGCTCCTGTGGTGCTGGTTTCAAAACCAGATGGTTCAGTCAGATTTTGTATTGATTACAGGGCTTTGAATAAATTGACTGTTTTTGATTCTGAACCAATTCCTGATGTGGAAGATTTGTTTTGTCAACTGAGTCAAGCCAAGTATTTTGTGAAAATTGTTGCGGTGGTCTTTGGCGATCCAGCAATACAGTTTCAGGGTTGATCCAATTTCAGGGTCCAACAATGTGATTGCTGACATTTTGTCTCGACAGTAATAAGCAGTGTGTGTTTTCAAGTTTGCTGTTGAAAGTTGAATTTATATGTTTGTATTTGAGTAATGGAATGTTGTTGTGTGCAATATTGATTACTTGCGGTAGTGATAGTTGATGCATTGATGTTGGCTTTGGATAATTTTTTTTGGAAACAATGTTTTTATAAATATACATTTTTCTGTTCGCATGTACTCCTGTCATTTTGGGAAAGTATTTTTTCAGAATACTGTCAATGGTGTATTTTTTTTGTGAACTCCTATACTCTTCTTTGAAAAAATTTGATGAATCAAATTTTTTTATCGGAGGTTGGGGGGTGTCATGTGAATGAGGAAAAAGTGATGTGAATGGGAAAGTTTCTTATCAATTAAGAGATTTTGTAATTTTTGCAATTGTGGAATGGAACCTACGGGTTTGATGCTTTTTTGTATTCATGGAGTGCAACCGCCAGTGATGCGGAAGAGTAGGACGCTGAGTGGATTGTGAAGTGTGTTCACCCAATGTGAGGAAGGGTGGAAGATTATTGTTACTTCTGAGGAGCTCTGGACACAGACATAGGAGGATGTCTGATTGTAACCCTCTTTGGGTTTAACATAGGACTAGGATTGTCCGATGCAACCCTGGGTTGGGTGTGCTATATTATTGGACTGGTTTGTCCGATGCAACCCTGGTTTGGGTGTGCTTAACCCTTGGTGGGTATAATATGCCTGGCGTGGCAAGTTCACTCGAGTTTTGAGTGTAGATGTAGACTGGAAGTCTACTAGGGTAGGCTTGTCGCTTATTCCCTAGAAGGTGAGTACCAGTTGGGGTTGTAAACTGGTTAAAGCAATTACAGTAAAGGTGTAATTGTAATGATAACAGAAGTTTGATAATTATAAAGATGTGATGATATTGCGCTATTTGGGAAAAAGAGAGAGATGAATGGTTGAACGCGAAAAGAGAAGAATTGAAAAATAAATAAATAAAATGTTGTTGTATAAAGATTTCTTTCTGTACCCCAACTGTAGGTAGGAATAGGTTGGCGGAACAAGACTCATGTGAGTATTCTATATTGATCTTGGAGTGAATGTGAAAGGAGTTAAAAAGGAGCTATGAATAATAAGAGAGAAAGAGAAAGAATAAATATTCATTTTAGAGGTTAACCCTGGACCTAGGGTTTCGTTACAGAATCCCTCAGCGTCCAGTGGTGGTCCAGTGGTGGTCCAGCGGTGGTCCAGGCTTGAGCTGTACGAGCCTAGTGAGAGTCCAGGCTGTGGTGGTCCAGAGGTGGTACAGCCAAGTGAAAGAAAGCTCCTCGACAAGTCAAGATGACTTGTCTTTATTGATACTATTTAATATAAGAACTGATAGTGTAACATGTGTGTGAGTGTGTTGGATTTTTGGTAAAACTTTGAATATTGCATTATTGTTTCTATGTGGGGAATTATCTTGTGAAGAGAAGAAATAATTGTTGGAAAATGCAGTGAAATGCAAAGAAGAATTAAAACCCTTTTCTTTGTGAGTAAAGGGAGCGTTTTATAGAAAACTCAGTTCAATTGTGGTAGTGCTCCTTTGGGTGAATGGAGTGATTGCGTGTTGTGTACGAAGTAAGCATACTGTGTTTGTGAATGCAAGTGTGTATGTTCACAAACATGGGTGTGTGACACCGCCATATTGCCTCACTGCATGGTGTCCACCTTTGGCCGCACCTGGTTTGGCTGTACGGAGGCTTATTGCCTCACCGCAGGCAGTCGCACCTGGTTTGGCTGTACGGAGGCTTATTGCCTCACCGCAGGCAGTCGCACCTGGTTTGCACCTGGTTTGGCTGTACGGAGGTTTATTGCCTCACCGCAGGCAGTCGCACCTGGTTTGGCTGTACGGAGGTTTATTGCCTCACCGCAGGCAGTCGCACCTGGTTTGGCAGTACGAGGTTTATTGCCTCACCGCAGGCAGTCGCACCTGGTTTGGCAGTACGAGGTTTATTGCCTCACTGCAGGCAGTCGCACCTGGTTTGCACCTGGTTTGGCAGTACGAGGTTTATTGCCTCACCGCAGGCAGTCGCACCTGGTTTGCACCTGGTTTGGCAGTACGAGGTTTATTGCCTCACCGCAGGCAGTCGCACCTGGTTTGCACCTGGTTTGGCAGTACGAGGTTTATTGCCTCACCGCAGGCAGTCGCACCTGGTTTGCACCTGGTTTGGCTGTACGGAGGTTTATTGCCTCACCGCAGGCAGTCGCACCTGGTTTGCACCTGGTTTGGCAGTACGGAGGTTTATTGCCTCACCGCAGGCAGTCGCACCTGGTTTGCACCTGGTTTGGCAGTACGAGGTTTATTGCCTCACCGCATGGTGTCCACATTCGGTCGCACCTGGTTTGCACCTGGTTTGGCGGTACGGAGGTTTCCCCAGGCACATTTATTAGTACCTTACTTATCATTATTACAAGGTAGATCGGTTGTCTTATGATCTCTTGATCTACCAACTTGTGCACACTTATTAGTACCTTATTAACTTGTGAACATTTATTAGTACCCTATTTATCATTATTACAAGGTAGATCGAGTGTCTTTACGATCTCTTGATCTACCAACTTGTCTCCACTTTGTGGTCGTGTGCTCCGTGTTTGCTCTCCACCATAGCCCAAGATGGTGAAGGGCACCGACGGGTTGAGCCACATCGCTTTCCAGAAGTCGCTCTTTGCCCCGGAGGACCTGCGTGCCGATTCCCCAGAGCAAACCGTTCTTTCTACAGTAGAACGTACGGCCGGTGTAGAGGGGGGTTCCGCGCATGGGACGCGCGACCATCTTTTTGATACCCCCTCTACCCGACCGGCGGACACACGATCACTGTGTCCGAAGGGCGAAAGGCAAGCTGCCACCATTTCTAAATTTCTTCTACATCCCCTCAGCCCAATGCAGGCTACCCCCAAAAGGGAAGCCCGCCTTAGAATTCGTACCCGAATTCGCCTTCTCCCCCAAGGTCCCCGGTGGTATAGTGGGTAGTTTCCCGCATGTCACACGGAAGCCCAAGGTTCATTTCCCCGTCGGCGAGAGCAGGATTTCCCACCCTGCCCGTCGGGGAGAGCAGGATTTCCCTCTTTACCGGCTGGCTTGCCTTTTTCCCTTCCAATGCACAGGGAGACACACAACTCGTTCTATCACGCTGCGTCATGCGACCTTCGATCCCCGGGGAATTTTGCCGAGGTGCGGACCAGCATAGGTGACAGGGTGCGTTTGGAATCACCGCCCGTCACTCGCCTATATGAGCCTCGTGCCACTAGTCTCCCCCCCCCACTAGTAGCACACAGACTCATGACGCTCTCCCCCACCGTGCACAAGTGCAGCCACCACTCCTGCACGAGGAGCGTCCATACCCCGGTGGCGGACTTATGGTCAGTCTCTGGAACGCCACTGAACTGTCCATAACTCCGGGTCTCAGCTGCAGGCACCGCTTCGCCTGGACCTTTGTCGCTCAGACCCCCGCGGTCGACAAACCCCGATCGACTGTCGTACTTTCCCCTAGGGGTACAGGACATTGGGGAGCGGACTTATTCCGCCCCCCGCTTGGGCAACGTCTACGGTCCCGTTCCTTCTAGGGGGAGGATCTACCAGCAGGACCACGGGTAACCTGCACGATCCCACCCAGGGGGTGGCCACGGCACCACAGCCATTCCAATCTGTGCACAGGTGGGTAGGGGGCTCGGTTGCCGTGTCCTCCACCACTCCCCCTGTTACACAAGAGACCTCCATGGATCCCATCAGGGAGGTGTATGGCAGTGCACTCTCCGGGAAGGGTATGACAGCCCACGCTCCCTTGCAACCCCCCCTGGTGCCTCACGTTACCCTGGCCCCCACGGAAATTCTGCCCCAGGGCCGCCACAGCCCATTTTTCTCTGTGGGGACCTGTGGCTCTATGCCCCTCAGAGGGACCAGTGGCTTACAGCAGACCAACAATACCAGCTCCATGGTCGCATGTGGCACGTAGCCTGGGCTGGTTCGACCTCGGTCTCCCTCCCTCTCAGGCGCTGTCCGATTGGCAGGACGGACTTCCCTCCCATAGTCCGGCCACCGACCATGGAGCCACGAGGGACCCGCCCTTGCGTCCTTCCACTAACAAGCTAGGGCGGGACCCTCATGCACCCCTGCCATTGCCTCATCGGGAAGGTTCTTTGCAACCTCTTCAGGAACCTGATGCTCCCGACTCTGAGGATGAGGTAGAGGACTCCTTCTCCTCATCACGCGACTTGTCCACTATTGAGCACTGGCGCCTGGACCTTGTCGGGTGGGAGCCCCCACCCCCGGACAAGTTCCTTCGGTGCCCAAATTTGCCTTGGTTCTCCTTCCAAGCGGGCTCGCCCAGACTTGTCGCCCCTCAGACTCTTACTTCCATTTGGGAGTGTTCGGCAATCCTAGCCAGGGGTGCGCAAGTCGTCCCTTCTCCATGGAATAATCCCTCTCGGCCCTGGATGCGGCCTCTGTAGGCACGTTCATCAAGGACCCCCGGAAGGCCCATTTTCCCACATCTCCTCCCTGTTCTCCTAGGACACTCTGGTGACCAAGGAAATTTCCATTTCCCCGGCCGGCTGCCAATTCTTCCCCCATCTGGCCTCCCACTTCCGCCACTCTACCAATAACCTGGTGGAGTGGAACCGCAGCCCCAGTTCGGGGATCCACCATAACACTGCTGGACATGTCCTTTGACATGCTCTACAGCGCATGGAGGAGATCGGGGCGGAGAAGGACGACTCGGTCTCTGTGTCCTCAGACGCTCAGTATTCGGAAACACACCCTGGGACCATATCTCGCTTGTTCAGCGACCCCTGGATGGACTCCCAGTCATCAGGATCTCGCACCACCTTTCGGCTGCGGCGGACAGCACAGCCAGGAGCCACTACAATTGCTTTAGGCCATACTGTCAAAGGCTATCTCACCCCGGCGCTTAAGGCGGCCTTGCGGTGCTTTCCAGACCCCAACCCGCCAAGTGCTCTAAAACCCCCTTGCGACCGAAGACGAAACTTCCCCAGTAGAATTTTCGTTTCGGCCAGCAGGGTGGGCCCCGGAGGTGACTGGAGGACTCACCTACTGGGGGAGCTGGAGTAGGGAGAACTCAGACTGCTACCCCTCTATCCTCCCACTCTCCTCCCTGGCCCCCCGGCCCCTCTGGCAGGCAGCTTATCCCGGCATGCCCACCAGTGAGACGTATGGGCCTCAGCCCATGGATAGTAGCGGTCCTACAGGAGGGGCTCCTCTGGCCTTGGGCCCACGAACGCCCTCCTCTGATAGTTCTCCCCATCCCTCTCCCAGGAACCCCCCCCCCCCCCCCCCCCCCCCCTCGGCCGGGCGTAGGCTCCTCGCCAGGAAGTCTCAGAACTTCTCCGAAAGAGGGCCGGCACAAGGATCCCCCATCCCAACTGGGGTTCTACTCCAACCTTATACACCCATCTCACAGACGATACCTACGGTTCGTCTGGCAAGATCGGGGGTTCCAGTTCGGGCCGCTCCCCTTCGGCCTCTCCCCGGCACCCTTCCCATTCACACAGGTGGTCAAGGAGATGGCCTCCCTGACCAGACAGGAGGACTTTCGCTCTCTGGTGTACCTGGACGACTGGCCCGTCCTGGGTCCCTCCCGGGCTTGGTGTCAATCCCACACCAACCATCCTCTACGCCCCTGTTCCAGCCAAGGGTTGTCACCAAGCCCAACAAGTGTGAACTCAACCGCAGTCAGCGGACCTCCTTTCTGGGCATGAGTTTCGACACACTACCCATATGGTCTCCCCGACCCAAGAGAGGTCCACCCGCATTGGAACCTCATCTCCCGCCTCCGCCTACCCACCCACACCCCGGCCAGAACCCTTACCTCCCTCCTGGGGATGATGAGTTCCTCTCGTCCCTCATCCACTAGGCCGGTCCCCAAGCGCCAACTCCAAGGGAGTTCCGTCGTTGATGGTCTCAGACCTCCGACCACTGGCTTCAGTCCATCCCCTGGGTCCTTGGTTCCTATGGGCTACGGAAGAGTGGCTCAACCCTGCCACCTTGTTCCCCCAGGGTCGCCCACTTGGAGAACCCTCATACCTCAGGAGTGTGGGACACACAGTGTGGGACGCTCAGTCTGCCCGTCTCCACATCAACGTCCTGGAATTGGAAGTGGTCAGGCTTGCCCCCACCCGCTTCCAACCCCAGGTCTCGCGCCAACTTGTTTTCCTGCCCACGGACAACACTTCGGTGCCTTGTTATTCAACAGGGGGGGGGGGGGGGGGGGGGGGGGGGGGGGGGGGGGGGGGGGGGGGGGGGGGGGGGGGGGGGGGGGGGGGGGGGGGGGGAGGCGCGAAAGGGGGCTCGATCCCTCAGCCTCTCTCTCCGTAATGAGGCCTCTGCTGGTCCACGCGCGGGGAATCACCCTCTGTGCGAGACACATAGCGGGGACCCTCCTCCACACGGAAGGGACCCTCAGCAGGCTAACCCTCAGCCCGGTGGGGAACAGTGTTCAGGCCCAGGGTCACTTCTCTCTTCCCTGGTCTGGCCTCATGACATACACCTTCCCTCCATTCCCAATCCTCCACAGGGTGATCAGGAAGGTGAGACTGGGAAGACCCAGGCTCAGCCTCATCACCCCGTGGTGGCCGAACCAGTCCTGGTTCCCGACCTCTAGTCCCTCCTCCATGTTCCCCCCCTCCGGTGAGCACTCGTGGGGACATGCTCAGATGCTCCGCCGGCTCTCACGGCTGCTATGCCAGCCTAATTGCGAGCATCTGCCCCTCCATCACAGACGGACAAATCCCAGTCCGTCCTAGACATACCCGCTGGGGCTGGGGCCTCGCAAGATCTTCGGATTAGCGACTTCGCACAGAGCCAGCACTGAGCCTTTTCCAATGGGAGATATGGCCTCCTGGCGCTCATACAACTCTGTTCCCCCATCTGGCCCTTCCAATATCCAGATAGGCACCTTCCTATCTCACCTATTTTTTTTACATTAAGGCTCTTGGCTGGCTCCATTCGGGGCTACTGGGAACGCTCACGCCCCAGGTGCTCCTCCCAGTCCTATCTCTAGATGGCTTTCCAAGACGGACTTTCCAAGACGATCAGATCGGCCTACGCCCTGGCGTATAAGGTCTCCCCGTCTTATCTCCCCGGGCCCATGAGGTCAGGGCGCTGGCCACTTCCACAGCAATCCAGCACTCTGTCCTCTTGTGCCACCTCCTGGAGGCAGCCTACTGGCCTTCGGAAAATCCCTTCATAAACTTTTATTTAAGGGATGTCCGTATGACATGACCAGGGCTGATGGTTGTAGGGACTTCTTTAGCGGCTAACGCAGCCATATCTATTCCTCTGCTAACCCCAAGAACCATTAGGGCACTAAACCCTCCTCCAATTCCTTTAAATTCTGCTATGGTCTGACATGGTAAAGTATATGACACCAAAATGGGGAGTTTGTATTATACTCCCTGTTTGGCTAGTATACTTACCATGTCTGACTCTAATGCCCACCCTACCTTCCCTGCTAGCGCTATGGTTCTCGGGGTTACCTTGCGCACAGGCCTTGTTGAATGAGGAACAGGAAGTTTACACCAGCTTCTTCCCTGCCGGAAGTAGGGTGGGCATCATGTGATGGTCTTATTACTGCATTAGTCACAAAAAATTCGGCCTGGCAGAGCTAACTAACTGCTGTTGAATGCTATGGTCTGACATGGTAAGTATACTAGCCAAACAGGGAGTATAATACAAACTCCCCACGTAAGTGTGTAACGTATAAAAATCACATATCAGGTCTTCAGGTGGGTTCTCTGCATCTCTTCCCAGGACACTGGCGGTGACGCGGTCAGACCGCATACAGTGAGAGACAGCCAACACTGACCCACTTTAACAAAACCCAATCAGTCTCTAAACCATATCAGTTTTTACACATTTCAAATGCCTTGAAAAGGGGCCACCTCAGTTTCTCCTAACGTTTGCAGACCTGTAAACAATGAACAAGTCGGGTAACTCTTGCTCCCAAGATGCTTTGACAGGCGAACAGACCCTGAGCCATGGTCTGTCTCAGTAGAGACATATCTGATCATCTTGAGGGGTCTCCTTACTATGTTACAATTTCTATCTCTCTCTCTCTCTCGCTTGCTCTCTCTCACATACACAAACACACCACACACACACATCCATCTCTTTGCCCTACCTTGCACAGGGAAGACACGGCCATACACCTCCACAATGTGGACCTCCCCAAAGTAGTCGGTGAAGAGGGTGGTGTCCACAGTGGCCGACATCAGAATGACCCGCAGGTCACGATAGGCGCGCACCATGTCGCGCAGCAACACCAGCAGGAAGTCCGTCTGAAAGCACAGCTCCTTTCAACAGTCCCGTCTTTCTGAACAGTTGGGAACCCCCCACCTTCCGTCACCTCTGAACATCAACACACCATCCACAGTTTTGAGCAATGGTGTGGTATACAGCACAGACTCCGTCTGGCATCTTCACCGACATTACCTCAGAGCCTGTTGGGCAGAAGGATAGGATAGTCTCTCTACAGAATTCACAGCTCTTGAGAAATGCCACCCGAGCTTTTCATTAACATTGCTGCGACAACACACGCACGCACACACACATGCGCGTACACACACACGCACGTGCACACACACCTGCATGCACATGCACGCGCACACACACACACACACACATGCGCGTGCACACACCTACACATCAAACCAAACAGACAAAACACTAACTGTTTGCAACTGCAAATTTGTGTTTTTCCTCTTCTTTCCGTTGGTGAAAGGGGTCTTTTTCTTGCAGAACAAACATTGTTGTATCAAAAAGGACCAAGCCCTATAACCCATTTCAAAACAAACTTAACAGTCAGACCCAAACAAGCTGCAATGAAAGCCAACATGTCACTCTTTCCCCGACAGCAACTTGTTTGTTCCCCCTTTTCCTCAAAGCCCCACCCCTCACCACCCCTCAGTCCTGTACTCACATTGATGTCTCTCTCATGGATCTCGTCCACGATGACGTGGGACACGCCTCTCAGTCCCCCCTCCATCTTCCTCAGCAGAGTCCCTGCACAGCATGAAACACATGTCTGCAGCAGTAAGTAGCTGACAAGTCTTTTGGCACATCACTCTACCTTCTAGCTACCATTCTGCACTATTCCCATGGAAATCATGAACCACACATCTGCAGCAGTAAGTAGCTGACAGGTCTTTCGGCACATCACTCTACATTCTAGCCACCATTCTGCACTATTCCCATGGAAATCATGAAACACAGGTCTGCAGCAGTACATATGGAGCACTAGTAGAGCAGCACGTCCTGTGGTAACCATCCCCATGAAAGTGGACTGCTCCCCGGGGCCAGGACAGGGCACATGTGGGTGTGGCTGCACAGGGGAGAGCCGCAGAGAGCAGCGTGTGGGAGTGACGCGCTGAGGGGCTGAGAGTGTGATGAAAAGTGAAAAATACACAAACCCTATAAGCCATACAAATGCATGTGTAACACATATACATACATTAAACACATACACATACTTAAAACACACACAAACACACACACACACACTTCTATATTAAGCTCACACATGTCCAACACATACACACTTTTATATTAAGCCCACACATGTCCAACACACGCACGCACACACAGACACACACACACACTTCTATATTAAGCTCACACTTGTTCAACACACACACATACTTCTATATTAAGCTCACACATGTCCAACACACACACTCACACAAACACACATTTCTATATCAAGCCCACACATGTCCAACACACACACACACACTCACACAAACACACACTTCTATATCAAGCCCACACATGTCCAACACACACCCACACTTCTATATCAAGCCCACACATGTCCAAACACACGCACACACACACACACACACACACTTCTATATTAAGCTCACACATGTTCAACACACACACACACTTCTATATTAAGCTCACACATGTCCAACACACACACACTTCTACATCAAACCCACACATGTCCAACACACACGTGCTAACCCCTCTGTGCAGAAGTCCCAGTGTCTGACTTACCCACAGTGCAGTAGAGGACGGCCCCATAGGGCCGGGGCATGACCGTTTCAAAGCGCACGCTGTAGCCCACCGACGTGCCCAGCATTTCACTGCGCTCCTCCGCCACACGCTCCGCGATGGACACCGCGCTGATCCGACGAGGCTGAACCACAACGCAGGCATCATCAACACGAGGTCAGGTAAGGTCATTCATGCTGCTTACAGCCCAGCCGACCGCAAAGGGCCACGTCAGGGCTGTCACCACATTCCAGTCAACTCCCAAGTCATTATAAAAAAAACCCAAAAAAAACCCCACCATTGACACAACCCTTTAAAATACACCTTCTAAAAACACACTGGAACCTTCGTTAAAAATTTTTTTTTCCGTAAAAATTTCAATCCCCCTCAGAAATTCAAAGATCACATCAGGTGGGACGTCTCTGAAACCGAGTTTCATGGAGTCCGCGGGAAAATGTTTATGTTTCACATCATGCAAAATCCCAACACTCTAAAAGAACTGTGACTGACTGAATCTTACCAAGCTCCCCATAACCCCCCACACTTCCCGACCTACGCCCCCTCCCCTTGGGTACTCCCCTCCCTCCTCCCCAACCCACCTGGGTGACGATGACATTGCAGTTGCCTCCCTGTCCGGCATGGATCATCTGGTCCAGGATGAACTGGGGCACCTGTGAGCAACACAACCATCAGGCACATGGGACGTACCAGCTCAAAGGCACTTACAGTAGTCAGACGCCGATGCCAACTATCTCGCATTGGCAAACACCAACAAACAACACCACACACATTCACTTGCTCTCTCCCTTTCATTCTTTCTCTCTCACACATACATTTCCTACATTTGCTCGTCTCTTCCTTTCATTCTCTCTCTGTCAGTCACACACACACACAACTTCATAAATTTGCTAGTTCTCTCCCTTTCTCTCTCTCTCTCTCTCACATACATACACACACACACATATGTACATTAGCTCTCTCTCACTCTCTCCATGGCAAATCAAGCAGCACACACACACCACATCTGAATTTAATACTTTTTGCTTCAAACAGTACAGCTGAAGTCAGTAATACAGTGTGGAGGGAAGTGACCAAATGAGCTCCACATCACCACCTCTAATATGCTTACAGACCAAGATGCAGCTAAGGCTTTGAGCTAGCAAAAAAAAAAAAAGAGGAGACAGAGAGAACGATGGATGTATATACAACTTTTGATCCAACCAGACCGCGATACTTCTCTGTGGTGTGTGAGAGTGTGTGTGTGTGTGTGTGGGGGGGGGGGGGGGTGGAGGGGGGGGGGTGGAGTGATGGTGGGGGGGGAGGGGGTGCAGGGGCAGGTGGGTACCTGGGTGGTCTTTCCACAGCCGGTCTCCCCACGGATGAGGGTGACAGGACTCTTGCTGATGCAGTCCAGGATGTAGGCCTGGCACTCCGCCACCGGCAGCTTGGACCTCTCCTGCATCATCTGTCAGGACACAGTGCACACAGTGAGCCAACACACACCTCACCCCTTCACACAGACACACCTGTCTCCTGCATCATCTGTCATGACACAGTAACACACAGTGAGCCAACACACACCTCACCCCTTCACACAGACACACCTCACACCTTCACACAGACACCTCACCCCTTCATACAGACACACCTCACCCCTTCACACAGACACCTCACCCCTTCACACACACACCGTCTCCTGCATCATCTGTCAGACACAGTACACATGACCTCACCCCTTCACACAGACACACCTCACCCCTTCACACACACACACCCCTCAACACACCTCATTCACACAGACACACCTCACCCCTTCACACACACACCTCACCCCTTCACACAGACACCTCACCCTTCACACAGCACACCTCACCCCTTCACACACACACCTCACCCCTTCACACAGACACACCTCACCCCTTCACCACACACACACCTCACACACCACCTTCACACCTAGACACACTCACCCCTCACCCTCACACACACCTCACCCCTTCACACACACACCTCACCCTTCACACAGACACACCTCATCCCCTTCACACAGACACACCTCACCCCTTACACAGACACCTCACCCCTTCACACAACACACCTCACCCTTCACACACACACCTCACCCTTTCACACAGACACACCTCACCCTTCATACACCACACACCCTCACAACACTCACCCCTTCAACACACACCTACCCTTCACAGCACCCCCTTCACACACACAACCTCACCTTCAACACACCTCACCCCTTCACACAGACACCTCCCCTTCACACACACACCCCTTCTACGCACCTACCCTTCACACACACACCTCAACCCTTCATCACAACAACCTCACCCTTCATACAGACACCTCACCCTTCACACAGACACCTCACCCCTTCACACAGACACCTCACCCTTCACACAGACACCTCACCCCTTCACACAGACACCTCACCCCTTCACACACACTACACACCTCATCACACACCTCATCCCTTCAGACACCCACCCACCTTCCACACCACACACCTCATCCCTTCATACAGACACCTCACCCCTTCACACCACCACCTCAACCCTTCACTCACAGACACCTCACCCCTTCACACAGACACCTCACCCCTTCACCACACACCACACCATCACCTTCACACAGACACACCTCACCCCTTCACACACACACCTCATCCCTTCATACAGACACCTCACCCCTTCACACAGACACCTCATCCCTTCACACAGACACACCTCACCTCTTCACACACACACCTCACCCCTTCATACAGACACCTCACCCCTTCACACACACACCTCATCCCTTCACACAGACACACCTCACCCCTTCACACACACACCTCACCCCTTCATACAGACACCTCACCCCTTCACACAGACACACCTCACCCCTTCATACAGACACCTCATCCCTTCACACACACACCTCATCCCTTCATACACACACCTCACCCCTTCACACACACACACCTCACCCCTTCACACACACACCTCACCCCTTCACACAGACACACCTCTGCCCTTCATACAGACACACCTCACCCCTTCACACACACACCTCACCCCTTCACACACACACACCTCACCCCTTCACAGACACATCTCTGCCCTTCATACAGACACACCTCACCCCTTCACACAGACACCTCACCCCTTCACACAGACACCTCACCCCTTCACACAGACACACCTCACCCCCACACCTCACCCCTTCACACAGACACCTCACCCCTTCACACACACACACCTCACCCCTTCACACAGACACCTCACCCCTTCAAACACACACCTCATCCCTTCATACAGACACCTCACCCCTTCACACACACACCTCACCCCTTCACACACACCTCACCCTTCACACAGACACCTCACCCCTTCACACAGACACCTCACCCCTTCACACAGACACCTCACCCCTTCATACAGACACACCTCACCCCTTCATACAGACACCTCACCCCTTCATACAGACACACCTCACCCCTTCATACAGACACACCTCTCCCCTTCATACAGACACACCTCTCCCCTTCATACAGATATACCTCTCCCTTCACACACACACACCTCACCCCTTCACACACACACCTCACCCCTTCACACACACACCTCACCCTCACACACACACCTCACCCTTTCACACAGACACCTCACCCCTTCACACAGACACCTCACCCCTTCACACAGACACACCTCATCCCTTCACACAGACATTTCACCCCTTCACACAGACATACCTCATCCCTTCACACAGACACCTCACCCCTTCACACAGACATTCACTCACACAGTGCGCCAACAGCCACCTCAACCCTTCACACAGACACTTCACATAGACACTCACATACACACATCTGTCTCCCACCCCTTCACCGTTCATTTACCATTCCCTCCTCATAGAGGTATTGGGGGTACAAGAGGCTTAAACTTATAAAGTAATCATATCAGATAAAAATCATATCAGATAAAAAATGAGTTGACGATTCTGAAGTATTTTCAATGCTTGATAATATTAGCAAGACCCATCAGAGCTTTGTTCTGTTGAGATGATAAAATATCTCAAAAAAAAAAAAGAAGAAAAAAGTTGAACACAAGTTTTCTCATTAGCAACAGTGAGAAATCTTTTTCACACCACATCCTATTCTGGCCTCATGACGACTGAGTGACAGGCATCTCCTGTGATTCTGATGCAACAGTCTGTACTTTACTCCATCCTCCCTGTGGGCGCTGTCTTTTCTGCCTTACTTCATCTGCAGACTATGACGAGAGCGTTCCAAATTTACACAGCCAACATGCATTTATCATACAGCAATCACAGGCCTGGTACCTAAAACTGCTATCGGTGTACTTTACCACAAAAACGAGCCTATTTTTTACAAAAGTGTGCATACAACTCTTACAATTTTTCTTAAACGTGTGCGTTGTGTGAGTGTGTGTGCGCGCGTGCATGTGTGTATGTGCTCTATCTTAGAATTTTTTTGGTAAAAAAATAACAGCTAGAGCAAGGTGCATGTGTGTTCATTTTCTCACAGCAGAAAGATTACGCTGCACCAACAACAGTAAAAAACTGGTTCTTCCAATGCAATGTTTTTCCTACCTGGTTCATCTGCATACTCTGGCACAAAGTCATGCTCTCTTGCCAGTTTCTTTTCTATTTCAGGGCCTGAAGATGCCGCTACTGTTTCCCTGCATCGTGTTATCAAAGAAGCAGACCCAGCCAGAGGCGATGTTGCCCGCCACAGCGAGAGCTGTTGCTCTGTGGTCAAACAACCCACACAGGCACACCCAGACAACACCATGCATATACTCCTCATGTCTGAGAGCTGCTTAACCTTTATCAGCCGTGTCCGCCCAGGGTGGCGGACCGAATTTCTTTCCCTTACAGCTGTGTCAGCCAAGGCTGGCGGACGGGCAGACAGTACACTCTGCCGTGTCCACCACTACTGTCGGACGGGACCATGAAAAATTCCTACACTTTCCTTGAAATGGTCTAAGGGAAATAAGCTCTGTATTTAGTCTTCGGTATGTCCTAGCGAGTTGTAGACCCTACTTTTAGTGCTCTATCGTGAGCTTGGCTGACCCCAGCTCTGAAACAAAGGAACTGGCACTCGGCTTTCCCGCTAAGCTCGGCTGGAATTTCCTGTACCAGAAATATGTCGGTCAGGTGAAGGGGCGGTACGGATTTCTCGCTCAGTGAATCGCTTGAAATCATATTACAAAGTTGATCTGACGATGAGGGTAGCAATAGAGATATCAATAATTACGACAGAGAAGAGGAAAGTGAATTATTTGAAGATGCAGCCGAAAATAATGATTCAACATCAACTGCAGCAGACGCCGCCGCATCACACATGGTCACTGATGAGGCCTATTCAAAAGATTCAAACACAAATGCATCTGATCAAAACACAGCCAATGCAAACAGTCGCGATGTTACTTTCTTGTTTGCTTTTGATTCTGACAGCATGTTGTAAAAGAACGGATTAGAATGTAAACAAAGAATTTTTTTTTTAACTTATCAGCCATGTTTTTCAACGGACAGTCACGATTACACATTGAAAGTAAGAGATTCGAAATTACTAAGTTCGATTAGTTGAGTGTTTGTCCTTTCCTATGACACCTAACACAACACTGTCAGTTGTTGTCTAACTACCGTAAAAATTAACAAGTGGCGAAATATACACATCGGCTGGGACTGAGTGCCGTGCACGAGCATGCGGGAGCAGGGAATCGTGCCGTACATGCCGCATGCGGCTGGATAGTATTAAGAATTGCATGTCTAGTTTCTTTTTTTCTTTTGGTTTTTTTTTTTTTAATTCACCATATCTGATGCATTTTTGCAAACAATGTGTTACAAAACAGGGTGAAATCATACAGGTAAGTAGGTCTGTACACAGACAGACAGCAGACAGACAGACCTGCTGAAGATGTCGGTCCTCCTCCTCCTGTCTCAGCCGGTTTGAGTACAGATCCCTGCTGACCTGCTCCAGAGTGGCCTGCAACATCATCATCAGGGATAGCTACACCGTCATCTTCATCATCATCATCATCAGTGATAGCATCATCATCATCAGCGTTGGAAACATCCTCATCCTCATCAATGTTTGCAACATCATCATCATCATCCTCACCATCAGTGTTCAACATCATCATCATCAGTGGCAGCAGCAACATCATCATCATCCTCCCCATCAGTGTTGGCATCATCATCATCATCAGTGGCAGCAGCAACATCATCATCATCCTCCCCATCAGTGTTGGCATCATCATCATCATCAGTGTTGACATCATCATCATCAACCTCATCAGCGTTGACATCATCATCATCATCATCCTCATCAGTGTTGACATAATCATCATCCTCCTTTTCCTAATACCCGCTGAAAGCATCTTTCTCCTTGTTATTACTATCAGTTCTGTTACCATCATGACTTGGTCAAGAGTTTAAATCAACTACACAAGATCATTCATGTTACAATTGTTACCAAGCTGTGGCTGTTTGGGAAAGAAGATGGCCCCCTCTCACACATATATCGATGCACGCACGCACGCACGCACGCACGCACGCACGCACCACGCACGCACACACACACACACACACAAAAACACACACACACACACCGCATAACAGAGTAGCAGAAAAGAAGAAAGATAAATTTCAGCATTCTGGCTATATAGAGAATTTCTGGCTATAGAGAAATTTCAGCATTCTGGCTTTACAGGTTAATTTCAGCTTTGGCTTTATAGGTAAATTTCAGCATTCTGGCTTTATAGAGAAATTTCAGCATTCTGGCTTTAAAGGTAAATTTCAGCATTCTGGCTTTAAAGGTAAATTTCAGCATTCTGGCTTTAAATGTAAGTTTCACCATACTGGCTTTATAGAGAAATTTCAGCATTCTGGCTTTATAGACATTTCAGCATTCTGGCTTTATAGAGAAATTTCAGCATTCTGGCTTTATAGATAAGTTTCAACATTCTGGCTTTACAGAGAAATTTCAGCTTTCTGGCTTTATAAATACATTTCAGCATTCTGGCTTTACAGATAAATTTCAGCATTCTGGTTTATAGAGAAATTTCTGCATTCTGGCTTTATAGAGAAATTTCAGCATTCTGGCTATACAGAGAAATTGCAGCATTCTGGCTTTATTGAGAAATTTCAGCATTCTGGCTTTATTGATAAATTTCAGCATTCTGGCTTTAAAGAGAAATTTCAGCATTCTGGCTTTACAGATGAATTTCAGCATTCTGGCTTTGTACAGAAATTTCAGCATTCTGGCTTTACAGAAATATTTCAGCATTCTGGCTTTACAGAGAAATTTCAGCATTCTGGCTTTACAGAGAAATTTCAGCATTCTGGCTTTATAGAGAAATTTCAGCATTCTGGCTTTACAGAGAAATTTCAGCATTCTGGCTTTACAGAGAAATTTCAGCATTCTGGCTTTACAGAGATATTTCAGCATTCTGGCTTCATAGAGAAATATCAGCATTCTGGCTTTACAGAGATATTTCAGCATTCTGGCTTTAGTTTAGGGCACAGCCCCAACACCTCCACTTTGCCCACTAGGACTCACAGTGGCCAGGGGTCCTTCGTCGATGTTGCAGTTGGCCCAGGCGTTCCAGTTCTCCTGCGGGGGGGACCAGGGCACCACGCCCGCCGTGGTCCTTCTGGCAGCGGGTTCAAACTCCTCCAGTGACTCCTGGACGATGAGCGACTGGCACTGACCTTCCTCCATGCCCTCCTGTTTCGTCTGACACAAAGCAGGCAGGGGGTGAGGCAGTGTTCTTTGGTGGAAAAACTTGACATGCACACATGAGCAGGGACAAATGCATGTGAACGCACACACATTCAGATGTACGCAAAACCACACACACCAAAAGATGTAAAGTTTTAATTTGTCATAAACATAATTTTCACTGCACATACATGTGCATAAAAATGCACTGATGTTACAAATTAACACACGCACACACCACACACACACACTTCATCCTCGTGAGTGTCACATACTAACACATCCAGTCTCATGAACTTTCTGTCTCACACATACATACACTGATGATGTACACACCAGCTCAGCAAAACCACCACACCACGGCACCAACCTGAGCCGTCAGTTTTGTGATAACTGTAAAACTCTGCCACACGTTTTTCTTTCCCCTTTCCCCCCTTTCTAGTTGACTGCAAGAACAGCCTTTCCAGCCTGGCCCCTTGAGGCTGCTCCACAGGAAGAAGGGACACTTCACTGCACTCCCCCATCTCACACACTGTGCAGCCAGCAGGCAAACAATTCACATTATCACATCTCACACACTGTGCAGCCAGCAGGCAAACAATTCACATTATCACATCTCACACACTGTGCAGCCAGCAGGCAAACAATTCACATTATCACATCTCACACACTGTGCAGCCAGCAGGCAAACAATTCACATTATCACTGCAGTGTCCTCTTCCAGCTGCCCAGGACTTCAAAACCACAATGAGCAGCATCATCTGGACATTTTCAGCATACCATTCCACATTACCACAAAGAGCAGCAGCATCTGGACATTCTCAGCATACCATTCCACATTACCACAACAAGCAGCAGCATGTGGACATTCTCAGCATACCATTCCACATTACCACAACAAGCAGCAGCATCTGGACATTCTCAGCATACCATTCCACATTACCACAACAAGCAGCAGCATGTGGACATTCTCAGCATACCATTCCACATTACCACAACAAGCAGCAGCATCTGGACATTCTCAGCATACCATTCCACATTACCACAACAAGCAGCAGCATGTGGACATTCTCAGCATACCATTCCACATTACCACAAAGAGCAGCAGCGTGTGGACATTCTCAGTATACCATTCCACATTACCACAAAGAGCAGCAGCATGTGGACATTCTCAGTACACCATTCCACATTACCACAAAGAGCAGCAGCATCTGGACATTCTCAGTATACCATTCCACATGACAACGTAGCACTAGTATACCACATTGTAGTAAGCTGCAGCGAGGATTTCTTTCTTAGCTGGTTTTTTGGTGACACTATCATTGTGGCATCCCTAATGAGCGACAAGTCAGATGTCACAGCACTTTCAGTCGCATTTGCTTTGCACCTGACATGATAATCAACTAAGCAGGTGGAAATCCTGCCAATTATCACATGGTTTTGGTTTGACCTACAAAATTCAAAACAGCCAACAGTATCGTTGCCTTAAATAATTTTCCTTCTGCTTTTTACTCTTCTCCTCACAAAACCTGGCCAGTTTTTGACAAAATAAGTCTGCAATGTAAAGATCTGGATTATACTGATTCCATTTAAGGCGCTGCCAGGTCCAAGGAAGAGTTTCCCACCCTTCCCCCCTCCAGTTTCTGTGTTTCTGGAGCAGCATTTTGACACAAAGTGAAAGTGCAGCAGCGTCCCACAGTCAACAAAATCACAGCATGCTGTGCCAAAAGTATGGCATTTGGCAGCTGTGAATCATTTTATCACATACCAACATCTGTCTTTAATGTGATGCGCTGTTTCACTTTGTGTTTGAATGTTAGTAGTGGATATACTTCTCATCCCAAGATACTGAAAGTCACATGTTTACAGATCTATCAGTATTTTACAATATGCTGCTGTCGCATATGCCTGATCTTCTAAGAAACTTGCTTTATCTAACAGGCGGTGCACAAGCCTGTCAATGCCAAAAGTTGTGGTCGGTTTCCCTGTGACGCTGTAGAGCACATGCTCCAGTAAGATCCATTCTTCACTGACTGTCCTGGTCAGACCAATCAGTTTCACCAGTGGATTCGTCCTATTCAGGATCTCACCCAGAGCCTGACCAGCTTTAAGTCAGTCTCTGTACCACAATCACGTTTCCTTGAAAAAAGATGATGCAGAAAATGTGCCCAGACTGATTGGTCATAGAGCCAAATGAATGTGAGCGACATCAGCAGGACATTCTATCAAACTTGTTTCCCTTCTATATTTTAAACAGAATGTGTGATGATCTGAACTGGCACCTTGACAACAAAGCAGCCCCCATGCCCTGCCCCTGATCAACAGAGACACATTCAACAGGTATAAACCTCCTAATACCCAAACATAATGAACACCACCACCCACAAAACAAAAGACTGAAAATAACTTGAAACACAAACCACAGTGACTTGAGACACTGTGATGCTATGAACCCTCCGTGCAACCCCACTCCATCCTCCCTCTCTTTTTTTTTCTTCTTTTTTAATGTTTTCCCCACTGTGTCTACCAACCGGGCTGATGGGTGTGATGTCCCAGGACTCCAGGACCTGGTCAATCTGCTGTATGAGGTCAGGACTCAGGGCCACTTCATAGGGCGGCAGCTGAAACACAGACAGTACACAGCACTTGGTCAGTCTTCTGTATCAGGTCAGGGACACATTGTATGGTGGCAGCTGAAACACACACAGTAAGGATTTCCTCCAAAATCATCTTCAGTTAAAAAAACTTTTTTTCAAATCTTTTCTAGCACATACTTCTTCTGAAAGGAACACACACACACACACACACACACACACACACACACACACACACACACACACACACACAAACCCAAACAAAAACCTCATCTCTTTAATTAAATACATGCTCCTTCAGGAACACAAAACTACCAGGAGAAGTGCTGTTTAAATTCAACTGACCACATACACAGCACTCACGATTTCTATATGGACCCTTCTCCTCCTCCACCCCCCTCCCCCCCCCACACACACACACACATAACACACACTCTCTATATCTCTCAAGTCTCACATTGTCCGAGTCTTTCTTCTTTTTCTTCTCGCCACTGAAGGCTTCAATGACTCCCAGGTGAAAGAGCTGTCGAACCAATGACAGTGCACAAGACTTGGAGGCCGTCTGCTTGTTGGAGCCGTGCTCTCGTGCGTGGATCTCTGCACACACACACACACACACACACACACACACACACACACACACACACACACACACTGTCTGTACAGGGAGAAAGAGGAAGGCTTGAGCACATGCTAGCACACAGACACACACCAAACCATGTCTTCACAAACACACGCACACACACTGTCTGTGCAGGGAGAGAGAGGAATGCTGGAGCACATGCAAACACACACAAACTTTGCCTTCACAAATACACACACACATACACACTCAGACACACACACAAACCATGCCTTCACAAACATGCACACACACACACAGAATCTGACAGAAGACAAAGAATATAATGACTTACGCTGGTTGGCTTTCTTGACAAAGAACCCCATTTCTGCCACAAAACTCCTGGTGACAACACACACCATGTCACAGTGAGATGCAGAGTAGAAACATACATGACACAGCCTTGCACTCTACCAACCTTGACACTCATTCTACCTTCCCCACAGACAGGAGCAGACAAACACTAGTACAACGGAAGGTTGGAAGCATTCCCAAATCTGAACTGAAATGTGGCTGCCTTACTGATCCTGAAACTGAACTGTAGCCATCCCACCAATCCTGAAATTGAATATCAGCCATCCCACCAATCCTGAAATTGAATATCAGCCATCCCACCAATCCTGAAATTGAGTATCAGCCATCCCACCAATCCTGAAATTGAACATCAGCCATCCCACCAATCCTGAAATTGAACATCAGCCATCCCACCAACCCTGAAATTGAGTATCAGCCATCCCACCAATCCTGAAATTGAACATCAGCCATCCCACCAATCCTGAAATTGAATATCAGCCATCCCACCAATCCTGAAATTGAATACCAGCCATCCCACCAATCCTGAAACTGAATTATAGCCATCCCACCAATCCTGAAATTGAATATCAGCCATCCCACCAATCCTGAAACTGAACTATAGTCATCCTAACAATCCTGAAATTGAATTATAGTCATCCTACCAATCTTGAAATTGAACTATAGTCATCCTAACAATCCTGAAATTGAACTATAGTCATCCTAACAATCCTGAAATTGAACTATAGTCATCCTAACAATCCTGAAATTGAATTACAGTCATCCTACCAATCCTGAAATTGAACTGTGGCCATCCTACCAATCCTGAAATTGAATTGTGCCCATCCTACCAATCCTGAAAATGAACTGTGGCCATCCTACCAATCCTGAAATTGAACTGTGCCCATCCTACCAATCCTGAAATTGAAGTGTGGCCATCCTACCAATCCTGAAATTGAACTGTGGCCATTCTACCAATCCTGGAATTGAATTGTGGCCATTCTACCAATCCTGAAATTGAACTGTGCCCATTCTACCAACCCTGAAAATGAATTGTGGCCATTCTACCAATCCTGAAATTGAACTGTGCCCATTCTACCAATCCTGAAATTGAATTGTGGCCATTCTACCAATCCTGAAATTGAACTGTGCCCATTCTACCAATCCTGAAATTGAAGTATGGCCATTCTACCAATTCTGAAATTGAACTGTGCCCATTCTACCAATCCTGAAATTGAACTGTGCCCATTCTACCAATCCTGAAATTGAATTGTGGCCATCCTATCAATCCTGAAATTTAGTATGGCCATCCTACCACTGCTGAAATTGAACTGTGGCCATCCTACTGATGCTGAAATTGAATTATGGCCATGCTGCCAATATGGGGAGTTTGTGTTATACTCCCTGTTTGGCTAGTATACTTACCATGTCAGACCATAGCATTCAACGGCAGTTAGCCAGCTCTGTCAGGCCGAATTTTTTAAGCGTCGGGGAGAGAGAGGTCCGCGCCAGCACGGCCTCTCTCGCGACCAACAAGCAGTTGAAGTGGCTTCTGGCTGCGCTGTCCGCCGCAGCCGAAAGGTGATGCGAAATCCTGTTAACTAGGTGTCGCATGAAAGGATCGCTGAACAAGCGAGGGTCAGGCTCTTGGTGCGCCTCAGAGCCCGGGTCCCCCGGTACTGGGATGGCACCATCGTCCTCCGGCCATAGAGCCTCCGCTCGCTGAAGGGGCATGTCCAAGTAGGTGTGTCCCGCCGTGGTGTGGAGGATGCCCATCCTGGCTACTCGGACCCATTCCTTTAGGTTCTTAAAGGAGATGGCGCCGGAAGTAGGGGGGGGCAGGTGGGGGATCAACCGACGGTCCGACTGGGAAATGCCCATCTCCCTGGTCACGGGATTGTCCGTAAACAAGGAGGCGACTGAGGGGTTCTTGGGTAGATTGGTCTAGATCTCTGGGCCGGGGGAGAGGGAGAGAAATTCGTCAGCGGGTGCGGCCTCCCTCCTAACGAGGTCTGGTCGCCACCGTTCTATCGTGCGGACATCGTACAATGAGGTGGGGGCTAGCTCCTCGTCATCGTCCGCCTCAGGGAGGTACTGGTCCTGAGAGGGTTCATAGCACCCGTCTTCAGGAGGTAAGTCGAGGGGTGCCTGTAGTGTGTCCCCGGTGGCCCTATAATCGGCGGCCGGGACATCGTCCTGCCGATAGGACAGCGCCCGAGGAGGGAGACCAAGGTCGACCCAGGTAAGTGAGGCCGGGTGCCACATTCGACCATGTAGCTGGTCGTGCTGGGTGTTGGCGTTAAGCCACTGGTCTCTCTCGGGGGCATAGAGCCACCGGTCCCCGGGGAGGTAAAGGGGCTGTGGCGGCCCTGGGGAAAAACCATGGTAGGTAGGCCGCACTCAAGGTCTGACCAGCGCGTTGGGCGAATGCGTAGGTCAGACATCCGCCGAGTCGTAGCCACGAGACCCTCTTCTTCTTGTAGGCAGAAAGTCCCCGGGGACCCGGGTAACCTGAATCACTGTTGGGGGGGGGCTTGAGAGGCCGTGGCCTGTCGTCCCCGTCCAGGTCCGTGCACTGCACCATACACGTCCTTGGAATGGGCCTGGGAGGGCCATAATGGTATGGAGGAGGATGCGGAAGTCGAGCCCCCAACCCGCGAAAGTGCGGATTGGTCAGGATGCGGTCCCGTGTTCCTCCCCCTGGAGGAATATGTCAGGTTACCCTTGGTCCCGCTGGTAGATCCTCCCCCCGGAGGAGCGGGACCGCGGACGTTGCCCAAATGGGGATCCGAAAGGTCGGTTCCCCAACGTCCAATACCCTAGGGAAGAAGGTGACGTTCGATCGGGGTAGGTCGACCGTCCTTGTGCATGGGCACGGCCGGGCCCATGGCGCGGCGTGCCCGCACGCCCAGGATTATGGACACCACCGAGGTCGTGCGTCGGGGTGACCATAAGGCTGCTTCCGGAGTCGAAGCGCTCCTCGAGCTCAGGTGTTGGCTGCACCTGTGCCCGGTGGGGCCGAGCGCTATGAGTGCACGTATCAATTTGGGGGGAAAAAGAGATACGTGACTCATCAAGGCGAGTGACGGATGGTGATTCCATCCCAGATCCGTCACCCGTGCTGGTCCGCGGCTCGGCAAGGTGCCCCGGGGGCCGAGATTCGCGTGACTCAGCATGATAGTTAGAAGTCTCCGAGCGAGTCCGTAGGCTAGAGGGCAAGTGGCCGATGGAGAAGGGGTGGGGGAGGGCGAATTCCGTTGGCTAGTCTTTGCTCGGCCGGGCCCCTTGAGGGGAGCCTTGCCATTAGACTTTCTGGGCAGCACCTTGAGGGGAGCTTTGCCCTTAGACTAGCAGGCAGATCAAATGAAAGGCATTTTGAAATGGTGGCCGCTTGCCTATCAGCCTTGGGACGCCGCGGTCGTGCGTCCGTCGGTTTGGTAGACGAGGAAGATCACGCGTCCCTTCCGCGGAGAAGTCGTCTCTGTCTACCCGAACCGTACGTTCATCAGTGCGAACGGATTGCTCCGAGATGGAATCGACCCGCGGGTTCTCCGGGAAATTGAGCGAACTCCGAGCAGTGGAGTGGCTCGACCCGGCGGTGTCCTTCACCATGTTGGGCACAGGTGGATAGAGCAAACCCGGAACACACGACCGCAAAGAGGAGACAAGGTGGCCGATCGAGAAAATCAATTAATCTCGATCGTCCGTGTGGTGTCGTGCAAAGTGCTCGAGAGATCGACTGAAAACTCGAACTACCCGTACACGCCACCGGTCGTGTGACTGGTATGGCTATTAATAGCAATCTCTACACGTGGAGCATCACTGTGTATAGGTGTGATAGTTCTTGGGCACTAAATCTTAATAAGCAGATCAGTGTCACACACCCTTACTCGAACACGTTCTACCTGTGAAGGGTAAAGAGTACAGGTGTGATAGTTATTGAGCCCTAAACCTTAATAAGCGGAACCAGCACAAAATGCGTGCTGAACCCGAGGCTCGGCAATATGGTGGGGGAACACGACCGGCGAGCGGTGCCGACGATCGCGAGTAACAAAGTCGCGAGAGTGCCGGTAAAAGAGACAAATCTTTAATAAATACGCTCCCGAGAGTGCCGGTAAAAGAGACAAATCTTTTAATAAATACGCTCCCACCAAGAGCCTCACACGGCAAAAATACTCAGGGTCTAGTGCAAGCCGGAACCAGCACAAAATGCGTGCTGAACCCGAGGCTCGGCAATATGGTGGGGGAACACGACCGGCGAGCGGTGCCGACGATCGCGAGTAACAAAGTCGCGGGAGTGCCGGTAAAAGAGACAAATCTTTTAATAAATACGCTCCCGAGAGTGCCGGTAAAAGAGACAAATCTTTTGATAAATACGCTCCCACCAAGAGCCTCACATTTGCAAGCCACAACTGAATCAAGTATAGAACAAAACACAGCAAAGTTAACACAAAGGCAAGTATAGGCGAGACAGAGCACAAGACTTATCTTGCTTTGACGGCAGGCCGAAGATGAATGACTTATAGGAAGTTGACACTGGCTTCTTCCGGGGCCGGAAGTGGGGTGACATCACGTGACTGTCTTATGACTGCATTGGCCACGGAAAAAATTCGGCCTGACAGAGCTGGCTAACTGCCGTTGAATGCTATGGTCTGACATGGTAAAGTATATGACGCCAAAGGTGAAATTGAAGTGGGCCATTCTACCTGTACTGGAATTAAACTGTGGCCATTCCACCAATGCAGAAATTCATTTGTGGCCTTCCTACCTGACCTGTAATGAAATTCAACGGAGGCGATCCTCTCTATCTTGAAAATCATCATGAAACAAGACATGACCCTGAAACCATTTTCTGGCAACTTATCATGACCTGCTTCTAACTCTAATTCTAATACATTAAAGTGTATACTGTTACAAGCATATGTTACAGTCTGAAGAGCAACATTAAATGTTTACCTTAAACAAACCAACAAAAAGCACACAAAAAGAGGGGAAAAGAGGGGGTAACATGGGTGGGGGAGGAGAAAAAAAACGCAAAACATTTCAACACCATTTTCAATCCGGAGCCATCATTCACTGACACAGAAAATATGAAACAGCGATAACTTGAATGTTCTTCTGAACTGGTATCTGGTACAAACGGTGAAGGCAGTGCCCTCAGGCTCCACCATGCAAACAGCACATCCGTTTAGGTTTACCTGAGATCCTTTGCCTGAAAAGCCGCTGATGTTTATTCCCGCCAGAGCCAAACTTCAACAATCAATGATATGAATACAACTGCACCTTTGGCAATGTTGATCTTAAGGAACCCAAGTTTGTATGCCAGCCCAGTGTCACCATCTTCACCCAGCCATTCCTATTGCCCACAGTTTTTTGCAAGATTCTTGCCAATTCATTTTAAAACATCATCTTTTTCTGTTATTTTGCTTGTTTCTTTCTTTCTTTCTTAAATATCCTGCACTTCATCCGTTTTCTTTTTTGCTTTCTCTCTTACACGTTCACTCGATCACCATCACTGCTTGCACAGGCCAAACAGCGGTTTGACAGAAAGTCACCTTTTAAAAACTTCCGTACCTTTCCAGCGAAAGAGCTTCTTGCAAATGCTGCAGTGTTTGCAATATTCTGGCCTAAAACTTTCAATAAAGGATGGGAACAGCCATGAACAATTTCTTTTCATGATATTCACATCATCCTTTTCTTTTTTTTTTAATCATGCTTCACTGAACCAATACAAAACAAAAAGAAGAAAAATAATAAAATCTTGCTTTTGCCTTAACGTTGATGAACTGCAAGCTCCCACACCATCTTGCCCATCTGAAGATACCCACACACAATCTCCCCAATGGGATGACATCTCCATCTTGTCCATCTGAAGATACCCACACACAATCTCCCCAATGGGATGACATCTCCATCTTGCCCATCTGAAGATACCCACACACAATCTCCCCAATGGGATGACATCTCCATCTTGCCCATCTGAAGATACCCACACACAATCTCCCCAATGGGATTACATCTTGCCCATCTGAAGATACCCACACACAATCTCCCCAATGGGATGACATCTCCATCTTGCCCATCTGAAGATACCCACACACAATCTCCCCAACGGGATGACATCTTGCCCACCTGAAGATATCCACACATAATCTCCCCAATGGAATGACATCTTGCCTACCTGAAGATACCCACACACAATCTCCCCAATGGAATGACATCTTGCCCATCTGAAGATACCCACACACAATCTCCCCAATGGAATGACATCTTGCCCATCTGAAGATACCCACACATAATCTCCCCAATGGAATGACATCTTGCCCATCTGAAGATACCCACACATAATCTCCCCAACGGGATGACATCTTGCCCATCTGAAGATACCCACACACAATCTCCCCAATGGGATTACATCTTGCCCATCCGAAGATACCCACACACAATCTCCCCAATGGGATGACATCTCCATCTTGCCCATCTGAAGATACCCACACACAATCTCCCCAACGGGATGACATCTTGCCCACCTGAAGATACCCACACATAATCTCCCCAATGGAATAACATCTTGCCCACCTGAAGATACCCACACACAATCTCCCCAATGGAATGACATCTTGCCCATCTGAAGATACCCACACACAATCTCCCCAATGGAATGACATCTTGCCCATCTGAAGATACCCACACATAATCTCCCCAATGGAATGACATCTTGCCCATCTGAAGATACCCACACACAATCTCCCCAACGGGATGACATCTTGCCCATCTGAAGATACCCACACACAATCTCCCCAATGGAATAACATCTCCATCTTGCCCACCTGACGATACCCACACACGATCTCCCCAATGGAATGACATCTCCATCTTGCCCACCTGAAGATACCCTCACACAATCTCCCCAATGGAATGACATCTCCATCTTGCCCACCTGAAGGTACCACACACAATCTCCCCAATGGGGTGATGACCAGAACCGGTTTTGGGGGTACAGCGTTTCGGAAAACTGACAACCCACAAACTCTAAGACCACGCTCATATTTTTTCTCACCCTTTCCCAGTCTCTGTTCAATCATGGCAAAACCCAAAGAGAGAATGAGTAAAGAAGCCTGACATCAACAGTTTTTACTCTGAATTCCATGTTCAGCACAGCCACCACTTTTCATCCCATGAGCAGTGCCCGAGGTACAGTCTACTTCAGAGGACACCCTAAGTTTCAGACGGTTTGGAAAAAACCAGCATGTCTGGATTTCATTCTTGAAGAAACCTCTATGAAAAGTGTTTCATAAGTATTTTCAGTGGAGGTGCACATGTACACGCACACAACAGAGTGAGAGAGACATTGTGGAAGAAGGGATCATGAAGAGGGAGAAGAAAGAAAAGGAAAAGAACAAGCAGCTGGATTAGGGAAGTTGATACATGTTACATCAAGGTCAATATCAGTGTCTAAATCGGCCATTGAAAGAGTTTCTACTGTGAAGATAATCAGCGAGACATGGGACAGGCTTAAAGAAAATAGACACCAGACAACACACTAAGCCACAGAACATCATCATAGCATGGTAACACACCAGACAACCAGAAGTCACAGACATCACACAGCATGGTAACACACCACACCAGACAACACATGAAGTCACAGACATCATCACAGCATGATAACACACCACACCAGACAACACATGAAGTCACAGACATCATCACAGCATGGTAACACACCACACCAGACAACACATGAAGTCACAGACATCATCACAGCATGGTAACACACCAGACAACACATGAGTACAGACTCATAGTAACCACACCAGAAACACATGAAGTCACAGACATCATCACAGCATGATACACACACACAGACAACACATGAAGTCACAGACATCATCACAGCATGGTAAAACACACACACAGACTCAACAGACAACACGAAAAATGAAGTCACAGACATCATCACAGCATGGTAACACACCAGACAACACATGAAGTCACAGACATCATCACAGCATGGTAACACACCAGACAACACATGAAGTCACAGACATCATCACAGCATGGTAACACACCAGACAACACATGAAGTCACAGACATCATCACAGCATGGTCACACCCCAGACAACACATGAAGTCACAGACATCATCACAGCATGGTAACACACCAGACAACACATGAAGTCACAGACATCATCACAGCATGGTCACACACACAGACAACACATGAAGTCACAGACATCATCACAGCATGGTCACACACCAGACAACACATGAAGTCACAGACATCATCACAGCATGGTCACACACCAGACAACAATGAAGTCACAGACATCATCACAGCATGGTCACACACCAGACAACACATGAAGTCACAGACATCATCACAGCATGGTCACACACAGACAACACATGAAGTCACAGACATCATCACACCATGGTCACACACCAGACAACACATGAGTACAGACATCATCACAGCATGGTCACACACCAGACAACACATGAGTACAGACATCATCACACATGGTCACACACCAGACAACACATGAGTACAGATCATCACACATGGTAACACACCAGACAACACATGAAGTCAAGACATCATCACACATGGTACACACCAGACAACACATGAAGTCACAGACATCATCACAGCATGGTACACACCAGACAACACATGACGTACAGACATCATCACACCATGGTCACACACCAGACAACACATGAGTACAGACATCATCACAGCATGGTAACACACCAGACAACACATGAAGTCACAGACATCATCACAGCATGGTAACACACCAGACAACACATGAGTACAGACATCATCACAGCATGGTCACACACCAGACAACACATGAAGTACAGACATCATCACAGCATGGTAACACACCACAACAACACATGAAGTACAGACATCATCACAGCATGGTCACACACCAGACAACACATGAAGTCACAGACATCATCACAGCATGGTACACACCAGACACACATGACGTTACAGACATCATCACAGCATGGTACACACACCAGACAACACATGAAGTCACAGACATCATCACAGCATGGTAACACACCAGACAACACATGAAGTCACAGACATCATCACAGCATGGTCACACACCAGACAACACATGAAGTCACAGACATCATCACACATGGTACACACCAGACAACACATGACGTTACAGACATCATCACAGCATGGTCACACACCAGACAACACATGACGTTACAGACATCATCACAGCATGGTCACACACCAGACAAACACATGAAGTCACAGACATGAAGTCACAGACATCATCACATCATGGTAAACACACCAGACAACACATGAAGTCACAGACATCATCACACCATGGTAACACACCAGACAACACATGACGTTACAGACATCATCACACCATGGTAACACACCAGACAACACATGAAGTCACAGACATCATCACACATGGTACACACACCAGACAACACATGAGTCACAGACATCATCACAGCATGGTAACACACCAGACAACACATGAGTCACAGACATCATCACAGCATGGTAACACACCAGACAACACATGAGTACAGACATCATCACAGCATGGTCACACACCAGACAACACATGAGTACAGACATCATCACAGCATGGTAACACACCAGACAACACATGAAGTCACAGACATCATCACAGCATGGTCACACACCAGACAACACATGAAGTCAAGACATCATCACAGCATGGTACACACAACAAAACACATGAAGTCACAGACATCATCACAGCATGGTACACACACCAGACAACACATGAAGTCACAGACATCATCACAGCATGGTCACACACCAGACAACACATGACGTTACAGACATCATCACAGCATGGTCACACACCAGACAACACATGAAGTCACAGACATCATCACAGCATGGTCACACACCAGACAACACATGAAGTCACAGACATCATCACAGCATGGTAACACACCAGACAACACATGAAGTCATAGACATCATCACAGCATGGTAACACACCACACCAGACAACACATGAAGTCACAGACATCATCACAGCATGGTCACACACCAGACAACACATGACGTTACAGACATCATCACAGCATGGTAACACACCACACCAGACAACACATGAAGTCAAAGACATCATCACAGCATGGTCACACACCAGACAACACATGAAGTCAAAGACATCATTACAGCATGGTCACACACAACACCAGACAACACATGAAGTCACAGACATCATCACAGCATGGTCACACACCACACCAGACAACACATGACGTTACAGACATCATCACAGCATGGTCACACACCAGACAACACATGACGTTACAGACATCATCACAGCATGGTCACACACCAGACAACACATGAAGTCACAGACATCATCACAGCATGGTCACACACCAGACAACACATGAAGTCAAAGACATCATCACAGCATGGTCACACACCAGACAACACATGAAGTCAAAGACATTATTACAGCATGGTCACACACCAGACAACACATGAAGTGACAGACATCATCACACCATGGTAACACACCAGACAACACATGACGTCACAAACATCGTCACAGCACAGTAACACACCAGACAACACATGAAGTCATAGACATCATCACAGCATGATAAAACACCAGACAACATATGAAACCACAGACAACAGAAACAATCAAACACACACGATGAACCAGGAAAAGCAAGAAACATGACTACCAGACCTAAACAATACACAGCACCAACATTTCTGACAGGGAAACGAGTAGGCAATATCTTCGGCCACACACAGGTAAAAACAATGACAAAACACCACCATCCAAACCCAACCCCCAACCAAACACTTTGAGAAAACAGCCAGACTTACGGCATGAGACGGCTGGTCAAAGCCTCCACTCCTCCAGTTTAGGGGCTGGTCAGCGGAGCGGGCGACTGTGAAGAAAGAGCTTCACTGAGACAGGCTGAGATGGTGACACACACACACTTCCCACCCTACACGTTTCCAACACCACTCCCATTGCAAGGCGAGTGACTGCCCAACTGTTCACTCGCGTGGCAATGTTTTGTGTCCTGGACAGCGTGTGTGTGTGTGCCGGCGGTGAAACGCTGTCTGACTGCCCCCCACATCCACAAAGAGGGATGCAGGATGCCAATGACCCATCCAGCAGCCTTCTGTGCACGCTGTCAGCCATTGCTGTGGGAGTGGGCACACTCAGCTCTCACTCACCTGGCAATGTTTTGTGTGTGTGTACCGCGGTGAAACGCTGTCTGACTGCCCCCCACATCCACACAGAGGGATGCAGGACGCCAATGACCCATCCAGCAGCCTTCTGTGCACCTGTCAGCCATTGCTGGGGGAGTGGGCACACTCAGCTCTCACTCACCTGGCAATGTTTTTATTTTTTCCCCCTCATCTTTTGGCCGTTACGAAAACTAACTGCAAATTTTGTTTTGCTTTTTAAAAGTGATGACTTTTGACAGTCTACTGCTGAATGTTCAATGTCATTCCAACCATTGCACTGCAAGTCATCAACATAATCCGTCACTCGCATGGCAATGTTTTTTTGTGTGACTTTTTGTTGTGCACATGTCACTGAAGTGGCAATATTTTTAACACGTTTTGACTCCTGAGTATAAGCTGTCCCAAAAAAGAACGCTTCCCCAATGTTGTCTCTCTAGCTCAAACCCTATCACTACTGTGTAGACTGGGTTCCTTATCAGTCCCTCCCAGGACCTCACCCCCTGTGTACAGCTCACCCTCACCCTTGTCCCCCAGTGCCGTACAGAGCTACCCTCTGCCTCCTACAGGAAGGTCAGGTGTGACCCCTGGCACTGTGCAGAGCACTACCCTTAGCACTGTATACAGCTACCCTCTGCCCCCTACAGGAAGGTCAGGTGTGTGTGTCCCCATCTCCAGACAAAGGTGATGCCAGTCTCTGGGTCTCTCTCCAGAGGGCGGGCATCACTGGACAAAACGGTGGAAGCTCTGCTCTCCTCCCAGTTACCGCGCTCCGCTGACCAGCCCAAGTCAACATCCCACCCAGGCCTGGCAGTTTGAGCTTTGGGGTGGCTCCACTGCTGTGGGGCTGAACTGGGCTCATGACGGTCAGTGCTTCTCCTAGGGCTGCACTGATGTGGCATGTTTGTGATCTTTCGTCAGTTTGAATCCCAGGTTTGATAACTCGGATCCCACTCTCTTCAACTGCCACTGCCCCAAAACTCAAACTGCCAGGTGTGGTCGGGACAGAAAAAACCAAACGAAACAGGAAGAAACGTCAACCCTTTCAATGCCTTCAGCTTGTGCACAGTCAGTTCATCCATGTAGCTTATCTAAAGGCTAAGGCATGACAGGTGCACATCCAGTTTCCTTTCTTGGCATTGAAAGGGTTGAGTCTCTCCACATCAGCCAGTCTGTTTGAGATCACATTCTGCGATTTGCTCTAATTGTATAGGACAGACAAACAAATCAAAGCAAAGACAAAAAAAAAAAAAAAAAAAAAAAATACC
This sequence comes from Conus canariensis, assembly GCA_033310375.1. Taxonomy (NCBI): domain Eukaryota; kingdom Metazoa; phylum Mollusca; class Gastropoda; order Neogastropoda; family Conidae; genus Conus; species Conus canariensis. The sequence goes on along the minus strand of CM065746.1, from coordinate 35,884,030 downwards.
AGCTGTTTGTCACCATCATAAAAAGAAAAAAAGAAAAGAATAAAACAAACAAAACTATATACCCACACTCCTCCTCCCCCAAAACACAAAACACCCACCCCTTCCTCTTGCTGTCCAAACAACCTGACCAGGTACGTGGATGAAGACAAACCTAATAACACGACAATGTCAGTTACAAGGTGAGGCGACTGCAGGCGGAAATCTGAACAAATCTTAAAAAGTTTAAGCCAAACATCTCACCTCATCGAATTTGGCGCACGATGGGCATTGATCATCTTGTGCCAAATTTGAGATAACTGATTGCTCATCCTTCATTTTCGTTGTTCAGAGTGTTGTTTATCTTGCTTGAAGAAGGCGTGTCTTGTTTTGATTTCTGATTTGTTTGTTCATGTTTGGCGGATATTGTGGTTAACCTTAAGATACGACAATGTACTTCAGGTGCTACTTAAGTCGCATGACTATCATCATCTAACCCATCATGGCCGACATTTCACGCTGCATTCAGTCAGGTCAACATTTCCTTCCACATCCATGGTGATTATCTCCCTTCCCCTGGGCACATCCTCAGTCACCCCCGTGATCAGCATGGGCTGTTGGAATCCCCACAGGCTTCGGCCTACCATCCTCCGCAAGGTCAAGTTTTATGGCATCCAAACTCATTTAGAGTTTACAGTGTTTAAACTCAAACCATTTTCACTGAAATTTTCAGTTTTTCAAATCAAAAGGTTAATTTCAAAGCGAGGTGATTGCAGGCGGAAATTGCAACAAATTTTACAAATGATTCTTAGTGAGTCTGCCAAACAACAAGGACAAACAAATTAACAAATTGGTGCTTTGTCTTACAAAAGCTTCAACTAACTAAGGCTATGTAACAGATTGCACATGACAAAATCCAGCATTATCCAAGACTTCCTGAATACATGAACAATGAACCTTTCTAGCGGTTCACAATAAACACACAATGCTTTACTGTTGCAATGGAATTCTGAGACCAAATTCTGATCATGGGACTGCATGCAGCCCAACTCTGATCATCGGACAATCTGGCATGTGCATGCCTCTATGAGTGCGTGTGCACATGAATATGTATGTTTTTAATGAAACTATTGAATGTGTTTCTCATAGTAGGATTCTACCAGATAACAGATAATTGCTAGGACCTGCTAATAACAAACGAAAATAACAATACTCATATTCATAAGTCAGTCCCAAACCGCCTCAAAAAAGCCACAAAAAAAAAGGCATGGAGCTAGCACGCCTGAAGTGAGAAAAGCCTGCTGAAGCGATACAGACGGCAGTGAAGGTTTCTGCCTGTGAGAGACAGAGGTTTGTGCAGAGCCTACCTGTTGTGGTCGGGGCCCACAACGGAATACTTATAGTCCGTCTGGATGCGGTGGATCTGAAGGAACTGATGCAGGCGGCTCTTGGCCGTGTCCACGGTCCAGTGGCCGTGGATTTCAGCGTTCATGTCCACATCCTCTGACTGGAGCATGCACATGCACACACACACACACATGCATACACACACACACACACAGGCATACACACACACACACACGCATACACACACACGCACGCACGCGCGCGCACACACATACACACATGCACGTATGCACACACATGCACACACACACACACACACACGCAAACACACACACACACACACACACACACACACACACACACAAGCAATGGATCAACAGCTGAATAAGGTTGGGTCAGGTTTGCTCAGCTTTCCATCTGTTTGTTTGTAAACTTGGTGCATTATTGGGTATGTGTGTATGTGTGTTTGTCGGGTGTGTGTGTGTATATGTGTGTGTGTGTGTGTGTGTGTGTGTGTGTGTGTGTGTGTGTGTGTGGTGTCTGTGTGTGTCTGTGTGTGTGTGTGTGTATGTGTGCGCACACTTGTATGTTTCTGTGTGTGTGTGTGTGTGTGTGTGTGTGTGTGTGTGTGTGTGTGTGTGTGTGTGTACCTGCGCATGCCCATGTATGTATTTGTCATTTTTTGTATGCATTTACATATGGAGGGAACAGTTCCCCAAAGCAGAATCTCTTTTCATTCTGGAGCATACATGTCCGGTCCCCATTTTTTTTAAGAAGTAAATTCTGATTGGAAAAAAAAAATTGGTGGAAGTAAATTCTTATCAGAAAAAAAACAATCTAACAAACAAAGTAAAACAAAACAAAACCAGAACATGGCAGAGTATCATCTTTTTCCTTCACTTTTTCTTAAATTTTAAATCTTTTCCCCATCTTCCCTTTAACCCCCTCCTTGAAGTCATTTTGCACTTGGATTTAACAGTCCTGAAAATAAACCACGACCCTTACAACTGGTCTCAAACAGAACATCAGGTACAAAACCCTGCAGCAACAATGAACTACAAGAACTGTACTGGGATTTAACTATACTGAAAATAACCCTAGACCCTTACAACTGGCCTCAAAACAGAACATCAGGTACAAAACCCTGGATCATCAATGAACTACAAGAACCCAAATCCTAAGCTTATAAAACATTCTCACAACTAAGATTCCCTCCCTTTAAACACTTCCTTTTTTTGTCTGCAATCTTTGCTCTGCCTGCTTTCCCTTCCTCTTCCAACAACACTCCCTCCCGAATCCCATTTCTATCCAATTTCTTTCTTCTTGAACACTGTCAGGGGGAATGAGGAAAGGGTTCATAGTTATGCCCCCTCCCAGTCGTTTCTGCACAGCCCTTTACATACCTCCTCCAGGCGGCGTTTCTCAGCCAGACGATCCAGATACTCCTGAGGGGGTCCACGCTGGTACAGAGGGTACTCTCTCACAGGACCTGAGGGCCCTGGTGTTGCCCCTCCACTGTCTGTTGGGTGATGAAGACAACACCATGACACGACATCCACCAGGGTCAACAACGCTTTGTCCATCCCCTCTCACTGCAATCTCACTGTTTCCTCCCCCCCACCCCGACTCTACATCTCAGTGTGTGTACCTGTGCACCTGAGTTGCACACACATGCGTATGTTTCAGTAGATGTTTGTGGACAAAATTTACAAAGAGAAGGGGTTAGTCACCGCCAAGAACACAGACAAGCAGAGTACAGGACCAGACACTTTTGTCCACACTTGTGGACAAAAGTTTCTGTCTTGAGCAAAGAGGCCCACCCCCTTCACCAATTGACCGTTCTACATATCTGTCAGTTACAGACGACCATTTGTCAGCAATGCTCTTTGCTGCACAGCCACCAACCTGAAGCAAACAGACATACGTCAACAAGGTCACCAAGATAATTTGAACTCTTAGCTCACAGGTAGTGCACAGGTCTGGCATAGGCCACACTAACATTCAACGATGGAACTCATGCCTACTGTTGAGACTAAAGCAAGAAAAAAAACTTCAGGTAAGTTTTTTCTTGGGGTTAGTGGCAGTCTCAGCATCAACAGGCTATTTTCTGACAGCTGCCTTCCGCCAAATATTGCCCTGAATTCCCAGAAGCTGAAAGACAACAGCCAACTTCTGGGATCTGCGCTTTCTCATTGGCTACTGATCACAACCGTGAAACAAGTCAATAGCTTGTACTCATGTTTCTAAAGCTATGGCAATTCAATGGTGTAAGTAAATCGAGCCCTATGCAAGTTGTGAGTGACATTACACATTTTTGGCAGCCACTCACAGGAGTTTCTCTACCAGGAAATAAACCGAGCAACTGTGAATTTGTATGTAGACATGTTCACATGAATGTGTGCACGTTCATGGTATGTATATGCACAGTTCAACTCTAATTCCATTGCTTTCTTCACCACTCCCACCCTCACCCCTCTCAGTTCTCCACTGAATCCAGTTTCTCTTCAATGTCCAGAGATAATGTCCTGTTGACATTTCTTTTCTCCACTGAATCCAGTTTCCCTTCAATGTCCAGAGATAATGTCCTGTTGACATTTCTTTTCTCCACTGAATCCAGTTTCCCTTCAATGTCCAGAGATAATGTCCTGTTGACATTTCTTTTCTCCACTGAATCCAGTTTCTCTTCAATGTTCAAAGCCAATGTCCTGTTTACATTTCTTTTCTCTCTTTACCAGTCATAGTCTTCTTTTTCTGGCCTTCTTGTCCCCTTTTTCCTCATGGACAATGTTTCAGCTTGTCTGCTTCTTTCAAAGCTATCTTTTTCATGTTCTCTATATACGCATGACAGCAAAGCGTTAAAGCACTCGTACTCTTGTATGAAGTACATCAGGTTATAAATATAATGGACACACACAGACTGACACCAGTGTATTTTCAGATTGAGCTTTAGTTGTGTGTAAAAACTATTTCACAAAATCATGATAAGATCTCAACAGTTTCTTCCTCAGCATCAATCTCTCACTCCTTCCCTCTTCCTTTCGTTCTTGAGCTCTCCCCTCCTTCATCCTCTTCTAATTCATTCTCTCTTTCTCTGAACACATAGCCTTACATGTGCAGACATACATGCACATGCATGTACAATGACAGCACACACACATACACACACGCACACTGGTGCATGACATACTCACACATACATACAATGATACATAAGAACACACACATCTATGCAAACACTCATATCTACTTGTGCACATGCACACACACACATACACTCACACACACACACATACACTCACATACACACACGCACATACACTCACACACACACACATACACTCACACACACATACACACACACACACTCACACACACACACACACACACACACACGTACACACACACACACGCACACACACTCACACACACACACACACACGCACACACACATACACATGCGCACACACACACACACACAGAATAGAAACAAAACCCGTGGTCTCACCCAGTCCCAGCTTCTCGTGGGGAGCCAGCATTCCTTCAGGCAGTTGACCCAATCCTCCTTCCCCGCCTTCCGGCGCCGGCGGCATCGGTGATGGCTGTCGACATCACCATCTCCATGTCACTCACACACACACCTCTCCTCTCTTCCTTCCCCGCCTTCTGACATCATCAGTGGTGGCTGTCACCATCACCACACTCTTCATCCATCCCCATGTCACCCCCACACCTCTGTTCCTGCCCCACCTTCTGACATCATCAGTGATGGCTGTCACCATCACCACACCCTTCATCCATCCCCATGTCACCCCCACACCTCTCTTCCTTCCCCTCCTGATGATATCATCAGTGATGGCTGTCACCATCACCACACCCTTCATCCATCCCCATGTCACCCCCACACCTCTTCCTTCCCCACCTTCTGACATCATCAGTGATGGCTGTCACCATCACCACACCCTTCATCCATCCCCATGTCACCCCCACACCTCTCTTCCTTCCCCTCCTGATGACATCATCAGTGATGGCTGTCACCATCACCACACCCTTCATCCATCCCCATGTCACCTCCACACCTCTCTTCCTTCCCCTCCTGACGACATCATCAGTGATGGCTGTCACCATCACCATACCCTTCATCCATCCCCATGTCACCCCCACACCTCTCTTCCTTCCCCTCCTGATGATATCATCAGTGATGGCTGTCACCATCACCACACCCTTCATCCATCCCCATGTCACCCCCACACCTCTTCCTTCCCCACCTTCCGACATCATCAGTGATGGCTGTCACCATCACCATACCCTTCATCCATCCCCATGTCACCCCCACACCTCTCTTCCTTCCCCTCCTGATGATATCATCAGTGATGGCTGTCACCATCACCACACCCTTCATCCATCCCCATGTCACCCCCACACCTCTTCCTTCCCCACCTTCTGACATCATCAGTGATGGCTGTCACCATCACCACACCCTTCATCCATCCCCATGTCACCCCCACACCTCTCTTCCTTCCCCTCCTGATGACATCATCAGTGATGGCTGTCACCATCACCACACCCTTCATCCATCCCCATGTCACCTCCACACCTCTCTTCCTTCCCCTCCTGACGACATCATCAGTGATGGCTGCCACCATCACCACACCCTTCATCCATCCCCATGTCACCCCCACACCTCTCTCCCTTCCCCGCCTTCTGACATATTGCGCACATACCTGTTTCCCCTAAAACTGCTATTGGCATACTTTTCAACAAAAATGAATGTATTTTCTACAAAGTGTGTGTACAAAATTTCTAATTAAAAAAAAAAAAAACTGTGGAGGGAGAAGGGGTGGCATTTGTTTCCACCTGCCATCACTCAGTCTCTAGAATTATTTTTTCAAGATATTTCATTTACATCAATGTCTTCACCATTTTTTCGCCAAACATGTGTACAAAATATGGCGAAACCGTATGTTTAAACAGGCCTGTAGGCACCGGTGTTCCCTGAAATCTCTTTCAACACTACATCAAGTGTGAATCCAAGCCAGGAGTTCGGCTGGAGAGCGTGATGCCTTCTGCACAACACCGGCCCAGCCTGCCTGACAGCCCTACATGCTTGCAACTTTCCACAGCCACTGAACACAAGTCAGCTCTGAAGACACCCCAGTCTTGATCCAAAGCTGTAGGCCACAGGTGACACTCCACCTCATGTTGAGCTAGGCAGACAGTGGAAGCCATGGATCACTTGAAGATCAGTTATCTTGGGCCCATGAGAAAAGCCCACTTTTGATCCAAAGCTGCAGGCCACAAGTGACACTCCACCTCTTGTTGAACTAGGCAGGCAGTGTAAGCCATGGATCACTTGAAGATCAGTTATCTTGGGTCCCTTCTGGAGCCAGGGTAACAGATCCACAAAGGTCATCACACATGGAGCCCTGCCCTGGTCTGCCATGACAGGAGTCCACATCATCTGGAAAACCAGGTCCATCAACTTTTCCCAGAGGACTCTGAACTCTGCACGTCAAGGGCCATATCACACCTTCTGTGGGAACAGGACATTCCAACACATTACTAGTCTTTCTGCCCACACTCTGCCAGTCACTGCCTATATCCCACCTTCTGTGGGAACAGGACATTCCAACACATTACTAGTCTTTCTGCCCACACTCTACCAGTCACTGCCTATATCCCACCTTCTGTGGGAACAGGACATTCCAACACATTACTAGTCTTTCTGCCCACACTCTGCCAGTCACTGCCTATATCCCACCTTCTGTGGGAACAGGACATTCCAACACATTACTAGTCTTTCTGCCCACACTCTACCAGTCACTGCCTATATCCCACCTTCTGTGGGAACAGGACACTCCAACGTATTACTAGTCTTTCTGCCTACACTCTGCCAGTCACTGCCTATATCCCACCTTCTGTGGGAACAGGACACTCCAACATATTACTAGTCTTTCTGCCCAAACTGTGCAAGTCACAGGCCATATCCCACCTTCTGTAGGACCGGAACTTTCCACAGGGTTCACAGCCTTAGAGCATCCCAAAATTCCCAAACTTTTCCCAAACTTTCAAAACCACTTTCTGGATTTTTCAAAGACCTTTAAACGGCCCTAAAACTGAAATTAAGTAGGTAAAAGGGACACATAAATAAGCCACACACACACACACACACACACACACACACACACACACACACACACACAACAGACAGACAGATTACCTTTTAATAGAACAGTTCCTCGTTATCACACCAATCTTCTGGCCTTACCACTGTCTGTTCACAATGACCCAAAGAAAATGTAGACTATTATATTCCTTTTTTCCATCCACAATGCACTGCCGTTGTTTGAAAAATGGATCATTGGATTCTGTCCTACATGTCATAAAAATTACAACTGTCAATTCCAAAGGCAGTCAATGTGTTGTAGTTGACCACAAGTTCATTTCAAATTAAATGCAAAAGAACTGACACACATATTTCAAACATGGGTAGCAGAATTTCTGGTTCTACTTTCCTCCAGTTTTTTCAGCAATGACCTTGTCTAACTCATTCACAGCCACACGTTTTTCCTTTCTTTTTTTAATGGGCAAAAACGTCAACCTGAACAACGTAAAAAAACAAGAAGGTTGAGGTACGGCTGGTGGGAGAGTGTTTGGATAGCTTGGCTAACTACTGAAACAAAAGGTTCACCAAAAATCATATTCCGACTTCGTCTCATTTTTCTTCTTTCTGTGGCTAAGAGAATGTGACCTGTGATCCCGCGCGAGGGAACACTTCTCTTCTTCTTCCTGAAAGACTGGTTCACTCAAAAACGAGTAGGTCACCAGCGCGCATGTTAAAAAATAAAACAAAAAATAAAGTGCGACTCAGCCTGTTGGCCCCTGGAGCAAAATTTGACAACAAGGGGTCGCACACGATATTCAAAAAGTTAAAAGCAATGGCCAGGTTCAGGCCCAGGTAACCATAAAATATCTGGGGAAGTTAAAATAGAAAAATCAGTCAATATGCAGATCTCAAGACTGTCGTATCAATTTGATTTTTAAATGAGAATGCATTTGTGGCAATCTTGATGGCACCCGGCAGTGAGTTCCACAGCCGTACAGAACTAGGATAAAATGAATGTAAATGGCTGTCAATATTTGATGCAGGTATGGCATAAGATTGACCGCCACTCCTGGTGCTACTTTTATTCAATACTAGTTGTTCCATTGGGATATCAATTAGTTTAGCTCTGCCTTTGAAGAAGGTATTAAGTTTGATAAAAGCTCTTCTCTCTTTTAAGGGTTTCCATTCTAATTTCCTCATGTTCTTCCTAGTATTCCCTTTCTCTCTGATATGGTTCCCTGTTACAAACCGTGCTGCTCTCTTCTGAATCTTTTCGAGGTTATCAATGTCCTTTACATTGTAAGGATCCCAGACTGAGCAACCATATTCCAGTACTGGTCTAACAGTATTTTGTAGCAGTCGTCCTTAACCTTTTGGGGGCAGTGGTTGATATTCCTGTATAAGAAAGCTAAGATGTTGTTTGCTTTCTTACACACTAAATTGTAATGTTCTTTCCATTTGAGACGACTATCTAAATCATGCCTAAATATTTTGCAGCATTGGTTTCTTTAAGAATAGTATTGTGAATAGAATATTCTGATCTAGTTGGTGAGCGTTTATTACATATACTTAACACTTGGCACTTCTGGGGATGAAATTCCATTTTCCAAGTTCTTTCCCTCTCTTGTAAAGTGTTTAGATCTTCTTGTAGAATGCGTGTATCATTCTTGCTTCTGACTGTTCTATATACTAAGCTGTCATCTGCAAAAAGCCTTACAGCAGTTCCAGGAGAGAGATTTCTACTTATGTCATTTATATAAATTAAAAAAAACAAGGGCCCCAGAACAGTTCCCTGTAGCACACCTGACAAGACTGGTTTACAATGGGATGACAACCCTTCCACAACAACTTTCTGCGTTTTCCCAACAAGGAATGATCTAGACCATTTTAGCAAAGAACCGCCAATGCCGATGTGTTCTAATTTAAGCAGCAGGCCCTCGTGGTCAACCTTATCAAAGGCTTTAGAAAAGTCTAATAAAACTGCATATATCTGCTGTCTGTTGTTAAGACAGTTATTAAAATCATTGAGAGTTGTTATCAGCTGAGTCTCACAACTCCTTCGCTGTCTAAAACCATGCTGGGCATTATTTAAGAAGTCATATTTGTCAAGATGGTCCATTATGCTACTATATATTATGTGTTCAAGTAATTTTGCTGATATGGATGTAAGAGATACAGGTCTATAGTTCTCTGCTTTGGTTTTGTCACCATTTTTGAATAAAGGGACAATGATAGCATCTCACCACTCATCAGGTATTACTCCCTGGTCCAGTGAAGCTTGGAAAAGTAGTTGGTATACCTCAGTCAATTCACTGGCACATAATTTTAAGAGCTTGCAGGAATGCCATCAGGACCAGGAGCTTTGTATTAACTTATCGCCATTATGGCTGATGAGGGCTCCTTCACCCATCAATCCTATATTGATGTTTTTTCTGTATGCTGCACAGTACGCAGACCACTTGTTGCCAGCATTTTTCCGCAGCCATCGTTTATAACACGGATTTTTTAGCCAAAGCTCGCTGAAAACGCATTGGCCCAGCATTTTGATTTCTTGGAGAGACCCGGATATTCCAAGGGAAGTAACTTGTGTTACGCTAGAAATCAAAAGTTCGTTTCTGCTCAATTCGCTGCGGTTCATCCGATCACATTTATTTTATTTTATAGTTATTTCCTCTTATATGTTAAAATTTCATGGTCCCCGTTTTTTTTCTAAGTGGATTTCTTATATTGGTGACATAAATCCAAATTCACAAACCATATTTATGTTTTCTTATTTTTCAAAGACTTTCCAGGGCCTGGAAAATAACATCTTTTTTCCCCAAACCTTCCTAAACTTTCCCAAACGCTATGAACCCTGTTTCCAACACATTCCTAGTCTTTCTCCTCAACTCTTCAAGTCACGGGCCATATCCCACCTGTAGGACCAGAACTTTCTAACACATTCCTAGTCTTTCTCCTCAACTCTGCAAGTCACGGGCCATATCCCACCTTCTGTAGGACCAGAACTTTCCAACACATTCCTAGTCTTTCTCCTCAACTCTGCAAGTCACGGGCCATATCCCACCTTCTGTAGGACCAGAACTTTCAAACAATTTACTAGTCTTTCTCCTCAACTCTGCAAGTCATGGGCCATATCCCGTCTTCTGTAGGACCAGAACTTTCCAACAATTTACTAGTCTTTCTCCTTAACTCTACAAGTCATGGGCCATATCCTGTCGTCCAGGACTTTCCAACACTTTACTAGTCTTTCCTCCTCAAGTCCTGGCAATCAGCGGCCTCAATCCCTCTCTCTGTAGGCAAGAGAACATTCCAACACATTTACTAGTCTTTCTCCAACAGTGCAAGTCATGGGCCGTATCCATACTCTGTAGGACCAGGACATTCAACACATTCTAGTCTTTCTGCCCAAACACTGCAAGTCACAGGCTGTATCCCAACTTGTAGGACAGGACATTCCAACACATTACTAGTCTTTCTGCCCAAACATGCAAGTCAGGGCCGTATCCCATACTCTGTAGGACCAGGACATTCCAACACATTACTAGTCTTTCTGCCCAAACACTGCAAGTCACGGGCCATATCCCACACACAGTAGGACCAGGACATTCCAACACATTACTAGTCTTTCTGCCAACACTGTCAAGTCACGGGCTGTATCCCAACTCTCGTAACCAACAGACATTCCAACACATCACCAGTCTTTCTGCCAAAACTAATTTTCTTGGGTTACTAACCATATTTCTATATCTTCTGGCAACATATTAAACAAAAATTAAAAAAAGGTTCTTACTGAACGAATTTTCTTGATCTAAAGCAAAAACCGACTTGCTTCATGCTAATATGTTAAGCGTGTGTGTGTCTGTGAAAATTTGGATTAAGGATTAAATTCGAATTGATATGAATTGAATTGAATTGTGTGTGCGTGTGTTGTGTGTGTGTGTGTGTGGTGTGTGTGGTGCGCATGTGCGTGCGTGCGCGATGAGTGCGTGTGTGTTCATGGTTGGGTAGGTGTTAGTTAAGTTTATCAATATGAAATGTTCGTACATATATGTTGTTCTTTGTCAGAGACTAGAACCTTTGGCAAGGCGCTTTATAAATGCTGTGTTCTTATTATTATCATGTTCAGGCAGAAAGCCTACTGTACTCACCACAGTGGGCACATCTTTGGCGTCTATCTTTCCGACTCGCACCAGGAAGTTGACGAAATCCCGAGCGGCGTTGGACTGGGCATCCTTCTTGCTGGTGGAATTGCCCACTGCCACATAGTCCAGTCCTTCCACACGCAGCTGTCAACAGAAAGGGGGATCGGCATCAACAACAGCTGAGAGCTTTGATTTTTATAGCTCAGCAGACCACGCACAGCCTGCTCACGGTAGTCACATTCATAGGAGTTAAAAAGGTCATGTTTTGAAAGTGAAAGAGGCCACATCCTTAAGAAAAATTAAAACACAAAAAAAGCCACAAATCTTCAGCACAACTGATGAGGCAGAAGTATCACAACAAGAAAAAATCTGCACGTATGAGTGGAATGAAGGTGAGTCTGACCTCACACTTGAAGCGCTGTCGATGTTTGGGACCTCCTCCTGAGCTGAACTCATATTCTGGCATCATCTTCTGCTTGCCCAGCCATGAGTACAGGAACTGCTTGATGTCTGCCATGGTTGTCTGGAACAACGAAGGAAAAAAAAACCCATATGGATACAATGACCAGATGCTTCACAAATGATAATGCAGCTTTAGCAATTATACTAACTAGATGGGAAGGTTTCTTACCTTATAAATTTTCTTTTAATGAGTTAGACGATAGGATCTAAAATGTTTTATAAATCGACAGTTCCCAACATCAATAGTAAGAAACACCTACCCCACACACACACACCACTAATATACACAGTGACACATTCTATACCAGAACATTTACTATTTACTACATACCTGCACATCTTTGTTTATAAATCATTGCAGTTGGCTTTGCAGTGTGCTCTGTACATGACAAAACAGCCACAACCATAACAACGAGTGTAATCGAGAGTGAGTTCCGATCCTATGAGGGGGTGCTGCCTCACTGATCACTATAACATAATTACAATGAATACACACAATGGACCTTACTCCTGCTGGTCACAAATCCCCCATCCAACCCCCATTCCTCCCCCTCTCTTCTTTGAAAACTTGAGGAAAAAATTACTTTTGTTCGTCACATCAGACAATCTTGTTATCATGAAATGAGCTTTTTTTTTTTTTTTTTCTTTTTCAAAGGTGTACATTTCATTATAGAACTATATATTCAGTCCAATCTTTTAATCAAATCTTTTTCCTGTCTGAGACAGTCACCATCTTTGTCCTGAATGGTTCTGACTTTGCTTCTGTTTGGTAGTCCTTCACAACTTTTAGGCTTTCTTTGTGTTGTTGTGGCCTGTTGTTCGATTCAGCTTTCCTTCACGTTCTTCATCGAACTCTTCTTTATAGTGCTCACTGTATTTGTACCTTCTTCTTCTTTCATACGACCAACATGATTTGCTGATGGTTTTGTCATAGTTTGGGGAGATTGGAGATAGGGGTGGGAGGGAAGGGGGGGAGGGGGGGGGTGATGGGATAAGAGTGGGGGGGGTGGGGGGCAGGGTGTCTGAAGGAGGAGTGGGGGGGAGGGGATTGTAGGGAATAGTGGTCAGGAGGGTAGGGGGGAGGGTTGGGGGTGGTGGGAAGGGTGGTGGTGTTCGTTCAGAGATGGGAGGCCAGCCTGGACTTGAGCAGTCCCAGTGACACTGCCGTTTTACAACTAATGTTCCTTCTCTCTTCTTGTGTTTAGGCAGCCAACATCTACAGTAAGACGAATCAGCCGCACTAAGAGAACACAAGAGATCCAAATGTGCGAACAGCGCAGGATTATCATGTGCAGATTACTTGCAATCCAAACACACAGAAACAGTCATTGCAGCACTGAAACGTTGAAATGTGGAGGCTGCAGGCTTCAACAAAATCGTTGTTGATCTCCTAAAACATAATCGAAATAATGAGCAGGAAAGTAAACGTAACAGAAACAAGTGGTATTTTTGCTCCATAAGAAACCTAACACTAGAGTAACTTTTATCAAGACGCACAGCTTTTAACTTGATAAAGTCAACGATACATAGACGAACATCTAATCAGATTGTTCGTCATGTATTGTCTGACTTTATTCAAGTTAAAAGGCTGTGCCAGTCTTGAAAAAAGTATCTGTGTTAGGTTTTCTTATGGGCAAAAAATACCCACTTGTTACTGTTTACTCCTAAAACATGTCAAGGATGCAGTAACCATGCAAACAAACGATTTCTGATCTTACCAATCAGAGACACTTATGCTGCTTTTCAGTGTCGGACAAAGCGCAAGATTTTGTGCTAAATAACATTAAAACAAAAGAAAACGATCGCTCTTGCCTGCCCTACGGTTGATCAGAATCCGTGGACCGGAAGCCTCCCTATGAATGTTGTTCTTGTTCTGTCTTTTTACCCTAACAATACATAATCACGTGGTCACAGACAAGCAGAGACGAAGATAAGATGTGAAGACAAGACAAACTTTCTTCTTTGCGAGGATAACATATAACCGCTGAAGCGCTTAAAAAAAAAAAAATTGATTATCTAGACCTTGCGCTTAGAAGGCCAACAATATTGTATGTAAAAGCATGCACGGAGAGACGGCGAGAGCTCAGATGTGCGTGTGTGTGTGTGTGTGTGGTGTGTGTGTGTGTGTGTGTGTGTGTGTGTGTGTGGTGTGCGCGCGGCGCGTGTGTGCACGCGCGCGTGCGTGCGGTGTGTGTGTGTGTGTGTCGTGGTGGTGGTGTGTGTGTGTGTGTGTGTGTGTGTGCGTGCGCATGCGTACTGTGTGTCGTGCGTGCGTGCTGCGTGCATGGTGGTGTGTTGTGTGCGTGAGTGCGTGCGTGCTGCGCGCGCGCGCGGCCTGTGTGTGTGTGTGTGTGTGTGTGTGTGTGTGTGTGTGTGTGTGTGTGCGTGTGCTGTGTGTGTGTGTGTGTGTGTGTGTGTGTGTGTGTGTGTGTGTGTGTGTGTGTGTGTGTTCTCACAGAGGGAGGAGGAGGAGGGAGATTTTATTGGTAAAGCAATTCATTTGAACTCAGTTGAATTCATGTTGCTAACAGCCCAGCCGACCGCAAGGGCCACATCAGGGCTGTCACATCCGTTGCAGTAACTCTCAACACAAATTACACTGGGAGACAAAAATCCATACACACAACTCATTAAAAAAATATTCTACAAACAGACAAGATTTTTGAAATTTTTTTTTGTAAAAATGTAAATCAGATTTAAAAAAAAAAAATGTTGATCTCTTTCAGAACTAAAATACACATCTGGTGGGACATCTCTGAACGCGGTTTGCATGAGGCTGTTATAAATACTATATCTGACATCGT
>CM065746.1:35829196-35859196 GCA_033310375.1 Conus canariensis | reverse complement strand
GAACGTTTTCCTTGTTGCAGCTCAACGTAGAAGAGTCTCTTGCGCAACCGGTAGATTACGATAAAAGCTGGCATGTCAAAAGCTGCTTGCGGAGAATTATTCACAAAGGCAGGTCAACAGTAAAGAAGCAAAAAAAAAAAAGGATAGATTCAAAGAAAGTGGCAGAGAAGATGATGTTTTTAACAGCATCATAACTGAATGTATTTGTGGCATCAGCTCCACAAACAAGATCATATTGTAAAGCATAGTTATCACATCATTTTGTTATATCATCACCGTTGTCAGACCAGATTGTATTGCATATCATCATCAGACCAGATCATATTGCATAATGCCATCTTCATGACAGACTGCGTTGCATAACATTGTCACAACAACCAGCTGCTGTGGCTAAGTGGTTAGTGTCGCGGATTCCTTTCTGAGAGATCATCTGTTCAACTCCCATCAGAACATTTATGTATGAGGGATTTGTTGAACCAAGGCCGACACCTACACAGAGCTGAGTTTGCTATGAGCTCAGTTGAAAAGACTGGAACCACGCAGTCAAGTTTCATCCACTTAAAACATGCGTCTCTGGGAGTGCTGTCTCGGATTTCCTGACCAACACTGCAGGTGTCTGTATCTGACAGGCCTGGTTGACGCCGAGATCATTATTGTGAAAGTAAACTAAAGTATTGCCCTGTGATTCAGTCTCATACAAGACTGGAAGTCTATGCGATCATCTTCAGCATCCTCATCCTCTCAATCAGCATTAGATAAAAAAAAGTCACATTCTGTGGCCCTTCATACCCTGCTATTACAATGACCTCACTTTCGGTTTCCTCTGCATGTCTGTGACCTTCATGACTGTGTGTCGAGGTCACCAGAATCGTCGTGTTCATGGGGACTTTCGCTGGACGGATGTGGTGGTGCCAACCAGAAGAGACTTTTGCTCATGCTCGCTGGAAGATTAAGCAATTATTGTTGTCAGTAAGGGGTTTAGTAGGTGATGTGCTGTGTACTTTGGATCAGAAGAGGCACCACTGAATAGCAACGGAACAGATTCCTGCCTCATGGCGATAAAAAGTGGAAGTTAACAACACGGAACTTCCAGAAGGTGGAGGGAGCTGTTTGCACAGAGAGAGTCCCCAGCATCCCCGGCCACGGAGACCCTGCTAACCATGATCCGTGTGTTCGTGATTTGGTAGACTGAAAGAAACTGTGAGGCTTATTACATCAGCACAAGCTTAAGTATATGCTGAGCCTTTCTGCTCCTGGTTTAGAAACAAAACAAACAAACAAACAAAAACCAAAATTAAAAAAAAGGAGAGCTCAGACCCCCACTAGGTTGAACGGATCCTGGAGCCGTCTTTGATCCAGATCCATACTGAATCTGAACGGACCACAATCCATTGTCCAACAGACTTTGTTGTTGTTATTGTTGTTTGTTGTTGCTGCTGTTTGCTGTTGTTGTTGTTGTTGCTGTGTTGTTTCGTTGTTTGTTCTGTGTTGTTTTTTTCACATCTTTTCTTTCTTCTTCTTCTTGTTTGTTGTTGTTGTTGTTTTCTTCTTCTTCTTCTTCTCCTTCTTCTTCTTCTTCTTCTTCTTGTACCACTCATGAGGAACACCCCCCGCCGCTCATTCCATCTCCCCATCCACAACCCTACCCCCAGTGTGTCCCGTTGCTGCCCCACCACCTCCGGTCACAGGGAGCAGTCGATGTCAAGTCATCAAGAGGCAGCCCACCAGAGGAGACACTGCACTGCTGCCGGGTCAGTCGCTTCGATTGTGTTCTAGCGGTTCCTGTTCTGATCCAATATCCATATAGATCACCACCTGCTACCCCCCCCCCCCCCCCCCCGCCCCGCCTACTGACGACAGTAACTGCTTAGTCGCGGAGCGAGCGTGAATGTGAGTCCCCCTCGGGAGGATGAAATAGATTTGTCGAACGCCAGCCCTCATGAACTCACCGATATTGGTGACCCTGACATGAGTTTAACAAAGACATAGACGTGAGAGAAGACATGGAAACTGAGGTCACCATGAGAGCAGGGCATGAAGGATTGCCCACCAGGTTCGGTTAAAATCCGTTCAGTTGTCACATGATCCGGATCTGTCAGCAGAGCCAGACTCACACTACAGATCCGCCCACAGAATGGTATCGGCTGAGACAGCGGTTGACTCGGTCAAAAGAGACAGAATCCTGGTTACTTACGTATGACAAGCGAGGCGATCAAAAGTTACGTCCCTTTTCGGATGGCGATAATTCTATTCGCTTTGTGACGAGTCACTTTGTTAGAAAAGGGTTTTACCGCCAAACATGACAACAAGAATGACAAGACCAGCTTCAACACTGTCTTCTCAGGCAAAAAATAATCAATTAACATTAAGACGTACAACAAAACGAATACCAGTGTACTTGTGGGATTTTTCATTTCCGCCTAGCCTAAGTCTCCCCACAGAATGGTCATCAGCATGAGTCATTTGTCTTTGTGTTGACTGTCTTAAATGTATACATTGATTGTTCGCTAAGATGACAATGGAAGCATCGTTCGTCCTTTTTGAGCATGCGATAATTCTTAATTGCTCTTCGGTGAGCGAGTCACTTTGTGTTGAAGGTCTCCGAAGGTGAAGCCTTTGTGTGTCATTGTTTCACATACCGCCACTTCATTCGTGCCTTAGTGTTGACGATCTCTAATGGGTGTCCATCTTCATTTTGACTGCCGCTCAGTTGTATCTCTAATGCTGTCATCTTCATTTGACTGCCGCCAGTTGTGTTGTCTTGGAAGGACGAACGGTGGGGTACCTTTTTTTTTTTTCTTTTTTTCTGTTTATGGTAGGGTTTTAAGAATGGGGGTGGAGTATCGGAGGGGGGTAGGTGGGGAGGGGAGGGGGGTACTAGGGCTGGGCTTTGAGTATCTTACGTCAACGAGAGGTAGAGGAATGCGTAAACTCAATCTTTCTTGACTGCTCAAAAAAAAAAAAAAAAAAGAAAAGAAAAAAGAAAAAGAAAAAAAAAAAAAAAAAAAAAAAAAAAAGAAAGAAAGGAGACTCCTTGACGAACGCAGATTTATCTTTCGTGTAGGACAAATCTGGCTAAGATGTCATTGACACATTCATTTTGTAATTAAATGTTAGCGAACCGCCCAGAGAACCTGGACAAACGAGTCACAAGACGAAACACAACTAGTTTCGACCTCTTAGGTCTTCATCAGGTGAGACTTAACGAATAAATACAATGAAATTCACTTCGCTTTGATCGCTTCAGATCACTTGGTAGGTTCAGCGCAAGGAAGAAGGCGATCAACGCCTTCTTCCTTGCGCTGAACCTACCATTGATCTGAAGCGATCAAAGCTAAGTGAATATTCATTGTTATTATTCGTTAATGTCTCACCTGATGAAGACCTAAGAGGTCGAAACTAGTTGTGTTTCGTCTTGTGACTCGTTTGTCCACGTTTCTTGGGCGGTTCGCTAACATTTATTAAGATTTGTTTAGATTTCCGCCTGCAGTCCTCTCGCCTGCAACTACATTCATTTTGATTTCTCAGTTTTTCTTGTTTGGGGTATTGTTATTATTATGAATTCTTGTATAGCGCCTGTCCTCGGCTAGAGACCAAGCTCTAAGCGCTTTACAATCCACACTCGTTCACATAACGGGCTGCCTACTTGGGTAGTGCCGACTGAAGACGTGCTAGCAGGCGCTTCATTCAGTCGTTTCCCGTGTCATCCAGTCAATATTGTTCACTCAGTTTCCTTATTTCCTTCTTTATTTTCTCACGCAGGGTGCATGCTATGTGTAACGTGTCATCCATACCAAAGGCCAAACTGGCCTTCTCTTCCAAGATGCTATGCGTGCGTTCACACACGGAACCTTGGTTTATAGTCACATTCGAAGGACTGTATGGGAAATGGAGTCAGAACCAATGTTAATTCCGAGGGAAAAATCCCCCTGAACCGAAACGGCCCTGCAGAGATTTGAACCCGCAACCCCAGGATCACCAAGATTACGAGTCCGGCGCTCTACCATCTGAGCTATTCCGGCACTTTGACTTCTGAATGAAGGTCACTGTCATTTCTATCGGCTTCCTCATTTCAGACTCCCAAAAGCTTACACACACACACACACACACACACACACACACACACACACACACACACACACAACACCCACACGCACACTCTCATCGCGCCAGTCTATAAATACTCGACTTCTGAAGCAAGGCCTTGGCGCATTAACTTTTTGGGGGGTGTTCAGCCACAGCTGACATGAGGACGATGCAAACAGACTGTCACCGGACAGTGGTCAAGGGCTGCTGACCACTGGCTGGGAGTGGCACAGTACAGTAGTGCCCAGCATGGCAGGTTTGGTGCTGGTCATTTCTATGACTATGGTCTGGAAGAACGAGGACCATCGATCCGCTGCACTGTGGCTTGCACACCTAAAATTAATGTGCCAAGGCCTTGCGCGCGTACACACACACACACAACACACAACACACACACACACACACACACACACACACACACACGCACGCACGCACGCACGCACGCACGACCACACACACACACACCACACACACACACACACACACACACACATGCACACGCGCGCACACACACACGCACGCACGGACGCATGCACTTCTGTCTGTCTGCTCTGTCTGTCTCTGTCCTGTCTGTCTCTCTCTCTCTCTCTCTCTCTCTTTGTTCCTGAAGGAACAAGAGTCAGATGTACAAAAGCATCTTTGTGCTCATATATTACCCTTGGGAATAAAGATTATCTGTCAATCAATCAATCAATTAATCCATCAACCAACCAATCAATCAACCTATGTATGTATGTATGTATGTATGTATGTAGTATGTATGTATGTATGTATGTATGTATCCATCCATCCACCCATCTATCCATCTCTCTCTCTCTCCTCTCTCTCTCTCTCTCTCTCTCTCTCTCTCTCTCTCTCTCTCTCTCTCTCTCTCTCCAAACGGCGAAAGGTCACAAGAGCAATCTTCAAGAACGATAATCGGCCACTAAGTTTATCCCATGCACTGAACACAGCAACGTCACGTGACTGGTCACTCGGAAACCTGTGCCCAGGGCGTTTTCACAGGATCCGGTCAGTCTGACATCCCTGGGGCTGGTCAGTGGCCCGAGGGGTCAACACGGACAGGGCGCTGTTCAAGGGAAACAACTGTGTATGCAGGAGGCACAGGACGAAGCAAGGGTTATATACCTTTTTCTCAGTCACGATCAAAACCGATTGACGTGAACTCGTCTCTCTCTCTCTCTCTCTCCTCTCTCTCTCTCTCTCTCTCTCTCAACCCTTCCCTCCCACTTTGTCAATCACCTGAAGAGAACAGCAGAGATTAATGTGAATACTGGTCTCTTATTTTCTCTCCTCCCCCCCCCCCCCCCCCCCCCTCACCCCGCCTCTCTCACACACGCGCACACTCACAAACGCACCTTCAATCATTATTGAAATCACTCAAGCACAAGGTCTCAATCTCATACAGAATCAGATGCACAGACAGACAGACAAATAACATACATACATACAGACAGACAGACAGACAGACAGACAGACAGACACACACACACACACACACACACACACACACACACACGCACACCAGATACAAACACAGACAGACAGACAAGACAGACAGACACACACACACACACATCACATCCATCACATTTATCCTCTCTCTCCCCCCCCCTCCCCCTCTGTCCCACCCTCCCTTTCACCACTGCTCTCCCTCCCTCCCCCCCCCCCCCCCCCCCGTCTGTCTCTCTCTCATCCTCCTCTCAGCTTGGGCGCTCACTAAAAGACATAAAAGTGAAGGAGCCTGGACAATTTCAGTGCATAAAACAGGTTAGTTTTCCCCCCTTTTCCCATCAGATAAATGAACAGTGAGTAAACCGACAGATGAACAGCCATCAGACAAATCAGGCAAACCATACACTACAACCAGAGCCTGAATAAAGCTGGAGGAGCATGAGGGAGAGCGAGTACCTCCATCAACTTTGATTAGTCCTCAAGGACAAAGTCAACAGTCACCTCACCAGGATGGTATCATGGATTGTGCAAAGTTGCAAGTTTTGTGGCTTGGTCGATGCACATGTGACGGCAGTTTAAAGGGGTGTCGTCATATTTTTTTGAAAAAAATGACGTGAAGCATTCACAAGAAAGACCGATCCAGGATCGGCAGTGTGGAACGGATCGGCATTAAGGATCCGCCTCCACGTGTAATGGGTCAGTCCCCGGGCCACTTCCCATCGTTTGACGAAGTTTGATTCCCATAGGTTCTGTAGGGTTTTTTTTTTTTTCTTTCTTTCTTTTTTTAGCCTAGGTTCTGGCGACGGACAAACAAACAAACAGACACGGGTGGGAACAAAACTCCCTGTGGATATAACGAAAAACAAATCAAAACCGAATAACAAACCGAACAACAACAACAACAACGACCACCACCACCACCACCACCACCACAACACACACACACACTAAACACTAACACATAACATATATATATATATATATATATTGATGTGTATACACACACACACACACACACACACACACACACACACACACACACACACACACACATATATATATATATATATATTGATGTGTATACACACACACACACACACACACACACACACACACACACACACACACACCACACACACACAAAACCCGTCCATCCCCCAAATCAGAACAAAGCACACAAAAACAAAACTATAACAAGAGAAAAAAAACACTTAGATTCTGAAACATTGTGTTCACTTTATGCAGAAATAACACCATTAGCGTAAAAACAAAGAAAGAAACAAACCAACCAAAAGACAGTCATAACTTGCTGCTCCCCTTTCACATCCACAACCACCCCCTCCCCCCCCCCCCCCCCCCACCCCGCCTTCTCTCCAGCCAATCCCCCAGATGACGTTTATCACGTTAGCTCTTCCCCTTCCCTTACACCCTTCGTCCTCGTCCAGTCAAATGTTTCGATTAGCGTTTAAAACAAAAACAAAACATACAAAATCGACGACGAGAAAACACACACACACACACTCGCGCTTGCGCGTGCGCGCACACACACACATTTCGCCGCCAACTTATTTTTCTTCTTTTTTTTTCCCCTCTTCGTTCCTCTCTGTCTCTCTGTCTCTGTCTCTTCTGTCTCTCGTCTGTCTGTCTCTCTTGACTCCGGTAAGTGGGCGAGCGTTTGCTTTCTTGGTTGTTTGTGTGTGTATGGGAGGGAAGGGGAGGGGGGGGGGGGGAAGAGGGAGAAGAGGGGATGGAAGGGTGAACTTGCATCGACATTTGTACACATGCAGTAAAAGAAAAATGTGAAAAAAATGGGGGATAGGGAGACACAGAATGGGGAGGTGGGTAGATGTTGTAATGGTGAAGGAACAGGAGATAGGAGCAGGATCAACAAGACGAAACACAAACAAAAACAACCAAGGAAACGTCGGACACCAGACTAAAAAAGAAGAAGATGAAGGAGAAGAAGAAGAAGGAGATGAAGAAGAAGAAGAAGAAAAAGAAGGAGAAGAAGAAGAAGAAGAAGAAGGAGGAGGAGGAGGAGGAGGAGGAGGAGAGGAGGAGGAGGAGGAGGAGGAGGAGGAGGAGGAGGAGGAGGAGGAGAAGAAGAAGAAGAAGAAGAAGAAGAAGAAGAATTGAAACCAATCAGCGAATATACAGTTAGATGATGATATCACTTATGGAGTTCCGTTTGTCAGATAATGACATTTTAGAAGGAAACAGCGTGGTTTTCGCGCTCATAACGATTGTGTAGGGAACCTCCTAAATAATGACTGATTTAGGTAAACGAATAATTAAATACAGAAGTAATTTATTCCATATGTATGTAATGCATATTCATTCAAAAGAAACAATACATCACATGTGTACATCACGATTACTTGCGTAAATAATTCATTGCACTGTAAACAATACATTATGTAGAGATCTAACCATTATGTACATAAATTTCGCATTAATTACACATAGATTATTTGAATTAATAATGATTATATGTACAAGTAAGCGAATCGTTTATGTTTGTAATCTTTATTTCCCTAAATAATCCATCAGTTACAGATATAATGAATGGCTTACGCATTAATGAATACGTCACTGAATCATTACTTATGTGTATGATTATTTCTGTAAGCAATGCATTATTTACAGACAGAATGATTTTCTACAGAACTAGGTCATTATTTACGAAACGAGTCTGGCGGACGATCCTGAACCATTGAGCTATATAATTCATTATTAATCATTTGTTTTATGGCTCACAATGATGGACATTTTCTAATACGAATATACACATACTCTTCCCTTCTTCCAGCCTCACTCCAGTCCCGTCACACCACACACACACACACACACACACACACACACACACACACACACACACATACACAGAACATTTAACTCTCTTTCTCTCCTTCTTAAAGATAACACAATGGACAGAGTTATTTCTCACTTGACAAAACGGAAACCTGAACTGAAGTTGCTTCCTCTACTGTTTCTCTTTTCAGCTGATGGTCAAACTTAGGTCCGTAGTTACCGCCCTTAGTCAAACGCAAGCTTCCGGTTTTCACTGAGAGAGAGAGAGAGACAAGACAAGACAAGACAAAATTCTTTATTTACGAGGATAATAGATAAGCACTGATGTGCTTTTTTACATCCAGTCCTCTCTCTGAGTAGGGTCAACAATGTAAAATAAAATGAGGCAACAAAAGAAGCATGTAAAAGTGGCCAGAACAAAAATGAGATACGGAATCATCTAAAAAAAAAAAAAAAAAAAGTAAATGAGAGAGAGAGAGGGGGGTGGGTGCGAAAATATAGACGCAGGAGCGAAAGGAGTGCAGGGAAGGGAGGGAGGGAGGGAGAGGCGAGAGTGGGGTGCGGGAAAGAGCATGTTTAGAATAATCTGACAATCAAAAGATACCAAGGAGTTGCAAGACAACCGATTTTGAAGCACCAGGAAAGAAAAAAAAACCAACCAACCAAACAAACAACCCCCCCCCCCCCCACACACAACACAAATGGAGAAAAAAATGCATAATGATAGCCCAGTCACCATGGGTACAAGGGGGAGGGAGGTGTCATGGAGATAATAAATCAAGTCATTCCAGCACAACCGTGAGAGAGAGAGAGAGAGAGAGAGAGAGAGAAGAGAGGAGAGAGAGAGAGAGAGACTGACTGACAGACAGAGAGACAGAGAGAGAGAGTCGCATAAGAATACAAGCATTACGACATAGTGACAAGAGGGCAAGAGGTAGTAGGAAAACACGCACGCACGCACGCACACACACACACACACACACACACACACACACACACACACACACACACACACACACTCACACACCACACACGTGCGCGCGCATACTCACATAAGACATACTTATTAAACAGAATAGCATGTGCATTTCAAGTACACAACACTTTCATAATAGTCAGGTTCATACATAGGGCAAAGAGGGTGGTAGTGGTTGGTGGTGGAAAGAGAGAGAGAGAGAGAGAGAGAGAGAGAGAGAGAGAGAGAGAGAGAGAGAGAGAGAGAGGGGAGGGACGAAGAAATGATAGGAAGGAAGAGGAGAAGGAAGAGAGAGAGAAAAAAATAAATAAAAGAAGACGGTAAGGGATAAGTAATGAAGAAAACTGGAGAGGGAAAAAAAAAAAAACATGGGGTGGGGGAGGAGGGGGGGGTGGGGGGGGGGGGGAGGGGAGGGTGAGGGGAGGAGGAGAAGGGGGGGGGGGGGGGGGGCGGAGACAGGATAGAAAGAAAGAAACAAGGGAGAAATCACACTCTGCTTTTTTTTTTTTTTTTAAGACGTCCGTGAACGAAGTCTCATCCGACTCGGCGATGCTCCTGTTGTCTGTGTGTCTGTCTCAGACGATGTCTGCAGCCGCCGATTGAAGCGACGATGCCGCAAAATCCCTCTGGGAATGGAGTCCAAGAGGCTCTGTCTTTGAATCCACCTGCTCTCAAGCACACACGCCGCGATGGGTGGCGCCGATGTGGGTAGGAAGGCCGCGTTGGAAATCGAGGGTGGGAAAGATGTCATGAATGATGTTAGCAAATGGGAGAGGAGGAGAGAAGGAGAAGAGGGAGGAAGAGATGAGATGATAGAGAGAGAGAGAGAGAGAGAGAGAGAGAGAGAGAGAAGAGGAAGTAAAAAATGTTAATAAGAAAACAATAACAGGGAAGATGAGAGAAGAGAAAGGAGAGAAGAGAGAGAGAGAGAGAGAGAAATAAGATGAAGAATGATGGAGGTAAAGAATTTTAATCACAGGGAATGAGAGAAAAAAGGAGAGAAAAAAAGAGAGAAATAAGATGAAGAATGATGAAGGTAAAGAATTTTAATACTGTTAAGGAATGAGAGAAAGAAAAAAAAGAAGAGAAAAGAGAGAGATAAGATGAAGAATGATGAAGGTAAAGAATTTTAATACTGTTAAGGAATGAGAGAAAGAAAAAAAAGAAGAGAAAAAAGAGAGAAATAAGATGAAGAATGAAGAAAAAAAAATGTACATGGAAAGATTCCTCCTAAAAGTGCTGGCAAGAGAGGCAACTTGCCTCATCGACTCACGTGCCACGTGCCGGAGGAGAGGTTTGGTAGTGGTGATGGAGAGAGGAGGGGAGACTGGTTGGTCCATCATGGCGGCTTCATTGAGAAGTGATAAAGGCATGAATGCTACGGGCAAGTCCTGGTTCAAAGCATGATTACATCCCTGACCAGCTTGTCTTTCGTCAACAACCTATCACCTGCTGCCTATTACCTTTCCCCGAGTCTTGACGACCGTTGGGGTGCCACAGAAGACTTTACAACCAGCTTCCTCCACTCCTCCCGGTTCTCAGACGACGCTCTTAGGCAGTTGCTGAGTATGAGCAGAAAAAAATAGAAAGCCCCTCTACTTTTTCTGGTGTGAGGCCAGTCCATGCACTGATGTTGCCCTCCCATCTCTTTCCCTGTCTTCCTCTCCTTCTGCCTCCTCGCACTGTTCCTTGTAGAATGGTTTTCAGCAAGTCCTGTTGATCTTATACATGACCATACCATCTCATTTCCTTCTTTTCACTGTGGACAACAGGTCTTCGTTGGTCCAATGGCTTGCCTTACTGTGGTCTGGACCGCCGAGTGATGATGTGGTCTTTGTATGAGATGCCAAGGTTCTTGCGGAAGCATCTCATCTCGAATGCCCGAATCCTTCTCTCAAGTTCAGCTGTCAGAGTCCACGTCTCACAGACATAGAAAAATATGGCAATGATCAGGGAGCACATCAGTCCGATCTTGAAACTGACTGTGAAGTTTCTGTCATTTCAGATGGGTCTCAGTCTTCGTCAGCCACGACTTTTAAAACCAACTAACAAATTTTGTCGTCATCTACTATTCACATTATTGATGTGTTTGTTATTTGACGCTTTCATTTTCGAATCGCTCACTGAATATCAGTACCATTTAATGTTGTTCGATCCACTGACAAAGTCAAATCAATAGTAGGACATTCTTACTATTTGGTAACTGTTTTTGTATGAGCAGAGCCAAAAATGTTTTCTTGTTCAGTAATCTCACAAGGACGAGAATATATTCATCCAAACTGCCATCGTATCCATGCTATTGTTACTGTTTCCCCGACTGCATGTAGTATGCACGCATAAAATAAAGGGAAATGTTAGAGATGACGTAGACAAGGTCACATTGTGCATCGTTTGTGCAGTTACTCCTCGTGTGAGAACCAGGGCTCCCCAAACATTACTTCAACAGTTATTGATTCATCGCGCATCTGCCGGCTTTCTTTTTTTAAGGAGAGTTGTAAAGAGTTTTGTGACGACATGAAAATGCAGCAGGCTGTTTATTCTTTCTGTCTGACGCACATTTTCACTCCATAACGAGCTCTGCTCTGGCAAAATTTGTTCTTTGAATGTCTAATCTTAAAACCAGCGAATAGCGCTGCTGTCGACAGACATGTGACCATGCCTCGCTTGGAAATGTCATGGCACACCAAGCTGAACAGGCCTGCTCCAAATGTTCATCTCTCTACGCGAATTCGTTTCAGAATGATGCATTCCGAAGCTTCGTGATATGGGAAAAGCCCGAATAGAAAGCTGATGAGAACAGGGATCCAAAACCAGATCCCAGGACACCAGATCAAAGGACACCAGATCCAAGGAAACCAGATCCCAGGAAACCCACCGATGTCCTGACCAGTTCACAGATGGAGTTGTCTGTGAGATCCAGGCCAAACTGACCCACCACCACCACCACCACTTCCAAAGGAAGGTTCTGCCAATACAACCTCAGTGAGTGGACCCACGTCTTCACAGATGGATCCGCAGAAGGAGCAGTCAAGAATGGAGGAGCAGGGTTCTTCATCAGACACACCAATGGAAGATTGACACACAAGGCCTTCTCTACTGGAAAGATCTCCTCCAACCACAGAGCGGAGACAATAGCACTGCTCCACGCAGTGAGGATCTTTCTGGGACCGGCCAGCCCATCACAGAAGGTTGTCTTCTTCACAGACTGCCGATCTCTGCAGCAGGGACTTCAGAACACAAGAAGTGAACAACATATGCAAGACATCAAGGCTGCCCTCCATGAACTCTCAAAACAGTCTGTCATTACGCTTCAGTGGATTCAGTCTCACTGTGGGATCATGGGCAACGAAAAAGCTGATGCTCTCTCCAAGGCAGGCAGCAAAATGGAGCAGTTCAGCCACCCCGTGACCTACAGGGGGGCCAAGACCATCATCCACAACCAGTTTCGGTCCCAGTGGAAGAGAAGGCTGGGTGCAGAGAGTGGTGCTGACCCGATCCACCA
Organism: Conus canariensis; assembly: GCA_033310375.1. Taxonomy (NCBI): domain Eukaryota; kingdom Metazoa; phylum Mollusca; class Gastropoda; order Neogastropoda; family Conidae; genus Conus; species Conus canariensis. Next base: position 35,846,366 of record CM065746.1, on the reverse strand, counting down.
GCTCCGAAGGCACCAGCAGACAATCCTCTTCAGACTGAGGACCGGCCACTGCAGACTGCTGAGCCACCTTAACCGCTTGAAGATCACCTACACTGACCAGTGTCCATGCGGCACTGGACCCCAGACCCCTGAACATGTCCTCCAGCGCTGTCCTACTCACGCAGCTCTACGACACAAAATCTGGCCGGGGGGAGCGGAGTTACAGGCGCAGCTTTGGGGAGCCCGTTCTGACCTGGAGAAGACCGCGGGCTTCATCATGGCGGCCGGGTTACAAGTCTGACGCACCCAGCTTCAATCGAACGCAGAGAGAGAGAGAGAGAAGGTTCTGCCAGTATCCAACCATTTTCTTCGTTCTTTGGCATTTCTTTCAGCACCTGTCTCATTTTCAGCCTTTTAACATCATCCCCTGAGAAAGATGTTACAAGTTCTATGAGCCTCGTTCCAAACTAACTCCATACAGTCAGTCTCAAAGCGAGGTGACAGAAGGCAGAAATGGGAGCAAATCTTAAGAACAAAGCTGATCAGTTCCGCGAGACAATCCAAACAGATGACTGGTTACATGATGCATCGTGTTTTGACATGGAACTGTGTGTCTGGATTGTCTTGAGGGATTTCATGACCTTTCTTTTTGAAATCAACTCTACACAATTTCAGATAATTTCTCCTTACCATTTGCCAGCACATATCTGATTTCTCAGAAACGTCCATGTCTTTGTTTCAAACTGTAATCGTTCCACTTTTGATGACCATACCTCTACGTCTTTCATTTCATCTGAATGTGGTCCTGTCAGCTGTTTGTCGGAAAGGGAGCCTGAGAAAACCTTGCTTAGCATTCTGGCCTATGAATCCATTTAATTCAGCCATTTTGGATGTACCAAAGATGAAGATGTAGGATGCCTTGCCTTGCCTTGTTTGTTGGATATTGGGGATGTTGGTCAGGCAGAATCGTGCAGAGGCCAGTCTACGAAGTTCCTGTACAGTGGCCAATGAAGCAAGACGGCTATGAAGTTGAGGGTCTAGTCTATGACTGAACCTGTGGCGGGTCAGCTGACAGATCAGCCTGGCAGGATTCCCACCTCAGTCTGCCGCTGTCAGCGTCTCTAGGCGTGCTGCAAGGGGTTCACTGTTTGCCTGCGTTGTTCATCGGCCTGGTGTGGTAGATCAAGCTCGCTGGAATGGTGCTTTATTAAAGTACACTCATCTTAAAGTGATTTCTGGCAGGACAGGGAAACAAAGAAATGTGTAACCGACCTTGAAATACCAACGTCAAGTGACCGATTTCCTGTCAACGCAATCGGTAATTTCCATTAAATATGTACACATCGATGACCGATGACTGACACTATACCTAAGCAGTCTAGTACATGTGATGATATGTGTGGAACCTCACGTTAGGCATCTACCTAACGGTCAGCAACCAGTGTGTCCGAAGGAATTGCTTTGCCAAGAGAAATCGTGATGCTGATATACATGGACACGAATTTTATTTCAGAGAAGTGCTACGAGCCCTCCACCTCTCCACCCCCACGCTTCCTCTTCACCCCCCCCCCCCCATCTTTAAAAAAAAATCAGGCCAAGGTTTTTGTTCCCCAAAGGTCCGTGTTGATAACATCATTTAGTCAGTGCAACAAGCCGGCCAGCATACCATGGTAGGCAAGGCGGCCTCCTGGATACATGGTGTTATACTGTAGTCCTGCCTGTGAAGGTCATCCTGCAGAGGTCATCCTGTGAAGGTCATCTGGTAGAGGTCATCCTGTGAAGGTCGTCTTGTGAAGGTCATCCTGTGAAGGTCATCCTTGGTTTTAGTCCTCCTGGTGCCTGCACAAAGCCACTCTGTGGATCGTACAGCACTGCCACTCCAGGGCCTAAAGCGGTGCTTCCATTGCATCTGGAACAAAACCACTATGGTACCTGGAACAAAGCCACTGAGGTACTGGAAAAAGCCACTGTGAAACAAAGCCACTGTGCTACTTGAAACAAAGCCACTGAGGTACCTGGAACAAAACCACTGTGCTATTTGAAACAAAGCCACTGAGGTACCTGGAACAAAGCCACTGTGAATACCTGGATAACAAACCACTGAGGTACCTGGAACAAAGCCACTGTGGTGCCTGAACAAAGCCACTGTGGTACTTGGAACAACGCTACTCAGGTACCCGGAATAGAGCCACTGTGCTACCCGGAACAGATCCATTTTGGCTGGACCTAAAGATCGTATACACTGTGCTGTCGAGACGAAAATACACAATGATGATGATCCAGAATGGGTTTGTCAAAGAATGGCGTTTGTTTGAAACGACTGAGAACCACTTGCTTTTAAACGAAACGCTGTGAAATCGTTTCTGTATATGTGAAGAAATTATATACTGGATCATATTTTTTTTGGTGGAAACTCGTCGGTAAGGCAATGTTTTCAAATGAACTCAACGTTATGTATACATCTTTTTAATTGATTAACCTGATCATGAAGCAATTTTTTGTTCGCTATCAAACTGTTACCAGACGTAAGTAGTTGTAACTATGCCGACTTGCCTCTCCTCTTTGCAAACACACACACACACACACACAACACACACACACACACACACACACACACACAGGTGCGCGCGCGCGCGCGCCAGCGCATGCGTACACGCATATACAGTTGTCTCTCTGATTCTCTCTCATCCACACAAACCCATGCGTGTCGAGATATTTCTCTCCATCTGTCAGTCACTCTGTCTGTCTGTCTGTCTGCCTGTCTGTGTGTGTCTCTATTTCTCCCCCCCCCCCCCCCCCCACACACACACACACACACAACGCAGGATTCAGCTGTCAGCTAGCACCCCAACGTAACGAGACCTGACAGACGTGTTTATATGACCTTTCCAACCTTGTAACCAGACACCCGCGCGCAGCTGACACCACGTATCTCATTCCGCCTGAATGCAGCAATGGATGGCACATCAGTGTGAGGGAGAAAGACAAGAGACAAGACAGGGATGGGATATAGACAGTTGGCGTCAGTGTAGCAATACCGTCACAGCCTTATCGATTGTCACTGTCAGTGTAGCAATACCGTCACAGCCCTATCATTGTCACTGTCATGTAGCAATACGTTACAGCCCTATCCATTGTCACTGTCAGTGTAGCAATACCGTCACAGCCCTATCCATTGTCACTGTCAATGTAGCAACACCGTCACAGCCTTCTCACTGTCAGTGTAGCAATACCGTCACAGCCCTATCCATTGTCACTGTCAGTGTAGCAATACCGTCACAGCCCTATCCATTGTCACTGTCAGTGTAGCAATACCGTCACAGCCCTATCCATTGTCACTGTCAATGTAGCAATACCGTCACAGCCCTATCCATTGTCACTGTCAGTGTAGCAATACCGTCACAGCCCTATCCATTGTCACTGTCAGTGTAGCAATACTGTCACAGCCCTATCCATTGTCACTGTCAGTGTAGCAATACCGTCACAGCCCCTATCCATTGTCACTGTCAGTGTAGCAATACCGTCACAGCCCTATCCATTGTCACTGTCAGTGTAGCAATACCGTCACAGCCCTATCCATTGTCACTGTCAGTGTAGCAATACCGTCACAGCCCTATCCATTGTCACTGTCAGTGTAGCAATACGTCACAGCCCTATCCATTGTCACTGTCAGTGTAGCAATACCGTCACAGCCCTATCGATTGTCACTGTCAGTGTAGCAATACTGTCACAGCCCTATCCATTGTCACTGTCAGTGTAGCAATACGTCACAGCCCTATCATTGTCACTGTCAGTGTAGCAGTACCGTCACAGCCCCTATCCATTGTCACTGTCAGTGTAGCAATACTGTCACAGCCCTATCCATTGTCACTGTCAGTGTAGCAATACTGTCACAGCCCTATCCATTGTCACTGTCAGTGTAGCAATACCGTCACAGCCCTATCCATTGTCACTGTCAGTGTAGCAATACTGTCACAGCCCTATCCATTGTCACTGTCAGTGTAGCAACACCGTCACAGCCCTATCCATTGTCACTGTCAATGTAGCAACACCGTCACAGCCCTATCCATTGTCACTGTCAGTGTAGCAATACCGTCACAGCCCTATCCATTGTCACTGTCAGTGTAGCAATACCGTCACAGCCCTATCCATTGTCACTGTCGATGTAGCAATACTGTTACAGCCTTGTCACTGTCAATGTAGCAATACTGTCACAGCCCTGTCAGTGTCAGTGTAGCAATACTGTTACATTGTCATCACCTTTCAGTGTCAGTGTAGCAATACTGTCACAGCCGTATCTTTTGTCACTGTCAGTGAAGCAATACTGTCACAGCCTTATCTTTTGTCACTGCGAATGTAGCAACACTGTCACAGTCTTGTCACTGTCGATGTAGCAATACTGTCACAGCCTTGTCACTGTCAATGTAGCAATACTGTCACAGCTTGTCAGTGTCAATGTAGCAATACAGTCACAGTCTTGTCACTGTCGATGTAGCAATACTGTCACAGCCTTGTCAGTGTCAATGTAGCAATACTGTCACAGTCTTGTCACTGTCATGTAGCAATACTGTCACAGCCTTATCTATGTCATGTCAATGTAGCAATACTGTCACAGCTGTCCTATGTCACTGTCAATGTAGCAATACTGTCACAGCCTTATCCTATGTCACTGTCAATGTAGCAATACTGTCACAGCCTTGTCACTGTCAATGTAGCAATACTGTCACAGCCTTATCCTATGTCACTGTCAATGTAGCAACACTGTCACAGTCTTGTCACTGTCAGTGTAGCAATACTGTCACAGCCTTGTCACTGTCAATGTAGCAATACTGTTACAGCCTTGTCACTGTCAATGTAGCAATACTGTCACAGCCTTGTCACTGTCAATGTAGCAATACTGTCACAGCCTTGTCACTGTCAATGTAGCAATACTGTCACAGCCTTGTCACTGTCAATGTAGCAATACTGTCACAGCCTTGTCACTGTCAATGTAGCAATACTGTCACAGCCTTGTCACTGTCAATGTAGCAATACAGTCACAGCCTTGTCACTGTCAATGTAGCAATACTGTCACAGCTTTATCTTTTGTCAAGGCGAATGTAGCAACACTGTCACAGTCTCATCCTATGTCACTGTCAATGTAGCAACACTGTTACAGTCTTGTCACTGTCAATGTAGCAATGCTGTTACAGCCTTATCCTATGTCAGTGTCAATGTAGCAATACTGTTACAGCCTTGTCAGTGTCAGTGTAGCAATACTGTGACAGCCTTGCCACTGTCAATGTAGCAATACTGTCACAGCCTTGTCACTGTCAATGTAGCAATACTGTTACAGCCTTGTCACTGTCAATGTAGCAATACTGTCACAGCCTTGTCACTGTCATTGTAGCAATACTGTCACAGCCTTGTCACTGTCAATGTAGCAATACTGTCACAGCCATGTCACTGTTAATGTAGCAATACTGTTACAGCCTTGTCACTGTCAATGTAGCGATACTGTCACAGCTAGGCTCATCGCCACTATCTTTTTATGCACCGACTAAAGAGACCCGCTGGAAGACAGGTAGCTCTTGAACGCATTGTTGTTTGTGACAGAGGAATTGTTTTTGTGGGTGACGAACTGGTAACCCGCTAAATGCCAAGGAAATGATGAAGAGTCATGAAGTGGATTAGAGCCATTGGTGCTGGGACTGATTTCTGCATGTCATAGCAGCTGGCACCCTCCCCCCCAAAAAAAGTTAACGACAGAATTGGTCTGACTGTTTCGTGCAGTGCAGAGGCGGACAAGATAAACAGACAGACATCAAACCACCAAGGTTAGGCTGGTGGCTGTGTTAATAAAAGTTGGTACAAGCATGTCACCTCATGGATTGAATTCTCATTGAGAGAGAAAGGGTTGTTCATGTGTAGCTAGCCACCTGAAGAAGCTCTGGTGGACGACAAAACGAAGTGGAAAGGTGGGTGAGATGCTGGGGGTGGGGGTGGGGGAGGGGGAAGGGTAGATGAAACCACAGACAGAGTGCTGGCAGCTGCCCATTCTCTCATTCTGGCCATGGACTACTTTGCACTGCTGAAGGGTTGCAGCAAGGAAGGAATGATAGTACCCAGTAGCAGACGCTGTAAAACATGGTGGCACATACTCTGAGGTTACGTGCACGCAGTTCCAAGCTCTGTAATGTGATCATCCCTGACGCATATTTCCAGCACTGTTAGCTTCAGACATATGCATTCGCAGCCAGCTACTAAAGACAGGAGCCTACATGGGCCGGTGTGGGTGTCTTTGGCATGGCAGCAAAGACCTGACCACAGCGCCGGGGTCATGTCTAGGTCAGCCCTCTGGTAATATTCGTCCTGAAACCCTCGCTCATTCCACCTCATTCCGTATTCATTCATTCACTTATTAATACAATTAGTTGTCTCCCTTGTGCGCTGGAGCGACATGGGCCAAACCAAACATGGAGTAGTATGGATCTTTCCGCACGAAAAGCGCCTTCTTGATGACATTAAACCCGAAATCCAAGGGAGCACAATTTCAACCGCCTCTGAAAGAACAAGCGCGTCAGCAACAGGACATCTTCAACCTCATCAACGACCCACCTCTTCTTCTTGCTTGCGTTCGCACAAGGCTCGGAACACATGCTGCTGTAGCTGATGCGAGAGCAGGCCGGGCGTGGAAGAGGAGGGGTGGGGGGAGGGGTTGGTGGAGTGAAGAGATAGAGTAAAGCGAAAGGGAAGGGGGTGGGGAGGAGGGGGAAGGGAACATTCTACACGCGCGAGAGAGAAGAGATGCGCAGAGGGAGGGAGTAGGGAGAGGGGAAGGGAGTGTGATGAACGAAGATGCAGGTGAAAATTTTACCTGAAGCAGAGAAGTGCCAGACTACACGTATCTCGCGGCTCTACTAGCCTACAACGTAGGCCGGCCGCTTGCTCGCTCTGCTCTCAAACATCATCAGCTCCGCGCGCTTCCGAACACCAACCACGTGACCTCTCAAGCGCGCGAGAGAGGCGAGAGCGAGGTAGAGAGAGAGAGAGAGAGAGAGGGTGGTGTGCAAAGCGGGTGCACTCTCTCTCACTGAAAACATTTCTTCTCTCCTTGCAACTTTCTTTTTTTTTTTTTTGATTTTTTTTCGAAGCGGGATGGGTGGATGGCATCTGATTGTTCTTCGACTCCGCAGTTTGACCCTCCAGAAGGGTTTGTGACTGGATGCGAAGAGAGCAGAGTAGTAGAACTGCATTGACAGCAGCACAGTGTTGAGTTCGTACACCTCCGTTGGCTAATCTGTCGTCTGCTACATACAGGCAGCGAGGGGGCAAAGCGGAGGACTGTGCTGCAAGTGCCAGGAACAGGAAGGTTTCTTCTGGAAGTGTTTTTTTTTTTCTTTTTTGCAAGTGATGTTGTTACCTTCTTGTCCGTCATTGCTTTGAGCCAGGAGAAGGTGAGTGGCATGACTTTCAGTGAATTATTTCCTCCACTTTTACGTGTGTTGTTGTTTGTTGGCGGCTGGTTGATTTGTGTTCGAGACTCTCTCTTTCTCTCTTTCTCTCTCTCTCTCTCTCTCTCTCTCTCTCTCTCTCTCTCTCTCTCTCTCTCTCGCTCTCTCTCTCTCTCTTTTCGAAGAGTTTCTGCTTGTTTTGTTCTCTTTCGGTGTCTCACCCGGCCTTCTTGTTCTTGTTCTTCTTCTTCTTCTTCTTCTCCTCCGCCCCCGTCTCCTCCTCTTCTCTCTCTCTCTCTCTCTCTCTCTCTCTCTCTCTTCTTTTTTTTTTTCTCTTGGTCTCCCTGTTCCTGCCTGTCTGCCTGTCTCTGTTTGTGTATCTGTCTGTATGTCTGTGTGTCTCTGTGTATTTGCCCCCCCCCCCCCCTGTGAGTCTCTCTCTCTCTCTCTCTCTCTCTCTCTCTCTCTCTCTCAGTGTCTTCCTCTCCCTGTCTCCGTCTCTTTCCCTCTCTCTCTCTTCCAACTGTTTCTCCATCATCCACCCTTTCATACGCTTGCTTGCTTTCACTCTTTTCAAGAGAAAGCGTATTACTTGCGACCATACCACAGTTAGAGAGAGAGAGAGAAGAGGGGGAGAGGGAGAGAGAGAGAGAGAGAGAGAGAGAGAGAGAGAGGGAGAGAGATAGATAGAGAGAGAGAGAGGGAAGGAGGATGGGAGAGAGAGAGAGAGAGAGAGAGAGAGAGAGAGAGAGATAAACAACCCTTTTCTACAGAGGAGTGAAGAGGAGGTGTCGAGATTAGTCAGCTGAATGTCTCACACGCCCACTGACAGGGGAAATGACTGTCACTGGTAAAACACTAGGTACATACCAGCACACTGAGTGCACCTGCTAAACCCCGGGGTTCTTTGGGACTTACACAGGTCGTTCCGCTGTTTTTAGGTCTAAAATTTGGCTTATTTGGTGTGTGTGTGTGTGTGTGTGTGTGTGTGTGTGTGTGTGCCTGCGTGCGTGCGTGCATGCGTGCGTGCATGCGTATGTATGTGTGTGTGTATGTGTACTTTCTTTCTCAATCTCTCTCTCTCTCTCTCTCTCTCTCTCTCTCTCTCTTTCAGTCTCTCTGAGCGCGCGCGCATGTGTGTGACTGTGTATGTGTTCGTGCCATATTTTTTCTTGCATCTGTGTGTGTGTGTGTGTGTGTGTGTGTGTGTGTGTGTGAAGACGGATAGATGAGAGATAGAGATAGAGAAAGAGAGGGGAGAGAGAGAGAGAGAGAGAGAGAGAGACCGACCGACCGACCGACAGAGAAGAAGAAGAAGGGGAGGGGTTCCTATGACTATGCATACAGTCCGTGTCGTTAAGTCGCTGCTCAGTCAGTACCAGTACATAATTCGCTCCATCTTCGCTTCCTCCCCCCCCCTCCCCTCACACAACCATCTACCTCCCCTCTCCCATCGCCATCACTCCGCCTCCACCACCCCATCCCCCTACAACCGGTATATCACCCCCATCTTCTTCCCTACTCTACCCTCCATCCTGTCCCCCCTCCCTCAAACCTCGCCACCCCTCCCCCTGTCTTACCCCCCCCACCCCTCCTCTATGGCTGCAGCGATGGAGCAGTTGCTCATGCCGGGTGTTACGGCACGCCGGCTGGGCCTACTGTACTAGGCCTATGGCTGAGGCTGCAGACCCGACACACACTGTCCTTCCCGGTGATTCCGGGCACCTGGGGGGCTGCCTGATTGAGCGCGGATGGAGTGGCGGTGTTGTTGGACCCTGCGCTCTTGTTATTGCCCAGTTCATGGTAGCTGGTAGAGCCCTCCTTCTCTCTTCTGGACCTCCCTTCTTTCAGTGGGCTGGATGTGTGCTGTGTTGTATGGTTGTGTGTGTGTGTGTGTGTGTGTGTGTGTGTGTGTGTGTGTTGTGTGTGTGTGTGTGTGTGTGTGTGTGTGTGTTGTGTGTGTGTGTGTTTGTGTGTGTGTGTGTGTGGTGTGTGTGGTGTGTGTGGTGTGTGTGTGTGTGTGTGTGTGTGTGTGTGTGTCTGTGTGTGTGTGTGTGTGTGTGTGTGTGTGTGTAGTCTGAAGGTGTTTGGGGTGAAGTGAGGAGGGACGGAGAGAGAGAGAGGGGGGAGGGAGAGGGAGAGAGAGAGAGGAGAGAGAGAGAGAGAGGGGGAGAAAGAGAGAGAGGGAGAGAGAGAGAGAGAGAGAGAGAGAGAGAGAGGCTGGATTATTGAGGGTAACAGAGCACTGTACTCCAAGACGGCTGGTGCAGTGCTCGTTACACGGTGCGATGGGAGAGTGGTTCCGTTCTTCAGGTAGAGTTCCTCAGGGCTGCTGCCTTCTGTATCCCTCCCACTCTGTTCAGCATGTTCCTGGAACGTGTCACGGCTGATGCACTGTGCAGACTCATCACCTGTATTGAAGGACCGTAGCATCTCCGTCAAACACAAGATAAACCAGGCTCCAGCGTGCTCAGGTGAAGGACCACAGCATCTCCGTCAAACACAAGACCAGCCAGGCTCCAGCGAGCTCATGTGTGGTCCATCTTTGCTGTCCGCATAGCAAGACGTGGCTCCTCACAACTGATCTGGAAAGAAGAAACCAACCAAGCCATGGACAGGAGATGTTCCTTACTGCCTCCTAAACATCAGATACACTGATCTTATCACCTGTCTACCAGTGCACCAAATGAAAGCATCAAACATCAGATACACTGATCGTATCACCTGTCTACCAGTGCACCAAATGAAAGCATCAAGCAGCACATCGGACCATGCGAAGATCTTGCTGACAAGAAAACTACGTTTGCGGGAATGGGTGGTGTTTGTACGTGGGGGTTGGGGTTGGGAAGAAGACGAGTTTTTTTCCACCTTTTTTTCTGTTGTTTTCTTCACAGTGTAAAACATTGTAAAAAGTTGATAAAAATGTTAAAAAGAAAAAAAAAAGAAAAGAAAACTACACTGGTCACGTATGCAGTTTAAGAAGATCCAGTGGCCCTGCTCAAGCAATCCTCCAGGAACTGTGGAAGGAGAGAGACGGGAGAGAAGGGTGGGGGATGGAGGGGGCAGATAAAACGACGGACTGATGACGTTGCAGAATGGAAAGCGGAAAACGTCTGCAGGGACCCAGGCCTTGGCCCACAGCGACAGATCTGGAGGAGCCTGGAGAACTGTTCTTCACTGTGGTGTCCCCCAGTGACATCCTACTGACTTCACACAGCGACAAACCTGGAGGAACCTGAACTGTTCTTCACTGTGGTGTCCCCCAGTGACATCCTGCTGAGTTCACACAGCGACAGACCTGGAGGAACCTGAACTGTTCTTCACTGTGGTGTCCCCCTGTAACATCCTGCTGAGTTCACACAGCGACAGACCTGGAGGAACCTGAACTGTTCTTCACTGTGGTGTCCCCCTGTGACATCCTGCTGACTTCACACAGCGACAGATCTGGAGGAGCCTGGAGAACTGTTCTTCACTGTGGTGTCCCCCAGTGACTTCCTACTGAGTTCACACAGCGACAGACCTGGAGGAACCTGGAGAACTGTTCTTCACTGTGGTGTCCCCCTGTGACATCCTGCTGACTTCACACAGCGACAGACCTGGAGGACCTGGAGAACTGTTCTTCACTGTGGTTTCCCCCTGTGACATCTTGCTGAGTTCAGGGAGAAGAAAGAAAGAAAGAAAAAAAAAAGAAACTCAACGGAGAGATAAACGTGGAACGAAGAAATTGATAGATGAAAATGTGTGTGTGTGTGTGGTGTGTGTGTGTGTGTGTGTGTGTGTGTTGTGAGAGAGAGAGAGAGAGAGAGAGAGAGAGAGAGAGAGAGAGACAGACAGACAGACAGATCAGAGAGAGAGAGAGAGAGAGAGAGAGAGAGAGAGAGGGTGAGAGAGAGGTAATCACGGGCGTGAAGGGGGTGGAATGCAGCAGGGGTGGTGCAGCTGGTGGTGTCGCTCACCTGACATCCGTTCAACGGGTTTCTCATCGTCATCTCACCTGACATCCGTTCAACGGGTTTCTCATCGTGATCTCACGCTTTATTGGAAGTATGTCATAATGCGACCCGAAGAAATACCCCAAAGGCCTTTTAGACCCAGCAGACCCACAGGGCTTCGCCTCACCAATCGGCAGTGCCACAGGCAGCACTGCTAGCGAGCATCCTCTCCTGTCCGTAGAATCAACCCGACGTGCGGTAGTCCACAATGAAGCAGCCCCACACAGCAGCATCTCATTAAATGCAATGTCAAGGCAAAAGAATAGCTCCATGAAAAGTTCATAACCACAAAGGATATATTCAAACTATTAGCGTTTAACATTCTGTCATGTACATGTCCACTTACATAAACCAAACTGAACCTCTCTGTACCGCACCGACAGGTTATGGTAATATTCAATTAATCAGTTCTCATCCTAGAGACATTTCCCGCTTTCCTTTAATTTTCTTTTCAAAGGCATTTTACATGTATCACGAGCACGTACAATAAGAAACTCTCCATATATGGAGTTACCACATCCATTAGCTGTGCTGGCGAACACAGGGTAGCAACGAAACTCCCGTGGATTTTCAGAATTTTCACCAACTTAGACGCTATGTAAAGTTATTCGTCCTGGAATGCCGATGATGTTAGTCTAAGCAAAGACGTACTGTATTTGGTCCAAGCTAATAATTGTAAATCGGTTCTACCTGTCCGTTGGATACTGAATTAGACCCTCTGGTTTTACGATGAATATGAGAGAACGTGAATGACGTAGACAACCCAAATAGGTCTGCCATATGAAATCTGTTCAAACAGTCGTCAGTGAAAGGGTCTTTTGAAAGTATCCCAACAACGGTAAAACATGTGCTTTAACAACGAGAATGAAACTGAACCCGTCGGTTACTGTCCGCGCTCCGTTCCAGAGGTCGCTGCGCTCACTGAGAAATGCTCTCCCAGAGAAAGGGGGAGAACTTGCTGCGCGCTCGTTCATGTAGCCACAAAATGTACCCCAGAATTCTAGCAGAGTTTGGGGACTCTGTTATGTCATTGGTCGACCTTTAAAACCTGGCTTGTGGAGTTGTGCTTCTATACTCCGTGTGGATTCAGTTTCCAAAAGGCTACGTGCCACGAATGTGCTCACACATGCTCAGTTATGCTATTACCTACTCTTTGCGCCATTTAAGGACGTAAACTATACACTAAAATGCCCACCCTCAAAGGCCGTAACATACAGAAAAAAAAATCATTCTGTATACAGTAAACATGTTCCTCGACTTACATCTTGATTCTCTGTTGATGTGTGACCTTTAATCAACGAGTGTATGTGTTTTGTCTGGCACAGTGTACAGACTCAGAGTAATCTGTGCATGTATTCGTGAGATATCACCTCATCCTCTTCCCGGGAAAAAAATCACACTGTAAACATAAACAGAGGGTAACCCGGCCTGGTTGTTGATGTATCTTCTGCAAGAAAGGCAGGTGGGAGGGAGAGGAGAGGGAGGGTGCGGATGAAAGGGTAGGGGTTGGAGGGTGATGACGAGAAGGAGAGCGGATAGAAAGTGATTGATTGTGATGTGGTGGTGGTGGGAGCTCAGATTGAGAACCACCACTAGTACTGTATTAGAATAGCATGGAATAAGATGAAACAGAAGTCTAAGAGAGAGAGAGAGAGAGAGAGAGAGAGAGAGAGAGAGAGAGAGAAGGGGAGAGGAGAGATGTGTGTGTGTGTGTGTGTGTGTGTGTGTGTGTGTAGAGAGATGAGAGAGAGAGAGAGAGAGAGGAGAGAGAGAGAGAGAGAGAGACAGACAGACAGACAGACACAGAGAAAGACAGACAGAAAGAGAGAGAGATGTAACAATATCGTACTCGCTAACAAATAATACTTCACGGGGCAAACCAGTGTTAACACAACAATGCACCCCCCAATGCATACATCAACATTCCATTGCAGAGACTGCGTGGGCCTTAATATGTAGGTCAGTATACATACACCTACACAGTGGTTTGATGGTGGAGAAAAGTGATGGTGGTTGGGAGGTGGTTGGTGTGTGAAAGTCAGTATGGAGGAGGTAGTGATTAAGTCGTTGTTGTGGGAGGTGGTAATGTTGTGCTGGTGGCGTAGAGAAGATTGGAAGTGTATTTAGTTTGGTGACGTGGATTTGATGACTGGAGTCTGGACAGGAAGCTTTTATGGTGCACTGACGTGGATTTGACTGGATTTGGATAGGAGGATTTTATGGTGCATTGACGTGGACTTGATGACTGGATTTGGATAGGAGGATTTTATGGTGCATTGACGTGGACTTGATGACTGGAGTCTGGAAAAGAGGCTTTTATGGTGCATTGACGTGGATTTGATGACTGGATTTGGATAGGAGACTTTTATGGTGCATTGACGTGGACTTGATGACTGGAGTCTGGAAAGGAGGCTTTTATGGTGCATTGACGTGGACTTGATGACTGGAGTTTGGATAGGAGGCTTTTATGGTGCATTGACGTGGACTTGACTGGAGTTTGGATAGGAGGCTTTTATGGTGCATTGACGTGGACTTGACTGGAGTCTGGATAGGAGGCTTTTATGGTGCATTGACGTGGACTTGACTGGAGTTTGGATAGGAGGCTTTTATGGTGCATTGACATGGACTTGATGACTGGAGTTTGGATAGGAGGCTTTTATGGTGCATTGACGTGGACTTGATGACTGGAGTTTGGATAGGAGGCTTTTATGGTGCATTGACGTGGACTTGATGACTGGAGTCTGGATAGGAGGCTTTTATGGTGCATTGACGTGGACTTGACTGGTTTGGCTAGAAGGCTTTTATGGTGCATTGACGTGGACTTGATGACTGGAGTCTGGACAGGAGGCTTTTATGGTGCATTGACGTGGACTGACTGGTTTGGCTAGAAGCTTTTTGTGCATTGACGTGGACTGATGACTGAGTCTGGATAGGAGGCTTTTATGGTTGCATTGACGTGGACTGATGACTGGAGTTTGGATAGGAGGCTTTATGATGCATTGACGTGACTTGATGTCTGGAGTTGATAGGAGGCTTTTATGTGCATTGACGTGGACTTGATGACTGGAGTTTGGATAGGAGGCTTTTGTGATGCATTGACATGGACTTGATGACTGGAGTCTGGATAGGAGTTTTATTGCATTGAGTGGATTTGATGACAGGAGTCTGGATAGGAGGCTTTTATGGTGCATGAAGTCGAGTGTACTCGAGGTTCTCCACTGCTAAAGCACAGGCAGCCACGTGACCCAGTATTGCCAGTTGCGTGTGAGAAGCAAACACAACAAGACAATCCCACCTGAAGAAGGAGGGACTCCGCCAGGTTCTGTGTTCCCAGTACACGCCGTACGACAATTACCACACGTCAGGTGTACTGATCATGTCTCCTGAGAACGCGTGCACCAAAACATCAAGCAACACATCGCAGTAATGAAGATCTGCTGACATGAGTCAAGAACATGACGTTGTCAGGTCAGTGAACAAGATCCTCTGGCTTACCAAGCAATCCTTCAGAGAACTGTTGAGGGGAGGAGTTGGAGGTGAAGTCGGGAAAACCATGCAGAATGGACAGGAGAAACACTCGCAGAGATGGAGGCCGACGATAGACGTGCGCTTCACCAACGGTCAGTGCCACAACCAGACGGACTGAAATCTTGTACAGAGCTGGAACAGGTCTGGCATCAATCGGCTAAAACAAGGACATTTTCAGGAGCGGACCTCAGACCTGACCATGACCGAAGAACGTTAAAATGTCGTTGAAAAAAAGTGAAAAAATAGCCGTCTTGAATTCAGTGTTGACAAACTGAAAGATTCAGACATCGCTGAACGGTGTCATGCGGCCGTTGGAGGAAAATTCGTCCCGCTGCTATTGTTTGAAGAACTTGAAGCCCTGACAAACTATGTCAGCAGAGTGATTTACACAGTCTGGCGTGAGGCACTATCGGCCACAGAGTACTAATCAAACAAAGCTTATCAATCCCATCCAGCAAGTGTACTTAAAAAGCAACAGATACAGGCCTCACAAGGGTGTACTACTGGACGAGTGGCTCCATGCTTATACCTGGTTTTCATGAGGGACGCATTTGTATCTCCCGCTCTGTTAAACATTCCTAGACCGCATCGTGACTGATGCACATAAAGGTCATAACAGCGCAGTGAGCTATGGATGACGAACCATCGCGAACCTTATCTTTTCAGACGACTCTGATGGCCTGTCAGACAATACTACAGAACTGGCAATACTTGTTGAAGGACTGGGCCTGTCAGACAATACTACAGAACTGGCAACACTTGTTGAAAGACTGGGCCTGTCAGACAATACTACAGAACTGGCAACACTTGTTGAAAGATGGGCCTGTCAGACAGTACTACAGAACTGGCAACACTTGTTGAAAGACTGGGCCTGTCAGACAATACTACAGAACTGGCAACACTTGTTGAAAGACTGGGCCTGTCAGACAGTACTACAGAACTGGCAACACTTGTTGAAAGACTGGGCCTGTCAGACAATACTACAGAACTGGCAACACTTGTTGAAAGACTGGGCCTGTCAGACAATACTACAGAACTGGCAACACTTGTTGAAAGACTGGGCCTGTCAGACAATACTACAGAACTGGCAACACTTGTTGAAGACTGGGCCTGTCAGACAATACTACAGAACTGGCAACACTTGTTGAAGACTGGGCCACAATACTACAGAACTGGCAACACTTGTTGAAGGACTGGGCCGCAACAATACTACAGAACTGGCAACACTTGTTGAAGGACTGGGCCCACAATACTACAGAACTGGCAACACTTGTTGAAGGACTGGGCCACAATACTACAGAACTGGCAACACTTGTTGAAGGACTGGGCCACAATACTACAGAACTGGCAACACTTGTTGAAGACTGGGCCTGTCAGCATACTACAGAACTGGAACACTTGTTGAAGACTGGGCCTGTCAGACAATACTACAGAACTGGCAACACTTGTTGAAGGACTGGGCCACAATACTACAGAACTGGCAACACTTGTTGAAGGACTGGGCCACAATACTACAGAACTGGCAACACTTGTTGAAGGACTGGGCCTGGCAGACAATACTACAGAACTGGAACACTTGTTGAAGGACTGGGCCTGTCAAGCAATACTACAGAACTGGCAACACTTGTTGAAGGACTGGGCTCAAAAATACTACAGAACTGGCAACACTTGTTGAAGGACTGGGCCTGTCAGACAATACTACAGAACTGGCAACACTTGTTGAAGGACTGGGCCACAATACTACAGAACTGGCAACACTTGTTGAAGGACTGGGCCTGGCAGACAATACTACAGAACTGGCAACACTTGTTGAAGGACTGGGCCTGTCAGACAATACTACAGAACTGGCAACACTTGTTGAAGGACTGGGCCTGTCAGACAATACTACAGAACTGGCAACACTTGTTGAAGGACTGGGCCTGCAGACAATACTACAGAACTGGCAACACTTGTTGAAGGACGGGCCTGGCAACAATACTACAGAACTGGCAACACTTGTTGAAGGACTGGGCCCACATACTACAGAACTGGCAACACTTGTTGAAGGACTGGGCCGTCAGACAATACTACAGAACGGCAACACTTGTTGAAGGACTGGGCCACAATACACAGAACTGGCAACACTTGTTGAAGGACTGGGCCACAATACTACAGAACTGGCAACACTTGTTGAAGGACTGGGCTGCAACAATACTACAGAACTGGGAACACTTGTTGAAGGACTGGGCCACAATACTA
>CM065746.1:35809196-35824196 GCA_033310375.1 Conus canariensis | reverse complement strand
GTCTCTCTCTTTCTCTGTGTCTCTGTCTGTCTGTCTCTGTGTCTCTGTCTGTCTCTTTCTCTGTCTGTCTCTGTCTCTGTCTCTCTCTCTTCCCTCCCTCCCTTCCCGCACCTTCACCTCATCTGTCTGTCCTGTCCAGCCTGTTCAACAGGAGCGTAGATCGATCGCCATGAACTGCACAAACAAACAAACGGAATGGAGTTTCAGAACCACCCGGAAACTATCGTAACGGACCCGTGGACCTGAGTGTGATTTTGGATCGTCATGAAGTGCCGCTGTAAAACGGAATGCAGTTTCAGAACCACCCGGATACCCCGTCCTGAACTAGCGTCACGGACCCGTGCACCTGAGTGTGATTTGGCTGGTCGTCAACTGCCGCCATGAAATCGAGATGGGCATCACAAAAATGTCGTCCTCCAAATAACACAACGGAAGGTTTTCACAGAGTATTGGATTCTCTGTATAATGTCCACAATCCAGCGTAGTTGTTTATGTTCCGGTTTTTTTTGTGTATGTCATTGTCTACGAATAATAAATATATCAGCAAAATGTAAAACGAACAAAGCAGAAAAAAAACCCACTCACGTAAACATTTGTAATCTATACCATTAGAGAGCAACAACAACAGCAACAACATAACAACAACAAAAGCCAGACTTTTTTCTTTTCTTTTCCTTTTTTTTTTTTATCAGAGTATTACAAATTAACAAGTCACAAGACAGCAGTAGTACGAACAAAGAGATACTAACCAAACAAACCTAAACAAGATCGTGTTCTTCAATGTTTTAGTTATGTTGTTTCCGTCACTGTAGCGTTGCTGTTTTACCTCAAATATATTCAAGTGGAAGCTGATTGCCCAGTTCGTGTTGTAGCCTTTCCATTGACATATAACAATAGGTTGTTACCTTGATATCAGGGGACGTAGAATAAGATTTTAAAAAGTGCGCAAATCGCGCGTCTGCAACGGTTGTAAGCACGTGCAGAGCACGCGGCGGGCAGGGAGGTGACATTGCGCTGCCGCGCGCGCTCCTCGCGAAAGAAGATGCGATGAGCGCAGAGGGACACCAGGGGTGCACTCACAGTCCAGAGGTCAGGGTGTAAGTTCACTGCCGACTACAGGTGGATGTCAGGTCAGAACAGGTATAAACCACCCGGAGCATTGCTGACACTGGCACCTGACAGCCAGAAGTACCCAGAACATGGGGCCACCTGCAGGCACTGGCGGCTGATAGACCTTTGGCACCAGAGGATCCTCAGAACCCAGACACTCCTAGGCTCCGGTTGAGTGTCTCCGTTCGTGGAGAACTTGGCTGACAGATCTGGATGTTTGTGCTTTTCTTCTAAGTGCCTAGCTTAGGCTCCGGTTGAGTGTCTCCGTTCGTGGAGAACTTGGCTGACAGATCTGGATGTTTGTGCTTTTCTTCTAAGTGCCTAGCTAGGCTCCGGTTGAGTGTCTCCGTTCGTGGAGAACTTGGCTGACAGATCTGGATGTTTGTGCTTTTCTTCTAAGTGCCTAGCTAGGCTCCGGTTGAGTGTCTCCGTTCGTGGAGAACTTGGCTGACAGATCTGGATGTTTGTGCTTTTCTTCTAAGTGCCTAGCTAGGCTCCGGTTGAGTGTCTCCGTTCGTGGAGAACTTGGCTGACAGATCTGGATGTTTGTGCTTTTCTTCTAAGTGCCTAGCTAGGCTCCGGTTGAGTGTCTCCGTTCGTGGAGAACTTGGCTGACAGATCTGGATGTTTGTGCTTTTCTTCTAAGTGCCTAGCTAGGCTCCGGTTGAGTGTCTCCGTTCGTGGAGAACTTGGCTGACAGATCTGGATGTTTGTGCTTTTCTTCTAAGTGCCTAGCTAGGCTCCGGTTGAGTGTCTCCATTCGTGGAGAACTTGGCTGACAGATCTGGATGTTTGTGCTTTTCTTCTAAGTGCCTAGCTAGGCTCCGGTTGAGTGTCTCCATTCGTGGAGAACTTGGCTGACAGATCTGGATGTTTGTGCTTTTCTTCTAAGTGCCTAGCTAGGCTCCGGTTGAGTGTCTCCATTCGTGGAGAACTTGGCTGACAGATCTGGATGTTTGTGCTTTTCTTCTAAGTGCCTAGCTAGGCTCCGGTTGAGTGTCTCCATTCGTGGAGAACTTGGCTGACAGATCTGGATGTTTGTGCTTTTCTTCTAAGTGCTGCTGGACATCCAAACAAACGACAGGAGAAAGAGAGAGAGAGAGAGAGAAGGAGAGAGAGAGAGAGAGAGAGGAGAGAGAGAGAATGTAGTACTTATAGGCCAGTAAGAAAGACGCAATGCGCAACACGCGCGTGCGCGCGCGCGCGCACACACACAAAACACACACCACCGCGCGCGCGCGCGCGCGCGCGCGTGCGCGCACACGCAAACACACACACTTACACACAGACTTACACACACACACACACACACACACACACACACACACACACACACACACACACACACACACCAAAAGAGAGAGAGAGAGAGAGAGAGAGAGAGAGAGAAGTCCCTATATATTAGCGCAAAGCAGAATTCGAATGTAATTAATTAGCTCAGGATCAAAAGGCAACCATTCCCTCAAAGGAATACGAGCTTTGTAACGCTGTCAGAAATGTAAAAAAAGAATAAATATTACAAACACAGTCGAGTGACATTCAGTAGCAATATTCAATACGAAGTCAGGATAGTACGTTTCTCTTTGAGAGAGAGAGAGAGAGAGAGAAGAGAGAGAGAGAGAGAGAGAGAGAGAGAGAGAGAATATTCATTACGAAGCCAAGATAGTACATTGCTCTCTTGGGAGAGAGAGAGAGAGAGAGAGAGAGAGAGAGAGAGAGAGAGAGAGAGAGAGAGAGAATGTGAACCCGTGCAATTGACGCCCCTGAAAGACAATCAAGAGCTCTGAGGTCAGGGTTGCCAGTAGCTCCACCAATGACATGGGATCGGTAACAACGAATTTGAAACATGCCCCCCCCCCCCCCCCTTCCCCCAGGCCAACGCGTTTCGACCAAAGGTTCCCGGCGTGTGTCTGTCTGTCTGTGTCTGGCTCCCTTGCTGTCCATGTGTTGTGAATTAGCGACGTGTTTAAAAAAAAAACAAAAAAAACGTGACTCAAGGCCAGATCGCTTCAGCTGTGAGAACAGTGAGCGTTTTTCATCCCCATGTGCGCCTGCCCCCCCCCCTCCCCCCCCCCCTTTGCTCCTTTCTTTCTTCCCTCTCTCATTCTATCTCTACGCCTACTCTTTCTTTTTTTTTTCTTTTTTCTTTTCTTTGCATCTCTCTCTCTCTCTCTCTCTCTCTCTCTCTCTCTCTCTCTCTCTCTCCTCTCTCTCTCTGTGACTCTCTCTCTGCCTCTCTGTCCCTCTGCCTCTGTCTGTCTCCTGTGTGTTTATTTACCTCTCTCTCTTTCTCTTCCTATTGTCTGTCCGTCACACTCCCTCAATCCCTCCCCACTCTCTCTCTTTGTCTTTGTATGTTACTGTCTGGATCTGTCTCTCTGTTTCTGTGTCTGTCTGCCTGTCTCTCCTTCTCTTCCTCCCACCCCCCTCTCTCTCCCTGTCCTACTTTATCTCCTGCAGCTCCCCCCCTCTCTCTCTCTCTCTCTGGACCCCCATCTCCCCTGCTCCCTCACCCCTCTTTCATTCAGTCTGTCTGTCTGTCTGTCTGTCTCTGTCTCTGTCTCAGCCTCTCTCTCTCTCTCTCTCTCTCTCTCTCTCTCTCTCTCTCTCTCTCTCTCTCTCTCTCCTTCTATCTCTTCATTCTCTCTTCTCTCTGTATGGCTGTGGCCCCCGTACCTGTGTGTATGTGTGTATTGATGTCACCGACTGCGGATTGTTGGTTGTGGCTGATGGCCAAGGCCTAAAGCAACAGCAGGTCTGAATGGAAACACGTCTTTTATACACGGCAATGTCACCTCTGGGGAAAAAACCCTGCCTGCCTGTCTGTCTGTCTGTCTGTCTGTCTGTCTGTCTGTCTGTCTCTCTCTCTGTGGCTTTGTTCCCCCCTCCCTGCCCTCCGCTTTCCCTCCCCTCCCTCTTTCTTCCTCCCATCCCCCTCCCTCTTTCTGTGTGTCTCCCTGCCTCTTTCATCTTCGTCTCATTCTCTGTCTCTCTCTGTCTGTCTGTCTCCCCTCTTTCCTCTCTCCACCGCTTCCCACCTTTCTGTCTTGCTCCCACTCTCGTTGTCTCTTACGTATTGTCTCTGTCTCTGTCTGTATCTGTCTGTCTGTCTGTCTGTCTCTTTCTGTGTGTGTGTGTGTGTGTGTGTGTGTGTGTGTGTGTGTGTGTTGTGTGTGTGTGTTTCTCTCTTACTCTCTCTCTCTCTGTCTCTGCTTGTCTGTCTGTGTGCCCCCCCCCCTTCTCTCTCTATCTGTGTGTGTGTGTGTGTGTGTGTGTGTGTGTGTGTGTGTGTGTGTGATATGCACAACAGAGGGTAAAGAGGGAAGGAGAGGGGTGGGCGGGTGGCAGGGCGGTGTGGGTGAGGGGGGTGAAGGGGTTCACTCTCAGCAAAGAGATGTCCTGACGCAATTCACTTTGTAATGTTAGCCATGTATAGAAATCACGTGTTTACATTTTTCTTTTGCTGATAATTAATACAGTATTTCCCCTCCCCCTCCTCCCCCGCTCGCAAGAGTGTTTGTTATGTGTGTGGTAGACGGTAGTTTGAAAACACCCCCTCTTCCCCGCCCACCCCTCCCCCCCTCCCCCCTTGTAGTCTTTTCATGTCCTCCCATCCGCACGCAACACGGGTCCTGACGTTCCTTGCGTCTGTGTCAGAGACATCCATGGTCTGTATCAGAGACATCCAGGGTCTGTATCAGAGACATCCAGCGTCTGTATCAGAGACATCCAGCGTCTGTATCAGAGACTTCCTTGCGTCTGTGTCAGAGACATCCATGGTCTGTATCAGAGACATCCAGCGTCTGTATCAGAGATCCAGGGTATGTATCATAAGATCCATAGTCTGTATCAGAGACATCCAGGGTCTGTATCATAAGATCCATGGTCTGTATCAGAGACATCCAGGGTCTGTATCAGAGACATCCAGGGTCTGTATCAGAGACATCCAGGTCTGTATCATAAGATCCTAGTCTGTCAGAGCTCAGTCTGTATCATAAGATCCATAGTCTGTATCAGAGACATCCAGGGTCTGTATCAGAGACATCCAGGTCTGTATCAGAGACATCCAGGTCTGATAATAAGATCCATGTCTGTATCAGAGACATCCAGGTCTGTATCAAGATCCTAGTCTGTATCAGAGACATCCAGGGTCTGTTCAGAGACATCCAGGTCTGTATCAGAGACATCCAGGGTCTGTATCATAAGATCCATAGTCTGTATCAGAGACATCCAGGGTCTGTATCATAAGATCCATAGTCTGTATCAGAGACATCCAGGGTCTGTATCAGAGACATCCAGGGTCTGTATCAGAGACATCCAGGGTCTGTATCAGAGAGATCCATAGTCTGTATCAGAGACATCCAGGGTCTGTATCAGAGACATCCAGGGTCTGTATCATAAGATCCATAGTCTGTATCAGAGACATCCAGGTCTGTATCATAAGATCCAGTCTGTATCAGAGACATCCAGGGTCTGTATATAAGATCCAGTCTGATCAGAGAATCCAGGGTCTGTATCAAAGACATCCATGGTCTGTATCAGAGACATCCAGGGTCTGTATCAGACATCCAGGTCTGTATCAGAGACGTCCAGGGTCTGTATCATAAGATCCATGGTTGTATCAGAGAATCCATGGTCTGTATCAGAGACATCCAGGTCTGTTCAGAGACATCCAGGGTCTGTGTCAGAGACATCCAGGGTCTGTATCAGAGACATCCAGGGTCTGTATCATAAGATCCATTGTCTGTATCAGAGACATCCAGGTCTGTATCAGAGACATCCAGGTCTGTATCATAAGATCCATAGTCTGTATCCGAGACATCCATGGTCTGTATAGAGACATCCAGGGTCTGTATCAGAGACATCCAGGGTCGTATCATGATCCATAGTCTGTATCCGAGACATCCAGGTCTGTATCAAGAATCCAGGGTCTGTATCAGAGACATCCATGGTCTGTATCATAAGATCCATAGTCTGTATCAGAGACATCCAGGGTCTGTATCGAGACATCCAGGGTCTGTATCATAAGATCCATGGTCTGTATCCGAGGACATCCATGGTCTGTATCAGAGACATCCATGGTCTGTATCAGAGAATCCAGGGTCTGTATCAAGAGACATCCAGGGTCTGTATCAGAGACATCCAGGGTCTGTATCATAAGATCCATGGTCTGTATCAGAGACATCCATCTGTACAGATGGGTCTGTATCAGAGACATCCAGGGTCTGTATCATAAGATCCATAGTCTGTATCAGAGACATCCATGGGTCTGTATCAGAGACATCCAGGGTCTGTATCATAAGATCCAGGTCTGTATCAGTAAGATCCATGGTCTTGCATCAGAGAGATCCATGGTCTGTATCATAAGAATCCAGGTCTGTATCAGAGACATCCATGGTCTGTATCAGAGAGATCCATGGTCTGTATCATAAGATCCATGGTCTGTATCAGAGACATCCATGGTCTGTATCAGAGACATCCATGGTCTGTATCATAAGATCCATAGTCTGTATCAGAGAGATCCATGGCCTGTATCAGAGACATCCATGGTCTGTATCATAAGATCCATAGTCTGTATCATAAGATCCATGGTCTGTATCATAAGATCCATAGTCCGTATCAGAGACACCCAGGGTCTGTATCAGAGAGATCCATGGTCTGTATCATAAGATCCATAGTCTGTAACATAAGATTCATGGTCTGTATCAGGGAGATCCATGGTCTGTATCAGAGACATCCAGGGTCTGTATCTGGACATCCATGGTCTGTATCATAAGATCCATGGTCTGTATCAAGAGATCCATGGTCTGTATCAGAGACATCCATGGTCTGTATCAGAGACATCCATGGTCTGTATCATAAGGATCCATAGTCTGTATCAGAGACATCCATAGTCTGTATCCGAGACATCCATGGTCTGTATCATAAGATCCATAGTCTGTATAAGAGAGATCCATGGTCTGTATCAGAGAGATCAATGGTCTGTATCACAAGATCCATGGTCTGTATCATAAGATCCATGGTCTGTATCAGAGAGATCCATGGTCTGTATCATAAGATCCAGGGTCTGTATCATAAGATCCATAGTCTGTATCAGACAAATCTATGGTCTGTATCATAAGATCCATGGTCTGTATCATAAGATCCATGGCCTGTATCAGAGAGATTCATGGTCTGTATCAGACAAATCTATGGTCTGTATCATAAGATCCATGGTCTGTATCAGAGAGATCCATGGTCTGTATCAGAGAGATCCATGGTCTGTATCATAAGATCCATGGTCTGTATCAGATAGATCCATGGTCTGTATCATAAGATCTATGGTCTGTATCATAAGATCTTGGTCTGTATCAGAGAGATCCACGGTCTGTATCAGAGAGATCCACGGTCTGTATCAGAGAGATCCATGGTCTGTATCAGAGAGAACCCTTAATCTGTATCATAAGATCCATGGTCTGTATCAGAAAGATCCTTGGTCTGTATCAGAGAGATCCATGGTCTGTATCATAAGATCCATGGTCTGTACCATAAGATCCATGGTCTGTATCAGAGAGATCCATGGTCTGTATCATAAGATCCATGGTCTGTATCATAAGATCCATGGTCTGTATCAGAGAGATCCATGGTCTGTATCATAAGATCCAAAATCTGTATCATAAGATCCATGGTCTGTATCAGAGAGATCCATGGTCTGTATCAGAGAGATCCATGGTCTGTATCAGAGATCTATGGTCTGTATCAGAGAGACCCATGGTCTGTATCATAAGATCCATGGTCTGTATCATAAGATCCATGATGTGTATCAGAGAGATCCATGGTCTGTATCAGAGAGATCCATGGTCTGTTTTATAAGATCCAGTGTCTCTGTCAGAGAGATCCATGGTCTGTATCATAAGACCCAAGGTCTGTATCAGAGAGATCCATGGTCTGTATCAGAGAGATCCATGGTCTGTATCATAAGATCTATGGTCTGTATCAGATAGATCCAAGGTCTGTATCAGAGAGATCCATGGTCTGTATCAGAGAGATCCATGGTCTATATCAGAGAGATCCATAATCTGTATCATAACATCCATGGTCTGTATCAGAGAGATATCTCCATGGTCTGTATCAGAGGGATGCATTGTCTGTATCATAAGATCCATGGTCTGTATCAGAGAGATCCAAGGTCTGTATCATAAGATCCAAGGTCTGTATCATAAGATCCATAGTCTGTATCAGAGAGATCTGTGGTCTGTATCGGAGAGATCCATGGTCTGTATCATAAGATCCATGGTCTGTATCAGAGAGATCTGTGGTCTGTATCAAAGAGATCCATGGTCTGTATCAGAGAGATCTGTAGTCTGTATCAGAGAGGTCCATGGTCTGTATCAGAGATCCATGGTCTGTATCAGAGAGATCCATGGTCTGTATCATAAGATCTATGGTCTGTATCAGAGATCCATGGCCTGTATCAGAGAGATCTATAGTCTGTATCAGAGAGATCCATGGTCTGTATCAGAGATCTATGGTCTGTATCATAAGATCCATGGTCTGTATCAGAGATATCCATGGTCAGTATCATAGAGATGTATGGTCTGTATCAGAGAGATTTGTGGTCTGTATCAGAGATCTATGGTCTGTATCAGAGAAATCCATGGTCTGTATAGTGAGATCTGGGTCTGTATCAGAGAGATCTGTGGTCTCTGTCATAAGATCCATGGTCTGTATAATAAGATCCATGGTCTGTATCATAAGATCCATGGTCTGTATCAGAGAGATCCATGGTCTGTATCAGAGAGATCCATGGTCTGTATCAGAGAGATCCATGGTCTGAGAAGTCCAATGGTCTGTATCATAAGATCCATGGTCTGTATCATAAGATCCATGGTCTGTATCATAAGATCCATGGTCTGTATCAGAGAGATCTGTAGTCTGTATCAGAGAGATCCATGGTCTGTATCAGAGAGATCCATGGTCTGTATCAGAGAGATCCATGGTCTGTATCAGAGATCCATGGTCTGGGTCAGAGAGATCTATGGTCTGTATCAGAGATCCGTGGTCTGTACCAGAGAGATCCGTGGTCTGTATCAGAGAGATCTGTTGTCTGTATCAGAGAGATCCATGGTCTGTATCAGAGAGATCCATGGTCAGTATCAGAGATCCATGGTCTGTATCAGAGATCCATGGTCTGTATCATAAGATCCATGGTCTGTATCAGAGAGATCTGTGGTCTGTATCATAAGATCCATGGTCTGTTTCAGAGATCTATGGTCTGTATCAGCGAGATCTGTGGTCTGTATCATAAGATCCATGGTTTGTATCAGAGATATATGGTCTGTATCAGAGAGATCTGTGGTCTGTATCATAAGATCCATGGTCTGTATCAGAGATCTATGGTCTGTATCAGAGAGATCAGTGGTCTGTACCCTATCCACATGCTGTGTACGGAACACTAAAAGTCCAAATGGTGGCACAACTGCATGAGCATCTCTTCGTGGATTAGTTTAATTGAATATTCGCGTGTATCTGAGACCGTAACTGCACCCGCATTATTATGAGCGAGAAATTGCGAATAGCGGTCGGAAATTGGGCGTGCAGTTTCGCCCGCATTTAGTCTTCAGGCACTGCAAACCTTGGACTGGAAATGAGAGAGAGAGAGAGAGAGAGAAGAGAGAGAGAGAGAGAGAAGAGAGAGAGAGAGCTCAGAACTCAGATGGTTTAATCATGTAAAGGCCATTGTTTTTTTATGAAGGGGGGTATGGATAACATAACGAGAGAGAGAGAGAGAGAGAGAGAGAGAGAGAGAGAGAGAGAGAGAGAGAGAGAGAGAGAGATTCAGATTCAGATGTTATATTCTGATATGCCTTGGCCCTTCAGAATCGGGATAGACATGAAACATAAGAGAGTCGCTCTACCAAATTCATAATTATGATTACGTTGCACAAATGCTTCACCTTTTGAAAGCTTTGTATAAATAAACTGCAAACTGGAGAGAGAGAGAGAGAGAGAAGAGAGAGAGAGAGAGAGAGAGAGAGAGAGGACAGACAGACAGACAGACAGACAGACAGACAGACAGACAGACAGACAGAACAGACAGAGTCTGACTACAATTTGCCATTCCAACCTTTTCAGTGTTATGAGAAAAAGTTCGGGCGCACTCGGATCGTGTATATTCCGGCCAAAAATGTCGCAGGCACTTGTTGACCAATCAGCGAGCGAAGAGATACGTGCACTATTTTTGCAGCCGCAGTAGGGTCTATTGGCATTCCACAAAATAATGTCTCCACCCCGCCAGAACAAGTCCTCCAACCCCTCTATCCGCCCTTGGCTTGCTGGCTGGCTCCTCTTCTCTTCACATGTGCTGCCGATTTTCTTCTAACTTTGTCAGTCCGCCACGAATTGTAAACCCCCCACATCCCGCCCCCTCGCCCCCTCCCCCCCACCTTCCCCTTCCCTCCCCTGCCCCCTTCCTTCCTCCTCTCCGCCAAAGTCCTTGGGTACAGTTCCTGCAACATTCCAGGATCTTCTTATTCTCCCCTTTTCTTTACCCCCCCCCCCCTCTCTCTCTCTGTCTCTCTCTTCCCTACTCCTCTTCATTGCAGCTTTTTCTCATCACGGTTGTTGGTTTGTTTGCACCCATTAGTTCTTCTTCTTCTTCTTCTTCTTCTTCTTCTTCTTCTTCTTCTCTCCTCCTCCTCCTCCTCCTCTCTCTTCTTCTTCTTCTTCTTCTTCTTCTTCTTCTTCTTCTTCTTTCTTCTTCTTCTTCTTCTTCTTCACATAGCCTCTGTGTTTTTGGCACCTGTGTATGTTCTTTCTGCATTGAGGGTCCCCCCCTCCTCCCCATCCAGCCAAACGGCCTGGCTGAAAATAGCTGATGCCTCTGCTTTGGGATGGAGTGTCATCAACATGCCGCCCAAATTATCTACCAATCACAGGCAGTGTTAAGTTACGATGCAGGAAGAAGACAGTGAAAGGGGCTGTATGGCACCTTTCCTGACTGGTAGTTGTAAAGCCACACGACATTTTGTGTGATTTAGATGGAAGATGAAAGGGTTTGTTGACACAATGAATCCGAAAGGTTGTGGGATCCCCCCCTCCATATCTGTGTCTGTCTGCATGTCTGTCTGTCTCTCTGTCTGTATGTCTGCCTGCCTGTCTGTCTATCTTTCTGTCTGTATGTCTGCCTGCCTGCCTGTCTGTCTGTCTGTCTGTCTGTCTGTCTGTCTGTCTGTCTGTCTTTGTCTGCTGCCTGTGTCTGTCTGTCTCTCTCATGGAAAGGACGAAGAGATACACTGGACTGTTTTGTTTATCTTTGAAAATATATTTGAAAAAAAAAAATCGAAGGTGACATAGATCTGACCAGAGTAAGATCACGAAGACTTCTTATCTTGGAACTCACAGGAAAAGGAAAGTGCGCCGACTCGGCGGCACAGGCACCTGAATATGTCGTTTTCGTAGGGAGGATGAGAAGTATGTCTGCGTCATCGCAAAGAGAGTGATATTAGCTGTGAAAAGATTCCTCTTTTTCGGAGGGGGTGGGAAGGGGGTGAGGGGTGAGAGGGGGGGGGGGGGGGCAGAAATCATGGTTAAAAACGAGGACACAGTCGGAGTGTGGAATTGTGGCGATGGTTCTGTGAAAGCATTTGCTGGGGACAATACAGGCGTACTTTCAGCATTCTACGTAATTATACCGTCTGAAACTGATAAAAAGAGAAAGAACGCCAAGTTCTTAGGAGACAGAAGAACAACTGTTTCCGTTAGGTTCGTTTTGTAGCTTAGAAACCATGATGTTGGATAGTCGGTGTACGCTTGGATTTCAAGTTGTGATTACTCTTTCGCTGTGTTTCCCCTACGTCACCAGGGCTGTATAGCTAGCGACATTAACATTAGTAAGTGTTCAGTATTCTCTCTCACTTTCTCTCTAACAGACATCCTATCCCCCCCCCCCACACACACGCACGCACACACACACGCGCGCGCACGCGCGCACTCACTCACTCACTCACTCACTCACTCACTCACTCACACACACACACACACACACACACACACACACACACACACACACACATAAACACACACACTCGCGCGCGCGTGCACACACACACACACACACACACACACACACACACACACACACACACACACACACACACACACACACACACTCTCTCTCTCTCTCTCTCTCTCGTTCATTCATTCATTCATTCATGCACGCACGCACGCAAATACGCCTACACACACACACACTCTCACAATCTGTCTCTTTGTCCATCTCTGTTTCTCTGTCTCTCTCTCTCTCTCTGCCTGTCTGTCTATTCGTCCGTCCGTCCGTCTGTCTGTCTGTCTGTCTCTTTCTCTTTCTCTCTCTCTCTCTCTCTCCACACACACACACACAAGCACACCACGCACACACACACACACACCACACACACACACACACACACACACACACACACACACACACACACCACACACACACACACACACACACACACACACACGAATAATCCTGAAGTAAACAGCTTAGCAGGCATGCCCACACAGCTGAAGTGGAAAAGCAAACAGTTGTCTTCCCTGATGGACAAAACACACAACGTCTGTCTTTATGTCGGTGCAGTTATCTAAGCCTGTGTGTGTGTGTGTGTGTGTGTGTGTGTGTGTGTGTGTGTGTGTGTGTGTGTGTGTGTGTTTTGAGTTGCTATACTGCCGTATGGTTTTATTGGGTCATACAAGGTGCTCGTATTGCTGCACGTGCTCTTTCGTGTTTTTCTTGACATCTAATAACTGTGTACGTGTGTCAGATGCTATGCCATGCAGGATACTCTACACACGACATATGACGTGACATGCATGTTTCATTTGCATACCATGACCACGCTAATCCTCTTGTCCCAAAGCTGTTTCGATTCCTTTCACGTAAGACCCCCCCCCCCCCCCCGCCCTCCCCCATCCCTAAATAAAAGTAATTACGGTTGCATGGCCCCCAAAAGGTCGATAGATATCTTTAAACCTATTGAAACTTAAAATTCTATGACAGGAAATCTGAAATGAGCCAGGGAAAAGTCGATATTAAAAATGACGAAGAAGTAGGGAGGTTTCCTTGTTTGTTCTGTGTTCCGTGCTGGCGTGTTTGTTCTGTGTTCCGTGCTGGCGTGTTTGTTCTGTGTTCCGTGCTGGCGTGTTTGTTCTGTGTTCCGTGCTGGCGTGTTTGTTCTGTGTTCCGTGCTGGCGTGTTTGTTCTGTGTTCCGTGCTGGCGTGTTTGTTCTGTGTTCCGTGCTGGCGTGTTTGTTCTGTGTTCCGTGCTGGCGTGTTTGCCAGGCGGTTTGTGTGTCGTCAGCAGCATTCGTTTGGAGTGACGGGCGTGTGTTGATTTCATCGTGGGAGGAAGAGTTAGCCTACTTGTTCGTTGTTTATAATTCTGTGTAATTCTATCCTGATGGTTGTAGGCGTGTTTTTATTTCATCATGGAAGCAAGAGTTACCCTGTTTATTCTTTATTCATAATACTATATATTTCTAACCTGATGGTGATGGGCGTGCATTTGTTTCATCATGGGAGCAAGAGTTACCCTACTGGCTCGTTAATTATAATTCTTTGTCATTGTATGTTGATGGCTGGCATTGCTGACAGTTGACAGTCCATACCGCACTGTGTTCACTTCAGTATCGGGAATTCTCTTTCAAACACAGCAGTGTCAGCAACTCTCTGTCAAACACAGCAGTGTCATGAACTCTCTCTATCAAACACAGCAGTGTCATGAACTCTCCATCAAACACAGCAGTGTCATGAACTCTCCATCAAACACAGCAGTGTCATGAACTCTCCATCAAACACAGCAGTGTCATGAACTCTCCATGAAACACAGCAGTGTCATGAACTCTCTCTATCAAACACAGCAGTGTCAGGAACTCTCCATCAAACACAGCAGTGTCACGAACTCTCTCTATCAAACACAGCAGTGTCAGGAACTCTCCATCAAACACAGCAGTGTCATGAACTCTCTCTGTCAAACACAGCAGTGTCATGAACTCTCCATCAAACACAGCAGTGTCATGAACTCTCTCTGTCAAACACAGCAGTGTCATGAACTCTCCCCATCAAACACAGCAGTGTCATGAACTCTCTATCAAACAGCAGTGTCTTGAACTCTCTCCATCAAACACAGCAGTGTCATGAACTCTCTCCATCAAACACAGCAGTGTCATGAACTCTCTCCATCAAACACAGCAGTGTCATGAACTCTCCAAACACAGCAGTGTCTTGAACTCTCTCCATCAAACACAGCAGTATCATGAACTCTCTCCATCAAACACAGCAGTGTCTTGAACTCTCTCCATCAAACACAGCAGTGTCAGGAACTCTCCATCAAACACAGCAGTGTCATGAACTCTCTCCATCAAACACAGCAGTGTCATGAACTCTCCCCATCAAACACAGCAGTGTCATGAACTCTCTCCATCAAACACAGCAGTGTCATGAACTCTATCAAACAGCAGTGTCATGAACTCTCCATCAAACACAGCAGTGTCATGAACTCTCCATGAAACACAGCAGTGTCATGAACTCTCCATCAAACACAGCAGTATCAGCAACTCTCTATCAAACACAGCAGTGTCATGAACTCTCTATCAAACACAGCAGTGTCATGAACTCTCTCCATCAAAAACAGCAGTATCATGAACTCTCTATCAAACACAGCAGTGTCATGAACTCTATCAAACACAGCAGTGTCATGAACTCTCCATCAAACACAGCAGTGTCATGAACTCTCCATCAAACACAGCAGTGTCATGAACTCTATCAAACATAGCAGTGTCATGAACTCTCCATCAAACACAGCAGTGTCATGAACTCTCCATGAAGCACAGCAGTGTCATGAACTCTCCACCAAACACAGCAGTGTC
>CM065746.1:35791696-35796696 GCA_033310375.1 Conus canariensis | reverse complement strand
AGACGAATTGATGGCCCGCCTCCTTACAGGCGCTTTCCCGTGTTGAGTCTCACAACGGAACAGCACAGACACCACTGCAGGTCCCGGAACGTCACGTCTGGAGCCATTCATTATGCATCTCCCGACACGGACACTGACCGCCTCACGGCTGACCCTCACATTCCATCTGCCCCACCCCCCTCCCTACCCACCCACCCACACACCCATACAGACGCTTGCTCACCTCACCCCCACCCCACTTTCTCTCCCCCCACCCCTGTGTTGATGTGTTGACTTCAGGGACACGTTCAATTCCCTTTCGTTTTCTGATCTTTTTCCATCCTGTCTTTTTCGTTTCATTTCTTTGAATCCTACTTAATGTTTGTTCCTCTACCTTGTCCAGCTTTTTGTTTGTTTAGGGTAAAATAAAAAAAAAAACATGATCAGCCGATTTTGCCGCCAAGCTTGATCTTTTCTTTGGCTGCTGAAAAAAAAACCCAACCCAAACTGTCACATTTATAATGGCAAAATGGAGCACACAGAGAAAATTAATGGTGGTCGACGAACAACATAAGAGAAAACAGAACTACTCAAGTACCATAACTCTTAGTCTTCCATATTCTTTCAGGGGAAAGCAATCGTTATATCAAAATGGCGACGAAAAGTGCAAGTAGCGTGGGCTACAGCATGCTTGCTTAAAGACAGGCAACTTTTTTTTGGTGTAAATTGAAGAGAAATTTTAACTGCCTACAATGTTTTTATTTGCCTGTTAAAACCTGAAACACGAAAAAAATGTCCTTTGCCTTTCTTAGGTTTCTTTTTGTGTAAATGAAATAGAAATTCTACCTACCTACCCTGTTTTTAAGTTGCCTGTTAACATGGAACAGACCAAAAATGTCCGTCGCCTTTCTTACGTTTCTTTCATTGATGTGACTGCTTTCTGAACAACCCGTGTAAAAGTTTTAAGAATGATTCTTGCTGAGTCCGCCAAAAACAAGGACAAACAAGTTACAAGCCAAAACACCACGCGTTTCGACCTCTTAGGCCTTCTTCAGGTAAGATAAACCAGAGGAAGACCTAAGAGGTCGAAACGCGTCGTGTTTTGTCTTGGAACTTGTTTGTACTTGTTTTTGGCGGACTCAGCAAGAAAAGACCTGCGAGGTCGAAACGCGTCGTGTTTTTTTGTTTGTTTGTTTTGTTTGTTTTTTTTTCGTGATTTCTTTGTCCTTGTTTTTGGCGGACTCACCAAGAATTATTCTTGAAATTTAATTTGTTTCAGTTTCCGCCTGCCGTGACCTCACCTTGAAACTAACTTATAGAAGTGTTGACTGAACGTCACGTGTAGAAGGAAGTAGTTGAAATGTTGACTGAACGTCA
Organism: Conus canariensis; assembly: GCA_033310375.1. Classification (NCBI taxonomy): domain Eukaryota; kingdom Metazoa; phylum Mollusca; class Gastropoda; order Neogastropoda; family Conidae; genus Conus; species Conus canariensis. The sequence goes on along the minus strand of CM065746.1, from coordinate 35,795,340 downwards.
CGTGTAGAAGGAAGTAGTTGAAATGTTGACTGAACGTCACGTGTAGAAGGAAGTAGTTGAAATGTTGACTGAACGACATGTGTAGAAGAAAGTAGTGATATTGACTGAAGTAGTTAGAGAATAGTTGAAATGTTGAACGATCACGTGTAGAAGAAAGTAGTTGAAATCTTGACTGAACGTCATGTGTAGAAGAAAGTAGTTGAAATGTTGACTGCACGACATGTGTAGAAGAAAGTAGTTGAAATGTTGACTGAACGTCACTGTGTAGAATGCAAGGAAAAGTAGTTGAAATGTTGACTGCACGACATGTGTAGAAGAAAGTAGTTGAAATGTGAATGTTGACTGCACGACAGTGTAGAAGAAAGTAGTTGAAATGTTGACTGAATGTCACGTGTAGAAGAAAGTAGTTGAAATGTTGACTGAACGTGTGTAGAAGAAAGTAGTTGAAATGTTGACTGAACCGTGTAGAAGAAAGTAGTTGAAATGTTGACTGAACGAACAGGTGAAATGTAGCGAAACGTGTCTGACTGAACGACAGTGTAGGAAGTAGTTGGATAATGTTTCGAACGCCAAGGAGTGAAAACCAACGTACAGTTTTTCCCTTGACGAACGGAGTGGGAGTGTGGTGTGAAGGTTATGTGCTTCCGAGACGGGTGGTGGCAAGTGATGTAGCTGACATGGTTTGTTGGTTCCTTGATGATTCAGTTTGAGTGGACAGAAGGTGGGTTTGAGGTTTTGTGTGCTTGTCGTAGCGAGTGCGGGGAGTGAGTGAGTGAGTGAGTGGTGTGTGGTAGGTTTGTGTGGGGATAATCGAGGTTTATTCGTTAGGGGTAGAAAGGGGTTGGCTCTGTGTGTGTGTGTGTGTTCTGGGTTGTTGGTTGTGCAGCAGAGGAAGGAGTGAGAGTGAGTGAAAGAGAGAGTGTTGTAGGTTATTTCTGTGTGGTGCGATAGGTTTGTTCGTTTAGTGGTCTGGTGGGTTGTATGTGTGGTGTTGTTTGTGGGATTCGTTGGTGTGCCGCAAGAGGAAGGTAGAGAGAAAGAGATGGAAGAAATGTTGTAGGTGTTTTTGTGTCTGTTGGTGTGGTGAGGTGTGTTGTGTGTGTGTGTGTGTGTGTGTGTGTGTGTGTTTTGTGGTGTGTGTGTGTGTGTGGTGTGTGTGTGGTGTGTGTGTGTGTGTGGTGTGTGTGTGTGAGTGTTTGTTGTGGAGTGTGTGTTTGGTTGGAGTTTGTTGTGTGTTGTGCTGCGGGTGCGCTGTCTGCCTGTTTGCCTGTCTCCCTTTCTGTCTGTCCCATGTCACACACACACGCACGCACACACACACACACACACACACACACACACACACACACACACGCACGCACACACACACACACACACACACACACACACACACACACACACACACACACACACACACGGGTACCAGGTCAGTGTTACTCAACCTAACCAGGTCGCACCAGCAGACTGTTTGATGCAGATGTGAGTTCTGTATGTATGTTCACACACACACACACACACACACACACACACACACACACACACACACACACACACACACACGGGTACCAGGTCAGTGTTACTAAACCTAACCAGGTCGCACCAGCAGATTGTTTGATGTAGATGTGACTTCTGTATGTATGTTCACACACACACACACACACACACACACACACACACACACACACACACACACACACACACACACACACAGAGGCACCAGGTCAGTGTTACTAAAGCTGACCAGGTGGTACCAGCAGACTGTGATGTAGATGTGACTTCTGTATGTATGTTGGACTGTTGCCGTCAGTGTTGCCACAGAAACATTCAGGGACTGGGCTGCAGCATTCTGCCTCACTGTGTGTGTCTGTCTCTGTCTCTGCCTCTGTCTCTGTCTGTCTCTCTGTCTGTCTTACTCTTTGTCTGTCTCTGTTTCTCTGTCTGTCTTACTGTTTGTCTGTCTCTGTGTCTCGGTATGTTCTCATTCTCACTGTCTTTGCCTTTCTCTGTCTGTCTGTCTCTCCCTGTTTCTCTGTCTGTGTCTGTCTCTGAATGTCTGTCTGTCTTTCTGTCTATCACACACACGCACGCACACACACACACACACACACACACACACACACACACACACACACACACACACACCTTTTTTCTCCTGTCACACACACACACACACACACACACACACACACACACACACACACACAAAACACAACATACACCACACACACACACACACACACACACACACACACACACACACACACACACACACACACACTGAAAGCACAGAAGATCATCAACGCGGATGATGCCGTTACATGGGCGTGTTTTGCCGGACCCAGCAGCATGACTCACTGAGCCAGGGGGAACAACTGGTCAACCTGCAGTCAGTGACTGGGACCACTGGACCGTACTGACCATCACACCATGACTTCACCGCGCCGTGACCTGGAATGACCAGAGGCGCTGGACCATGCCACGATCACCATGGCTTCGGACTGCCCCTGATGTGGGGGCAGCTGGCTAACACAAAGTCCATGGCACGCTGAGAGAGAGAGAGAGAGAGAGAGAGAGAGAGAGAGAGAGAGAGAGAGAGAGAGAGAGAGAGAGATGGTTGAGACACTGTAGTCACTTCCCTAACTGTTTGCCCACAGCCGTCGAGGGACACTCGCCAGGAAAAGAAGATAACTTGGGGCTTTAAGTAAGGGAGAAAATGTTGGTGTTTTGGATTCTGCTTCTTTTTCAAGTTTTTTTTTTTTTAGCGTCAAAGGGAGAAATTCTTAATGTCTTGAACTCTGCTTGTATTTCGAATGTCTTGGACGTCAAAGGGAGAGAATTTTTGGTGTCCTGTACCCTGCTGTTTACTGAATGTCTTGGGCGGCAAAGGGAGAGAATCTTGGTGTCCTGGACCTTGCTGTTTACTGAATGTCTTGGGTGGCAAAGGGAGAGAATCTTGGTGTCCTGGACCTTGCTGTTTACTGAATGTCTTGGGCGGCGAAGAGAGAGAATCTTGGTGTCCTGGACCTTGCTGTTTACTGAATGTCTTGGGCGGCAAAGGGAGAGAATATTGGTGTCCTGGACCTTGCTGTTACTGAATGTCTTGGGCGGCGAAGAGAGAGAATCTTGGTGTCCTGGATCTTGCTGTTTACTGAATGTCTTGGGCGGCAAAGGGAGAGAATATTGGTGTCCTGGACCTTGCTGTTTACTGAATGTCTTGGGCGGCAAAGGGAGATAATCTTGGTGTCCTGGACCTTGCTGTTTACTGAATGTCTTGGGCGGCAAAGGGAGAGAATCTTGGTGTCCTGGACCTTGCTGTTTACTGAATGTCTTGGGCGGCAAAGGGAGAGAATCTTGGTGTCCTGGACCTTGCTGTTTACTGAATGTCTTGAACTCTGCTTGTATTTCGAATGTCTTGGGCGGCAAAGGGAGAGAATCTTGGTGTCCTGGACCTTGCTGTTTTCTGAATGTCTTGGGCGGCAAAGGGAGAGAATCTTAGTGTTTTAGATTCTGCTTGTATTCCAGATATTTTTGACGTTAAAGGGAGAGAATCTTGATGTCTTGCATTCTGCTTGTATTCCAAGTATTTTAGACATGGGAGGAAGGGCATGTTAGTGTCTTGGATTCTGCTTGTATTCCGAGTATTT
>CM065746.1:35771696-35776696 GCA_033310375.1 Conus canariensis | reverse complement strand
GTTTCCCTCTCCCTCTCTCCCTCTCTCTCCTCTCTCTCTCTCTCTCTCTCTCTCCCCTGTTTCTCTCCATCTGTCTGTTTGTCTGTTTGTCTCTCTGTCTGTCTGTTCTGTGTCTGTGTTTTTGTTTCTTCTCTTCTTCCCCCCAAATCTTTTCTGTTTTTATTATATTCAATAGACAGTCTCTGTTCTATGATATACTGACCGATCAGATAAATGGACAGTGTTAGTGATTATTACCTGGTCTGTAAAGAAACCGCTGATCGTTCTGGTCCTTTGTGTAAGCTGATTGTGTCAGGAAGATTGCAGCCCGACCATTTGCCTGTTGGGTTACATATGAAATTATATGACAGAGAGAGAGAGGGAGACATAGAGAGAAAGATACAGGGAGAGAGAGAGAGAGGGAGAGAGAGACGAATAGAGAGACAGAGACAGAAAGAGAGAGAGGGAGAAACGAGAGAGAGAAGAGAGAGAGAGAGAGAGAGTAAAGTTTATGAACACTCACACACACAAACACACACACACACACACACACACACACACACACACACACACACACACACACACACACACACACACTCTCTCTCTCTCTCTCTCTCTCTTCTATCTACACACACACACACACACACACACACACACACACACACACACACACACACACACACATCATATACAGTACGCAGTGTTAGTGTGATTATTATCTCATCTATAAAGAGCTGCTGATCATTTTAAGTTCTTCATCTTAGCTGATTGTGTCAGGATGATGGTAGCTTTTCAATATTACATTTTTGAAAGGATTTAAGAGAAGCGATGTTCTAGTCTCCCCCTTCCAGCTGATTCACATATGTGCATGGAACATTTTGGAGGAACTGTGATTTTGAAAATATTTATGCAGGTGCGATGCAGTCAGCTGAAACATCATGGCTATTGGATCGAGCGTTTATTTCGCTGATTGCAGCTGCAGTGATGCTTTGAATGTGTTGAATGAATGCATTAGGAAGCTAACGGATTGCATGGGGAAACAAATCTGTCAAAACGTGATAAGAATAACTGGTATGATAAAGACTGGTGACTAAGTAAGGCGAAAGCAGAGGGTTCCCCAAGGATCAGTCCTAGGTCCATGTCTGTTGACAGTTTTCCGATCTACTTTTAATGGTTTCTTCCTGTGGTGAACGTTTTGCCGATGAATGTGTTCTTCACGTTAAAGGTGACAAGAGCTAATGCAGCGTGCTGTGACTGGCCAACAGGTGTGGACAGACTTGTTGAATGGTCAGAACTTGGCCATCCAGTAAAGCCCACATTGATGATGGGTTCAACCAGACAGAAACATCAGAACATTCAAACTACAGTGCCAGGGCTCAGAGTTCGTAAAGCCCACATTGATGATGGGTTCAACCAGACAGAAACATCAGAACATTCAAACTACAATGCCAGGGCTCAGAGTTCGTAAAGCCCACATTGATGATGGGTTCAACCAGACAGAAACATCAGAACATTCAAACTACAATGCCAGGGCTCAGAGTTCGTAAAGCCCACATTGATGATGGGTTCAACCAGACAGAAACATCAGAACATTCAAACTACAATGCCAGGGCTCAGAGTTCGTAAAGCCCACATTGATGATGGGTTCAACCAGACAGAAACATCAGAACATTCAAACTACAATGCCAGGGCTCAGAGTTCGTAAAACCCACATTGATGATGGGTTCAACCAGACAGAAACATCAGAACATTCAAACTCCAATGCCAGGGCTCAGAGTTCGTAAAGCCCACATTGATGATGGGTTCAACCAGACAGAAACATCAGAACATTCAAACTACAATGCCAGGGCTCAGAGTTCGTAAAGCCCACATTGATGATGGGTTCAACCAGACAGAAACATCAGAACATTCAAACTACAATGTCAGAGCTCAGAGTTCGTAAAGCCCACATTGATGATGGGTTCAACCAGACAGAAACATCAGAACATTCAAACTACAATGCCAGGGCTCAGAGTTCGTAAAGCCCACATTGATGATGGGTTCAACCAGACAGAAACATCAGAACATTCAAACTCCAATGCCAGGGCTCAGAGTTCGTAAAGCCCACATTGATGATGGGTTCAACCAGACAGAAACATCAGAACATTCAAACTACAATGCCAGGGCTCAGAGTTCGTAAAGCCCACATTGATGATGGGTTCAACCAGACAGAAACATCAGAACATTCAAACTACAATGCCAGGGCTCAGAGTTCGTAAAGCCCACATTGATGATGGGTTCAACCAGACAGAAACATCAGAACATTCAAACTCCAATGTCAGAGCTCAGAGTTCGTAAAGCCCACATTGATGATGGGTTCAACCAGACAGAAACATCAGAACATTCAAACTCCAATGCCAGGGCTCAGAGTTCGTAAAACCCACATTGATGATGGGTTCAACCAGACAGAAACATCAGAACATTCAAACTCCAATGCCAGGGCTCAGAGTTCGTAAAGCCCACATTGATGATGGGTTCAACCAGACAGAAACATCAGAACATTCAAACTCCAATGCCAGGGCTCAGAGTTCGTAAAGCCCACATTGATGATGGGTTCAACCAGACAGAAACATCAGAACATTCAAACTACAATGCCAGGGCTCAGAGTTCGTAAAGCCCACATTGATGATGGGTTCAACCAGACAGAAACATCAGAACATTCAAACTACAATGTCAGAGCTCAGAGTTCGTAAAGCCCACATTGATGATGGGTTCAACCAGACAGAAACATCAGAACATTCAAACTACAATGCCAGGGCTCAGAGTTCGTAAAGCCCACATTGATGATGGGTTCAACCAGACAGAAACATCAGAACATTCAAACTACAATGCCAGGGCTCAGAGTTCGTAAAGCCCACATTGATGATGGGTTCAACCAGACAGAAACATCAGAACATTCAAACTCCAATGTCAGAGCTCAGAGTTCGTAAAGCCCATATTGATGATGGGTTCAACCAGACAGAAACATCAGAACATTCAAACTACAGTGCCAGGGCTCAGAGTTCGTAAAGCCCACATTGATGATGGGTTCAACCAGACAGAAACATCAGAACATTCAAACTACAATGCCAGGGCTCAGAGTTCGTAAAGCCCACATTGATGATGGGTTCAACCAGACAGAAACATCAGAACATTCAAACTACAATGCCAGGGCTCAGAGTTCGTAAAGCCCACATTGATGATGGGTTCAACCAGACAGAAACATCAGAACATTCAAACTCCAATGCCAGGGCTCAGAGTTCGTAAAGCCCACATTGATGATGGGTTCAACCAGACAGAAACATCAGAACATTCAAACTACATGCCAGGGCTCAGAGTTCGTAAAGCCCACATTGATGATGGGTTCAACCAGACAGAAACATCAGAACATTCAAACTCCAATGCCAGGGCTCAGAGTTCGTAAAGCCCACATTGATGATGGGTTCAACCAGACAGAAACATCAGAACATTCAAACTACAATGCCAGGGCTCAGAGTTCGTAAAGTCCACATTGATGATGGGTTCAACCAGACAGAAACATCAGAACATTCAAACTACAGTGCCAGGGCTCAGAGTTCGTAAAGCCCACATTGATGATGGGTTCAACCAGACAGAAACATCAGAACATTCAAACTACAATGCCAGGGCTCAGAGTTCGTAAAGCCCACATTGATGATGGGTTCAACCAGACAGAAACATCAGAACATTCAAACTACAGTGCCAAAGCTCAGAGTTCGTAAAGCCCACATTGATGATGGGTTCAACCAGACAGAAACATCAGAACATTCAAACTCCAATGCCAGGGCTCAGAGTTCGTAAAGCCCACATTGATGATGGGTTCAACCAGACAGAAACATCAGAACATTCAAACTCCAATGCCAGGGCTCAGAGTTCGTAAAGCCCACATTGATAATGGGTTCAACCAGACAGAAACATCAGAACATTCAAACTACAATGCCAGGGCTCAGAGTTCGTAAAGCCCACATTGATGATGGGTTCAACCAGACAGAAACATCAGAACATTCAAACTACAATGCCAGGGCTCAGAGTTCGTAAAGCCCACATTGATGATGGGTTCAACCAGACAGAAACATCAGAACATTCAAACTACAATGCCAGGGCTCAGAGTTCGTAAAGCCCACATTGATGATGGGTTCAACCAGACAGAAACATCAGAACATTCAAACTACAATGCCAGGGCTCAGAGTTCGTAAAGCCCACATTGATGATGGGTTCAACCAGACAGAAACATCAGAACATTCAAACTACAATGCCAGGGCTCAGAGTTCCAATCAAGCCTTGGAAGAAGAGAGAAACAACGAAGATTCTCATAAACCGTTTGGCCACCCTGTTGATAACAGTCGTTCTTGCTGTAATCGTTTTTCTGGTTTTTCTCGGAAGATTTCAATTTTTAAAAGAAATCAACCGAGCAGAAGTAGACGTTTAATTGATCAACATACTGGAAATTATTTTTCGACGATTATCATACGAAGTCACTGGGACTGGGTTACAGCTGCTGAACATCACCGCGACACTCGCACAGACGTTCTCTTAAAGCCACTCTCCCCAGTTCTCCTTCTCTTCGTGAAAGTGACTGTAAAGAACAGAATAGTCCTGCCCTTCAGTCAGAATTGTCTGACGTAAAGGTACCTTTCTGTATGACATCATCAAGTACCAGGCGCTGGCTTATCTAAGTACCAGATTCTCCGTGAATACTTTTCAGTCATAAACGACGTTCCTTTCTGTAGAACATCATCAAGTACCACGCGCTCGCTTATCTAAGTACCAGATTCTTCGTGAATACTTTTCAGTCATAAACGACGTTCGTTGCCCAGTCGCAGAGCCGATCTTTTTGTGCGTCTTCTTTTGAAGCATTCAGGCGGTCAACTCTGGAACAAGCTCCCTGATTATCTGATGAATAGAAACAGCGGACTTATATTCCTTTCAATTATTGTATTACAAATACTTCATGGAGAAGCTGTGACAATTTTTTTTGTTTTTGG
>CM065746.1:35753985-35756596 GCA_033310375.1 Conus canariensis | reverse complement strand
ATCATCATCATCATCGTCATCGTCATCATCTTTGTCATTATCGTCGTCGTCGTCATCATCATCATCATCGTCATCATCATCATCATCAAAATCATCATCACCATCATCTGTCTGTCTGTCCGTCTGTAAGTTTGTCTGTCTCTGTCTCTGTCCCTGTCTCTGTCTGTCTGTCTGTCTGTCTGTCTCTCTCTCTCTGTGCGCGCGCGCGTTTGTGTGTGTGTGTGTGTGTGTGTGTGTGTGTGTGTGGTGGATGTGAGGAGAGAGAGAGAGAGAGAGAGAGGAGGAAGTAGGGATGGGAGGGAAAAGACACCAGTATAATTGATACATGCATTGCATTGAGGATATTGGATACCTATGATTTGGCGATGCCGTCGATATCTATTGTAGCGGTTTCCTGGTATGCGAATCGTTTTGGTTTGGGGCAATCTGTCAGCGTCTTTCTCCTGGAGACTGACAGGTTTATCAGCTGTTGGAGCTCTCTCTATCGACACCACACTCGGCTGTGTCACGCTGCTGGAAGATCCCGTTAATTGGTTGGCAACGATCTTGTGGAGAACCGGACGGGCAGACAGACAGACAGACAGGCAGGCAGACACATACACGCATTGCTGGAAACAGTATCACCCCTCCCCCCCCCACACACACACACATACACAGACAGACAACGACACGTACGTATACACACACACGCGCGCGGGCACGCATGCGCGCGCACGCACGCGTACACGCACGCACGCACGCCGCACGCACACACACACACACACACACACACACACACACACACACACACACACACACATCTCACACACACACAATACAATCACACACACTACACACACACACAATACAAATACACACACACTTACACAGACACACACACAACAACACACACCGACACACACACACACACACACACACACACACACACAGACACACACACACACACACAGAAGAGAGAGAGAGAGAGAGAGAGAGAGAGAGAGAGGGAGGGAGGGAGGGAGGGGGAGGGATGACAAGATTGTTGTGCAGAACTTGGCCTTGACACAATTAAACAAAGTCATATAATGAAGGGGAAAACTATGCCGGAGAGCGCGGACCTTAGTCATAGAGGAACCTTTTGTGGCTCCGCAGAGCGCGGACCTTAGTCATAGAGGAACCTTTTGTGGCTCCGCAGAGCGCGGACCTTAGTCATAGAGGAACCTTTTGTGGCTCCGCAGAGCGCGGACCTTAGTCATAGAGGAACCTTTTGTGGCTCCGCAGAGCGCGGACCTTAGTCATAGAGGAACCTTTTGTGGCTCCGCAGAGCGCGGACCTTAGTCATAGAGGAACCTTTTGTGGCTCCGCAGAGCGCGGACCTTAGTCATAGAGGAACCTTTTGTGGCTCCGCAGTTTGCATCAGTTCAGGAAAGAACACATTCTTTCAGCGAAAGCAGTCGTAGATACGCGCTGAAAGAAACACTTCCCTTTTTGTTTTTCCCAGTGGGTAATGCGAACTATGGCATACAACGTGTATATCACGAGGTTTCATTTTCTTGATGTGTTTTCTTAAAAAAAGATAGTTATCAATCACTTGACCGTGTTTATGTCAGTGAACAGCTGGTAGCAAGTGTTGTTGAACGGATCCAGGGATCCGAACAGACATCAAATGACTTCGTCCCTAAGGCTCTACTCCATCGGATCGGGTGAACACTGGTTCAGAAGTGTTGGCGTCGTGCTGTTGACATCAAATGACTTCGTCCTAAGGCTTTACTCCATCGGAGCGGGTGAACACTGGTTCAGAAGTGTTGGCGCCGTGCTGTTGACATCAAATGACTTCGTCCTAAGGCTTTACTCCATCGGATCGGGTGAACACTGGTTCAGAAGTGTTGGCGTCGTGCTGTTGACATCAAATGACTTCGTCCTAAGGCTCTACTCCATCGGATCGGGTGAATACTGGTTCAGAAGTGTTGGCGTCGTGCTGTTGACATCAAATGACTTCGTCTAAGGCTTACTCCATCGGATCGGGTGAACACTGGTTCAGAAGTGTTGGTGTCGTGCTGTTGTCAGTCCAGCCTGCCACGGACAGTGGCGAAGACAGAACTAACCCTGTGGCGGAGGTGATGAAGAGGAAGAATCAGAAAGAAGCCAAGGAAATGAAGAGGAAGAATCAGAAAGAAGCCAAGGAAATGAAGAGGAAGAATCAGAAAGAAGCCAAGGAAATGAAGAGGAAGAATCAGAAAGAAGCCAAGGAATGAGAGAAGAATCAGAAAGACAAGTATGAAGGAAGATCAGAAAGAAGCAGAGATAATGAAAGGAAGAATCAGAAAGAAGCAGGAAATGAAGAGGAAGAATCAGAAAGAAAGCAGAGGAATGAAGAGGAAGAATCAGAAAGAACAAAGGGTAATGAAGAGGAAGAATCAGAAAGAAGCCAAGGAATGAAGAGGAAGAATCAGAAAGAAGCAAGGTAATGAAAGAGGAAGAATCAGAAAGAAGCAAAGGTAATGAAGAGGAAGAATCAGAAAGAATCAGAGGTAATGAAGAGGAAGAATCAGAAAGAAGCAAGAGGATAATGAAGAGGAAGAATCAGAAAGAAGCAGAGGTAATGAAGAGGAAGAATCAGAAAGAACAAAGT
>CM065746.1:35731485-35733985 GCA_033310375.1 Conus canariensis | reverse complement strand
TAACTTCACTACAGTGATGCCAGCGTCTAACATAACACGATGCCAGCTGTCTAATCATACGGCAGCTGCCACTTCACACACGAGTGCAGCTGTCTACATCATCACATGGTGCGCTGTCACTCAATCACAGTGAGTGCAGCTCTCATTCACTATGAGTGCAGGGTCCTAACTACATCACAGGAGCAGGCGCCACTTATCAAGTGAGGCAGCTCCACATTCATCGTGAGTCAGTGTCAAATCACATCATGTGGCTTCTACATAACATGAGTGCCGCTCCTACATTACATCATGGCCAGCTTCTAACATACTCAAGAGTGCCAGCTGTCCTAATCATTCACATCACATGAGTGCCAGGCTGTCCTAATCATTCACATCACAGTGAGTGCCAGGCTGTCCTAATCATTCACATCACATGAGTGCCAGGCTGTCCTAATCATTCACATCACAGTGAGTGCCAGGCTGTCCTAATCATTCACATCACATGAGTGCCAGGCTGTCCTAATCATTCACATCACAGTGAGTGCCAGGCTGTCCTAATCATTCACATCACAGTGAGTGCCAGGCTGTCCTAATCATTCACATCACAGTGAGTGCCAGGCTGTCCTAATCATTCACATCACAATGAGTGCCAGGCTGTCCTAATCATTCACATCACAGTGAGTGCCAGGCTGGTGGGAAAAAGCCATTGTGTTCATCCATAGCGGGGAGAAAGGTGCTGTCATAATCATTCACATCACAATGAGTGCCAGGCTGTCCTAATCATTCACATCACAATGAGTGCCAGGCTGTCATAATCATTCACATCACAATGAGTGCCAGGCTGGTGGGAAAAAGCACATTGTGTTCATCCATAGCGGGGAGGAAAGGTGCTGTCATAATCATTCACATCACAATGAGTGCCAGGCTGTCCTAATCATTCACATCACAATGAGTGCCAGGCTGTCATAATCATTCACATCACAATGAGTGCCAGGCTGGTGGGAAAAAGCACATTGTGTTCATCCATAGCGGGGGAGAAAGGTGCTGTCATAATCATTCACATCACAATGAGTGCCAGGCTGTCCTAATCATTCACATCACAATGAGTGCCAGGCTGTCATAATCATTCACATCACAATGAGTGCCAGGCTGGTGGGAAAAAGCACATTGTGTTCATCCATAGCGGGGGAGAAAGGTGCTGTCATAATCATTCACATCACAATGAGTGCCAGGCTGTCCTAATCATTCACATCACAATGAGTGCCAGGCTGTCATAATCATTCACATCACAATGAGTGCCAGGCTGGTGGGAAAAAGCACATTGTGTTCATCCATAGCGGGGAGAAAGGTGCTGTCATAATCATTCACATCACAATGAGTGCCAGGCTGTCATAATCATTCACATCACAATGATGCAGCTGCCAATGCATTAATCAATGAATTCTAAATTCACATCACAATGAGTGCCAGGCTGGTGGGAAAAAGCACATTGTGTTCATCCATAGCGGGGGAGAAAGGTGCTGTCCTAATCATTCACATCACAATGAGTGCCAGGCTGTCCTAATCATTCACATCACAATGAGTGCCAGGCTGGTGGGAAAAAGCACATTGTGTTCATCCATAGCGGGGGAGAAAGGTGCTGTCCTAATCATTCACATCACAATGAGTGCCAGGCTGTCCTAATCATTCACATCACAATGAGTGCCAGGCTGGTGGGAAAAAGCACATTGTGTTCATCCATAGCGGGGAGAAAGGTGCTGTCCTAATCATTCACATCACAATAAGTGCCAGGCTGGTGGGAAAAAGCACATTGTGTTCTTCCATATCCTGTCCATTACTGATGTGCCATGTGTGAAAGAGCAGTCAAAAATGTGATGTGCCATGTGTGAAAGAGCAGTCAAAAATGTGATGTGCCATGTGTGAAAGAGCAGTCAAAAATGTGATGTGCCATATGTGAAAGAGCAGTCAAAAATGTGATGTGCCATATGTGAAAGAGCAGTAAAAAATGTGATGTGCCATGTGTGAAAGAGCAGTCAAAAATGTGATGTGCCATGTGTGAAAGAGCAGTCAAAAATGTGATGTGCCATGTGTGAAAGAGCAGTCAAAAATGTGATGTGCCATGTGTGAAAGAGCAGTCAAAAATGTGATGTGCCATGTGTGAAAGAGCAGTCAAAAATGTGATGTGCCATGTGTGAAAGAGCAGTCAAAAATGTGATGTGCCATATGTGAAAGAGCAGTCAAAAATGTGATGTGCCATGTGTGAAAGAGCAGTAAAAAATGTGATGTGCCATGTGTGAAAGAGCAGTCAAAAATGTGATGTGCCATGTGTGAAAGAGCAGTCAAAAATGTGATGTGCCATGTGTGAAAGAGCAGTCAAAAATGTGATGTGCCATGTGTGAAAGAGCAGTCAAAAATGTGATTTCGTCATGCTGATGTCGTTGTTTCTCGTCAAAAGAATCCTGATTATAAACAGAGAAGAAAAGAAAGCTCTAGTTTCTCGTCAAAAGAATCCTGATTATAA
>CM065746.1:35723985-35726485 GCA_033310375.1 Conus canariensis | reverse complement strand
GTCGACCTGTCTTTCTGTGTCTGTTTGCCCTGTGAGTTATGAAAGGTCGTGTTGGAGGGTGTTACAGTGGTCTGTCGACCTGTCTTTCTGTGTCTGTTTGCCCTGTGAGTTATGAAAGGTCGTGTTGGAGGGTGTTACAGTGGTCTGTCGACCTGTCTCTCTGTGTCTGTTTGCCCTGTGAGTTAGGAAAGGTCGTGTTGGAGGGTGTTACAGTGGTCTGTCGACCTGTCTTTCTGTGTCTGTTTGCCCTGTGAGTTATGAAAGGTCGTGTTGGAGGGTGTTACAGTGGTCTGTCGACCTGTCTTTCTGTGTCTGTTTGCCCTGTGAGTTATGAAAGGTCGTGTTGGAGGGTGTTACAGTGGTCTGTCGACCTGTCCTTCTGTGTCTGTTTGCCCTGTGAGTTATGAAGGGTCGTGTTGGAGGGTGTTACAGTGGTCTGTCGACCTGTCTTTCTGTGTCTGTTTGCCCTGTGAGTTATGAAAGGTCGTGTTGGAGGGTGTTACAGTGGTCGGTCGACCTGTCTCTCTGTGTCTGTTTGCCCTGTGAGTTGTGAAAGGTCGTGTTGGAGGGTGTTACAGTGGTCGGTCGACCTGTCTTTCTGTGTCTGTTTGCCCTGTGAGTTGTGAAAGGTCGTGTTGGAGGGTGTTACAGTGGTCTGTCGACCTGTCTTTCTGTGTCTGTTTGCCCTGTGAGTTAGGAAAGGTCGTGTTGGAGGGTGTTACAGTGGTCTGTCGACCTGTCTTTCTGTGTCTGTTTGCCCTGTGAGTTGTGAAAGGTCGTGTTGGAGGGTGTTACAGACCTGTCTTTCTGTGTCTGTTTGCCCTGTGAGTTATGAAAGGTCGTGTTGGAGGGTGTTACAGTGGTCTGTCGACCTGTCTTTCTGTGTCTGTTTGCCCTGTGAGTTGTGAAAGGTCGTGTTGGAGGGTGTTACAGTGGTCTGTCGACCTGTCTTTCTGTGTCTGTTTACCCTGTGAGTTATGAAAGGTCGTGTTGGAGGGTGTTACAGTGGTCTGTCGACCTGTCTTTCTGTGTCTGTTTGCCCTGTGAGTTGTGAAAGGTCGTGTTGGAGGGTGTTACAGTGGTCTGTCGACCTGTCTTTCTGTGTCTGTTTGCCCTGTGAGTTGTGAAAGGTCGTGTTGGAGGGTGTTACAGTGGTCTGTCGACCTGTCTTTCTGTGTCTGTTTGCCCTGTGAGTTAGGAAAGGTCGTGTTGGAGGGTGTTACAGTGGTCTGTCGACCTGTCTTTCTGTGTCTGTTTGCCCTGTGAGTTAGGAAAGGTCGTGTTGGAGGGTGTTACAGTGGTCTGTCGACCTGTCTTTCTGTGTCTGTTTGCCCTGTGAGTTAGGAAAGGTCGTGTTGGAGGGTGTTACAGTGGTCTGTCGACCTGTCTTTCTGTGTCTGTTTGCCCTGTGAGTTATGAAAGGTCGTGTTGGAGGGTGTTACAGTGGTCTGTCGACCTGTCTTTCTGTGTCTGTTTGCCCTGTGAGTTATGAAAGGTCGTGTTGGAGGGTGTTACAGTGGTCTGTCGACCTGTCTTTCTGTGTCTGTTTGCCCTG
Source organism: Conus canariensis (assembly GCA_033310375.1). Classification (NCBI taxonomy): domain Eukaryota; kingdom Metazoa; phylum Mollusca; class Gastropoda; order Neogastropoda; family Conidae; genus Conus; species Conus canariensis. The sequence goes on along the minus strand of CM065746.1, from coordinate 35,724,930 downwards.
TGAGTTGTGAAAGGTCGTGTTGGAGGGTGTTACAATGGTCTGTCGACCTGTCTTTCTGTGTCTGTTTGCCCTGTGAGTTAGGAAAGGTCGTGTTGGAGGGTGTTACAGTGGTCTGTCGACCTGTCTTTCTGTGTCTGTTTGCCCTGTGAGTTGTGAAAGGTCGTGTTGGAGGGTGTTACAGTGGTCTGTCGACCTGTCTTTCTGTGTCTGTTTGCCCTGTGAGTTAGGAAAGGTCGTGTTGGAGGGTGTTACAGTGGTCTGTCGACCTGTCTTTCTGTGTCTGTTTGCCCTGTGAGTTATGAAAGGTCGTGTTGGAGGGTGTTACAGTGGTCTGTCGACCTGTCTTTCTGTGTCTGTTTGCCCTGTGAGTTATGAAAGGTCGTGTTGGAGGGTGTTACAGTGGTCTGTCGACCTGTCTTTCTGTGTCTGTTTGCCCTGTGAGTTGTGAAAGGTCGTGTTGGAGGGTGTTACAGTGGTCTGTCGACCTGTCTTTCTGTGTCTGTTTGTCCTGTGAGTTATGAAAGGTCGTGTTGGAGGGTGTTACAGTGGTCTGTCGACCTGTCTTTCTGTGTCTGTTTGCCCTGTGAGTTAGGAAAGGTCGTGTTGGAGGGTGTTAAAATGGTCTGTCGACCTGTCTTTCTGTGTCTGTTTGCCCTGTGAGTTAGGAAAGGTCGTGTTGGAGGGTGATACAGTGGTCTGTCGACCTGTCTTTCTGTGTCTGTTTGCCCTGTGAGTTAGGAAAGGTCGTGTTGGAGGGTGTTACAGTGGTCTGTCGACCTGTCTTTCTGTGTCTGTTTGCCCTGTGAGTTAGGAAAGGTCGTGTTGGAGGGTGTTACAGTGGTCTGTCGACCTGTCTTTCTGTGTCTGTTTGCCCTGTGAGTTATGAAAGGTCGTGTTGGAGGGTGTTAAAATGGTCTGTCGACCTGTCTTTCTGTGTCTGTTTGC
>CM065746.1:35706485-35718985 GCA_033310375.1 Conus canariensis | reverse complement strand
TGTGTGTGTGTGAGTGTGTGAGTGTGCGTTGTGAGTGTGTGTGTGTGTGTGTGTGTGTGTGTGTGTGTGGTGCAGATAGATCAGGTGTCCTTCTGTCGCGTATCGTGGCTCGTCATCGGTGGAGGAGTATCCTTGACATGTGAGTACTCTGTGTGTGTGCGTGTGCGCGCGCGCGCGCGCTCGCGCGCGTGTCTTTATGTGTGTATGCGCACGCATGTCTGTGTTTAAGGTTGAGCGCTTGGAGACATGTATATGGGTATTTGCGCCTGTGATTGTAAAGCCTCTTTTTAGTGAATGAACGTGAATGTGTGTGTTGTTATTCGATTGAATGTGAATATGTGTGTGTTTATCTGATAAAAATGAATATATTACGTGTGTTGATTAGATGGAAAATGAATATGTCATGTGTGTTGATCAGATGGAAAGTGAATATATTATGTGTGTTGATCTTTTGGAAAATGAATACATCATGTGTGTTGATGTGATTGAAAATGAGTACACCACGTGTGTTGACTCTGATGGAAGATGAATATATTATGTGTTTTGATCTGATGGAAAATGAATATGACCTGTGTTTTGATCAAATGGTAAAGGAGTGTAACATATGTGTTAATCTGATGGGAAAATGAATCAGTATATTTATTTGACAATGAAAGTCTGTTCATACTGAATAAGGTCAAATCAATGTTATTAGCAGCGTCCCCTCGCTGTCTATGTCCGATTTCCACTTTCCAACGAGATCTGTATTGAATCCGCGTCGAGAAATGCTTCGTCTCTTCCTCCGCCATGTTGGTCAGCGACGTTATCACGTGTCGACCAAGAAGACAGAACACACACTGTCAGCGGACGCCTGTCTCCACAAACCACAACAGACATCTCTAGTAGTAGCCTTCATCAACAGCGACGTCAGTGGTTGTGATCAGACCACAACAGACATCTCTGGTAGTAGTCTTCATCAACAGCGACGTCAGTGGTTGTGATCAAACCACAGCAGACATCTCCAGTAGTAGTCTTCATCAACAGCGACGTCAGTGGTTGTGATCAGATGAAACGAAAGTTCTGGCGTGTGATCTTGTGTGTCAGACATGCGCGTCAAAATGACGCTTGCTTCCCCGCGAAATGGACACAGTCGTGTCCATCAAATCGTATCGACGTCATCGTCATCACAGTGGGAAGTGGGGGTGTTTTTAGTCACATAGGCGTGATGGACAGTGCTTCATTAAGTGGACACGGTCTGTGTGTAGGTTGGAGTGACTGACCTTGTGGTCATCTTAGCGGCGGTGTGATGTGATGTGTGGAATTGTGCAATCACTGTCTGGAGAACCAAGTTTGGTGATGTATGGACAATCGTTGGCATCCATACTTTGTGTGCGCTGTCACCATCAGCCAAAGCCCTGAAATACAGTGTTTTTGTGTCCCTCCGCCCCTGCCCCCCCCCCCCCCCTTCTACTCCCCCCCCCACCCTCCTCCCCATCCAGCCGAATTTACCTGTGTTGTATGCTCTCCAGTTTCAGCCTGTTTTCTGTTTTTCTGCATGTTTTCCTGTCTTTCCTTTATTTTTGTCTCTCGCTTTTTTTTTTTCTCAATGTTTCCGTCTATTCTTTCTTTGTTCTTTGTTTTTAGTTCATTCATTCATGATGGGTTTTTTTTCATGTAATTATGTTCCTGAATTGTTTTTGTGGGTTAAGGGGGAAAGGAACACAGACCTCTAACATCTGTGGAAAGGGGCGGAGGGAGGGAGGGAGGCCAGGCGGGTGGGAGGAGGGGGATGAAAGGGAGCGGGGGGGGGGGGGGGGGGGAAGGATTCTGGTTCATGGGTTTGGTCAACGCTGTCGTCATCATCAACCAAGATACCAAATCAGCCCTGTATGTGGAGAATGTGTGCTATAATCGGCGTGTTTTTACTGTTACAACAAACCCACCCGTCACAGGGATTATCCCACTAGGTCACCAAAAAGTGCTGTGACACAGTCATCCGTACCAAGCGACAGTATCAACGTGAGTCTGGACTGACAACAACTTGGTGAATCACCCTTTGAACTCAGTATGTCATCAGCACAAACACAGTAGGTGGAGCTCTGTGTTGTTCTGAAATCTGCGGCAGTATAGTAACGTCGACAGTCACCACTACTGGAGTACAACAGTTTGTATGAGTGGAGACTTCCCACCGTTGAACAAGCCTTGTCATCATGCCATCGTCGAGGACAAGGGCTAAAGGTCACTGTCCTGACTGTTCGACTCATCCCCGCGATTGGCGTGGACAACCATCGTATGTGATCCACAGCGTTCCCTGCGATCATCACCGTTATCGTCATAGAAAAAAGCGATTGACATTGTATGGATCTGAATTTGCGTTGGACAGTGTCAATCGTTTGTTGTTGCTGTAATCATAAGAACACGTCTTCCCTGCGATCATTACCGTTATCGTCATAGAAAAAGCGATTGACAGTTGTATGGATCTGAATTTGCGTTGACAGTGTCACGTTTGTTTTGCTGTAATCAGTAAGGAAGACAACATCGTCTTCCCTGCGATCATCACCATTATCGTCATAGAAAAAAGCGATTGACAGTTGTATGGATCTGAATTTGTCGTTGACAGTGTCAACGTTTGTTGTTGCTGTAATCAGTAAGGAAGACAACAGCGTCGTGTTGTGGATCTGAAGTTTGGACACTAATGGACATGGTGACCTGTTGTCGAGGCTGCCATAAGGGTTGAATGGAGGTGAATGATTGACTTCAAAGAGCATTCTTCAGAGAAATTTCTGGACAGGGACAGGGAAGGGGATCAATTGGAACCCTGGGGGAGGAAAGGAAAACAGAAAGCTAGGAACATGCTGTGTATGACTCGTCTGTAGATAGCCGGGAACATGCTGTGTATGACTCGTCTGTAGATAGCCGGGAACATGCTGTGTGTGACGTCTGTATAGCGAACATGCTGTGACTGTCGAGATAGCCGGGAACATCGGTATGACTGTCTGTAATACCGGAACATGCGTGTGACTCGTGTAGATAGCCGGGAACATGCTGTGTGACTCGTCTGTAGATAGCCGGGAACATGCTGTGTATGACTCGTCTGTAGATAGCCGGGAACATGCTGTGTGTGACTCGTCTGTAGATACGGGAACATGCTGATACTCGTCTGTAGATAGCCGGGAACATGCTGTGTATGACTCGTCTGTAGATAGCCGGGAACATGCTGTGTGTGACTCGTCTGTAGATAGCCGGGAACATGCTGTGTATGAGTCGTCTGTAGATAGCCGGGAACATGCTGTGTATGACTCGTCTGTAGATAGCCGGGAACATGCTGTGTGTGACTCGTCTGTAGATAGCCAGGAACATGCTGTGTGTGACTCGTCTGTAGATGCCGGAACTCTTGATACTGTCAACGAACAACGCACGCACGCACGCACGCACACACACACACAGAATGTTTCCGGAATCATCTGATTGATGTCTGAGAGACAGATGTCGTCCACAAACTCACTGAAACTCCCCAGACTGACGGAACACGGACAAACGACCGTGTAAGATGGTGTTGATGAGAGATCCATTGAGCCAGATTTGAAATGCAGACTTTAATTAAATTCAAATGCGGTTCGTGAGAGATCCATTGAGCAGGATTTGAAATGCAGACTTGAATTAATTAAAATGGTGTTCATGAGAGATCCATTGAGCCAGATTTGAAATGCAGACTTGAATTAATTAAAATGGTGTTCATGGAGATCCATTGAGCCAGATTTGAGATGCTGACTTTGATTAATTCAGACAAGCCGATAGGCTTTACAACAACAACAACAACAACATTGACATCGACTGTATCCCGCTTGCTCAAAAACTCGCCCAGAATCAAACCAAACCATTTTTTTCGTTCAGATTCTGCCGACGTATCAGTGTCGCACACGAAGCGAACAACTAAGCCAGCGTGCTTTGAGGTGTAAACTTCATCAAGACACGCTGCAGTCGTAGCTCACCTTCTGACGGCGAATGTTGGGCAGGGAATGCCGACACCGCTGATGGACATTCCACGGGACAGGAAAGGAGCGTTCTCGCTAACGAAGGAGGGTTCTGCTTGCTTTTAAATAAGCAGTATGAGTGTGTCTTCAACATAGTCTAGCCGCAGAGAAAATAGAATGTGTGTGTGGTGTGTGTGTGTGTTGTGTGTGTGTGTGTGTGTGTGTGAGAGAGAGAGAGAGAGAGAGAAGAGAGAGAAAGAGAGAGAGAGAAAGAGAGAGGAGAGGAGGGAGGGAGAAAGGGCCAAAAAGAGATGTGAGGGAGAAAGAGAGTGGTACGATAGGTGAGCAAAAGAAAGAGCGGAGAACGGAGGGGGGGGGGACAGAGAGAAGAGAGAGAGAGAGAGAGAGAGAGAGAGAGAGAGAGAGAGAGAGAGAGCAAAAAAAAGAAGAGGTGGGGGAGAAAGTGAATGATACGGTAGGTGCAAAAGAAAGCAGAGAAGAGAGAGGGAGAAGAGAAAGAAAGAAGAGAGAGACGAGAGAGAGAGGAGAGAGAGAGCCAAAAAAAAAGAGTGGGGAGAAAGTGAATGATACGGTAGTGAGCAAAAGAAAGCAAGAAGAGGGAGAGAGGGAGAAGAGATAGAAAGAGAGAGAAAGAAGACAGAGAGAGAGAGAGAGAGATGGGGGAGGAAGAAATAGGAAGGGAGATGGGCAGAGAGAGGTGGTGGTGAGACAAATGAGAGACAGAGGGAGAGAGAGGAAGGGAATAGTACAAAAGGAAGGAAGAGAGAGAGAGAGGGGGAGGGGGTGTAGGCGAGAGACATGTGGAGGGGGCGTGTTTGTCCCTAGCTTCTCCCTTACCCCTGTCCCGACTTCCCTCCCCCCCCCCTTCCCCCTTCCCTCCATTCTCCCCGTTGTCTGTCAATTCATCTATCTTTCTTTTCGTGTTGTTTCGTGATTCGTCTCTCTCCCTGTAACCGTCACACACCCTCCGCCCCCCCCCCCCCCACCACCTCTTCCATTCTCCTCATTGTCTGTCAATTCATCTCTCCTCTCCCACTTCCCTCCCTCCCTCCCTCCCCACCTCTCTTTCTCTTCTGTCTCTCACTCACTCTCCTTTAATTCGACCCACCCCTGTTTTCCATTATCACACCTGAACACGTGTGAAGCATCTCGTGCGCCAACTCTCCCCCCCCCCCCCCCTCATCCTCCAGCGAAACGAGATTAAGCAGGGAGGAAGACAGAGAAGGAGGAGGGCGGAAGACGAAGAGAAGAACAAATGAACAGTCAGGAGAGGTAGGAGGAGGAGGCAGCCATCTTCCCAGCGGAGCCGGCATTCCTTCCTCCGTGTGGTGCCAGACTCGGCCTGCAAGCCAGCGGTCTGTGACGGGGTTAGCCCTTGGGACTGACTGACCGTCCGTTTTCAGAAAGGTGGGGTTCGGGGGGGGGGGGGGGGGGGGGGGGGGGGGGGGGGGGGGGGGGGGGGGGGGGGGATGGGAGAGGTCGGACTTTTTTTTTTTTTGAAAGGTGGGAGGAGGGGTTGTTGAGGGGAGGGTGAGATGGAGGGAGGTGGGGTGAGAGAGTTTTGGGTACTTTGGATCGTGTCGGTCTGCCTCCTCCCTGTCTGTTTGTCTGTCTCTGTCTGTCTGTCTCTATCCCTGTCTGTCTCTCTGTCTTTCTGTCTGTCTTTCCCTCTCTGTTTTCTCTCTCTCCCTGTCTTTCTGTCTCTGTGTCTGTCTGACTGTCTGTCTGTCTGTCTGTCTGTCTGTCTCTCTCTCTCTCTCTCTCTCTCTCTCTCTCTCTCCTCTCTCTCTCTCTCTCTCTCAACTCTTGCTCTCTTCTTGTGCCCCTCCATCTGTACTTCCAGGACTCGGCACCAATGATTTTTCCGTGGAGTTGACCGCCAGGTATCGACTACTGTCTGAGTCAGAATCTCTCCCCCCCCCCCTCCACCCCCCTTCATCCATCCACCCCTCCCCTCCCCCACCTGCACGCGCATCGCTATCTGCCCCCCCCCCTCCCCCCCCCCTTCGTTCCCTTTGGTGTGTATATAGTGTCTGCATCCTCTTCCCGTCCTGCTCCCTCCCCCTATCCCCCTCACTTGTACCCCACCCACTCTCCACCCTCCTTTTCTCTCCCACCCTCCGCTCCCCTCGGTCTGTCTCCTCCCCCCCCCCTCCATCCACCCCTCCCGCCCCCAATCCCTTCTCACCCCCCCCCCCCCCCATCTTCCATTCGATGCATTTGTAATGTCTGCATTCCTCATCCTCTTTCCCCCCCAGCCCCCCCCCCCCCCCCCCCCGTTTGACCCTTGACCCCTTCCTCCCCTTCGCCTCCCATCTAGCCTCTTCACCTCCTCTCCGATACTTTTCTCTCCCCACTCTCCCCTCCCCTCGGTCTGTATGTACACCCCCTCACCCTTCTATCCCCTCCCACCCCCCCACCCCTCCTCCTCCCTCTCTAGCCTCTTCACTCCCCCTCTCCTTTTCTCTCCCCACTCTCCCCTCCTCTCGGTCTGTATGTACACCCCCCTCACCCTTCTATCCCCTCCCACCCCCCACCCCCTCCTCCTCCCTCTCTAGCCTCTTCACTCCCCCTCTACTTTTCTCTCCCCACTCTCCCCTCCTCTCGGTCTGTATGTACACCCCCCTCACCCTTCTATCCCCTCCCACCCCCCACCCCCTCCTCCTCCCTCTCTAGCCTCTTCACTCCCCCTCTCCTTTTCTCTCCCCACTCTCCCCCTCCTCTCGGTCTGTATGTACACCCCCCTCACCCTTCTATCCCCTCCCACCCCCCACCCCCTCCTCCTCCCTCTCTAGCCTCTTCACTCCCCCTCCTTTCTCTCCCCACTCTCCCCTCCTCTCGGTCTGTATGTACACCCCCCTCACCCTTCTATCCCCTCCCACCCCCCACCCCTCCTCCTCCCTCTCTAGCCTCTTCACTCCCCCCTCTCCTTTTCTCTTTCTATCCCCTCCCACCCCCCCCCCCCCGTCCTCCCTCTCCAGCCTCCTAACCCCCCCCTCCCCCTCTCCTTTACGCTCCCCACTCTCCCCTCCCCTCGGTCTGTCTGTCTAGGTTCTACACGCCCCTCCCCCTCTCCCCTCCCTCCCCCTCCCGCCTCTCACCCACATTCTCTCCCAACACCTCAAGTGCCGTCCACCCCACTGTGAGATGTACCTTACCCTCGAAGCCAGACGAGCGCGCGCGGATTACCTCTGGCTCCCAGTTCAAAGAGAACGTAACTCCCGAAGCGTCCCATCAGCCCCCGGGCCCTAATGGCCGCTCACCGAGCAAATGGCCTCCCCTTAATACACCAGGGGTCGGTGCTCCACAAAGCCTCGTTTGACAAACCGAGTTAAAGTTTTTTTTTTTAGAGCCCCCACTTCGGACTAGGGGCTCAAGAAGCGCTGAGGATCTGTAGTGGGCTGGGGGGGGGGGGAGGGGGGGGGGAGGGATGGAGGTATGAAGTTAGGCTCGTGGGATGGGGAGGGGGAAGGGAGTTGGAGGGGGGGGGGAGGAGGCAGTGGTGAGTTGGGGATGGAAAGGAAGGCGGCAGGTATCGGTGAGCCTGACCTTAGCTCCGGCCCTTACTTGGAACCGGCTAAACAACATCCTTTGTTTTTTCTTTTTTTTAGATTTTAACCCTTTAACTGCGCTTCCAACCGCATCTTCATCTTCACACCTGCTGTTGTGGAATGGCAGGTTATGGTTAGTTAAAAAAAGAAGTATGTATTTTTTTTTTTTGGTTGTAAATTCCTGTTTGTGGTATTTATGAAATGTTTTTGATCTAAGTGTACCCACAGCTACCTCCGTTCCCCACTCTGTCTCACCTCCCCCTCCCCCCTTAGTCCTCACTCCCCCTCCTCCCCCGTCCTCGTCCAAGTCACTTTAGTTTTCGTGTTGGGTGATATCCCAGTGTAGTACACATGCTTTGAATGATGATTTTAGAATAATTTTTAAAGACAATCCTCATTCTGTTTGAGAGCAATTAAAAAAAATCGTTAGATGCTTTTGCTGGCTGCGTTGTTACTGCTACAGAGTAAACCCGTTCTGTTCATGCGGAGGGTATAACCTGTGGCTGCTGTTGTTGTTGTTGATGTACAATCTGGGTTTGCTTGCCAGCCCGCCGTGTTGGTTGTGCCTGGGGGATTGACCACTCGTGCAACATGAAGTGTCCAGGTCACTGGACAGTACAGCTGGCTGACCTGAGGCCAGTGGAGCGGCTGGAGGACCGCTCAGTTGTCCAGTTGATTGGTTGGACACTCTTCCTGCCCCCCCTCTTCCTCTTCCTTTTGCTTCATCTCCTCCTCCTCTTCCTCCCACCCCTCCCCCTCTTGTTGCCCCCCCCCCCTCTTCTTCCCCTTTCTCCTCCTATTCCTGCCCCCCCCCCCCCCCCCCCCCCCCCCGGTGCTCCTTTTCTTCTTCCCTTTCTTCTCTTCTTCCTTCTCGTCTTCTTCTCTTCTTCTTCCCCTCTCCTCTTCTTCCCCTTTCTCCTCCTATTCCTGCCCTCCCCCCCCCCCCCTGCTCCTTCTCTTCTTCCCCTCCTCCTCTTCTTCATCTTCTTCTCTTCTTCTTCCCCTCTCCTCTTCTTCCCCTTTCTCCTCCTATTCCTCCCCCCCTGCTCCTTCTCTTCTTCCCCTCTCCTCTTCTTCATCTTCTTCTCTTCTTCTTCCCCTCTCCTCTTCTTCCCCTTTCTCCTCCTATTCCTCCCCCCCCTGCTCCTTCTCTTCTTCCCCTCTCCTCTTCTTCCCCTTTCTCCTCCTATTCCTCCCCCCCCTGCTCCTTCTCTTCTTCCCCTCTCCTCTTCTTCCCCTTTCTCCTCCTATTCCTCCCTCCCCCCTGCTCCTTCTCTTCTTCCCCTCTCCTCTTCTTCCCCTTTCTCCTCCTATTCCTCCCTCCCCCTGCTCCTTCTCTTCTTCCCCTCTCCTCTTCTTCATCTTCTTCTCTTCTTTCTTCCCCTCCCTCTTCTTCCCCTTTCTCCTCCTATTCCTCCCCCCCCTCTCTCCTCTCTCTTTCCCCCTCCTCCTCTTCTTCCCCTTTCTCCCCCTATCCCTCCCCCCCCTGCTCCTTCTCTTCTTCCCCTCTCCTCTTCTTCCCCTTCTCCTCCTATTCCCCCCCCCCCCCCCCTGCTCCTTCTCTTCTTCCCTCTCCTCCTCTTCTTCCCCTTTCTCCTCCTATTCCTCCCCCCCCCCTGCTCCTTCTCTTCTTCCCCTCTCCTCTTCTTCCCCTTTCTCCTCCTATTCCTCCCCCCCCCTGCTCCTTCTCTTCTTCCCCTCTCCTCTTCTTCCCCTTTCTCCTCCTATTCCTCCCCCCCCCTGCTCCTTCTCTTCTTCCCCTCTCCTCTTCTTCCCCTTTCTCCTCCTATTCCTCCCCCCCCCCCCCCCTTGCTCCTTCTCTTCTTCCCCTCTCCTCTCTTCCCCTTTCTCCCTCCTATTCCCCCCCCCCCTGCTCCTTCTCTTCTTCCCTCTCCTCTTCTTCTCCCTTTCTCCTCCTATTCCTCCCCCCCCCCTGCTCCTTCTCTTCTTCCCCTCTCCTCTTCTTCCCCTTTCTCCTCCTATTCCTCCCCCCCCTGCTCCTTCTCTTCTTCCCCTCTCCTCTTCTTCCCCTTTCTCCTCCTATTCCTCCCCCCCCCTGCTCCTTCTCTTCTTCCCCTCTCCTCTTCTTCCCCTTTCTCCTCCTATTCCTCCCCCCCCCCCCCTTGCTCCTTCTCTTCTTCCCCTCTCCTCTTCTCCGTCCTTCTCTTCTTCTTCCCCTCACCTCTTCTTCCCCTTTCTCCTCCTATTCCTCCCCCCCCCCCTGCTCCTTCTCTCTTCCCCTCTCCTCTTCTCCGTCCTTCTCTTCTTCCCCTTCCTCCCCTCCCCTCCTCTTCTCCCCGCCCTCCTCCTCTTCTCTTTCCCCCCCTCCTCCTCTTCTCTTTTCTCCCCTCCTCCTCTTCTCTTTCCCCCCTCCTCCTCTTCTCTTTTCTCCCCCTCCTCCTCTTCTCTTTTCTTCCCCCTCCTCCTCTTCTCTTTCCCCCCCTCCTCCTCTTCTCTTTTCTCCTCCTCCTCCTCTTCTCTTTTCTCCCCCTCCTCCTCTTCTCTTTTCTCCTCCTCCTCCTCTTCTCTTTTCTCCTCCTCCTCTCCTCTCCTTTTCTCTCCCCCCTCCTCCTCTTCTCTTTCCCCCCCTCCTCCTCTTCTCTTTCTCCTCCTCCTCCTCTTCTCTTTTCTCCTCCTCCCCTCTTCTCTTTTCTCCTCCTCCTCCTCTTCTCTTTTCTCCCCCTCCTCCTCTTCTCTTTTCTCCCCCTCCTCCTCTTCTCTTTCCCCCCCTCCTCCCTTCTCTTTTTCCCCCCTCCTCCTCTTCTCTTTTCTCCCCCTCCTCCTCTTCTCTTCCCCCCCTCCTCCTCTTTTCTCCCCCTCCCCCTCTTCTCTTTTCTCCCCCTCCTCTTCTCTTTCCCCCCCTCCTCCTCTTCTCTTTTCTCCTCCTCCTCCTCTTCTCTTTCCCCCCCTCCTCCTCTTCTCTTTCCCCCCTCCTCCTCTTCTCTTTTCTCCTCCTCCTCCTCTTCTCTTTTCTCCCCCTCCTCCTCTTCTCTTTCTCCCCCCTCCTCCTCTTCTCTTTCCCCGCCTCCTCCTCTTCTCTTTTCTCCTCCTACTCCTCTTCTCTTTTCTCCTCCTCCTCCTCCTCTTCTCTTTCCCCCCTCCTCCTTTTCTCTTCCCCCCCCCCTCCTCCTCTTCTCTTTCCCCCCCTCCTCCTCTTCTCTTTCCCCCTCCTCCTCTTCTCTTTCCCCCCCCTCCTCCTCTTCTCTTTTCTCCTCCTCCTCCTCTTCTCTTTTCTCCTCCTCCTCCTCTTCTCTTTCCCCCCCTCCTCCTCTTCTCTTTTCTCCTCCTCCTCCTCTTCTCTTTTCTCCTCCTCCTCCTCTTCTCTTTTCTCCTCCTCCTCTTCTCTTTCCCCCCCTCCTCCTCTTCTCTTTTCTCCTCCTCCTCCTCTTCTCTTTTCTCCCCCTCCTCCTCTTCTCTTTCCCCCCCCTCCTCCTCTTCTCTTTTCTCCTCCTCCTCCTCTTCTCTTTTCTCCTCCTCCTCCTCTTCTCTTTTCTCCCCCTCCTCTTCTCTTTCCCCCCTCCTCCTCTTCTCTTTCTCCTCCTCCTCCTCTTCTCTTTTCTCCCCCTCCTCCTCTTCTCTTTCCCCCCCCTCCTCCTCTTCTCTTTTCTCCTCCTCCTCCTCTTCTCTTTTCTCCCCCTCCTCCTCTTCTCTTTTCTCCCCCTCCTCCTCTTCTCTTTCCCCCCCTCCTCCTCTTCTCTTTTTTTTTTTTTTTTTTTTTTTTTTTGCTGTCCCAACCTCTGCGCCACCTCAGAGGCAGTGCACCCACGCCGCTCATTCCGACACCCCGTCCACAGCCACAGCCTGGCCGGCCCCGCCGCAGCCCCGGCACCAGCAATCCACAGGGAGCAGTCAATGTCAAGTCGTCAAGAGGCAACCCACCGGAGGAGACACTGCACTGCTGCCGAGTCACTTCGGTGGTGTTCAGTGGCGCCTGTTCTGATCTAACATACGCAGGACACCACCTACTAAGCCCCCTACTGACGACAATAATTGCTTAATCGCGGAGCCGGCGTGAGTGAGCTCTCCCCCCGGAGGGCGCCACCACGTCCGTCCAACGATAGCCCCCATGGACTCGCCGATACCGGTGACCCCGACGGAACCAAACCAAGGCCACAGACGTGGAGACGACATCGAAATTGAGGTCACCATGAGAGCAGGGCATGAAAGGCCACAGAACTTGAGACATTTTTTTTTATGCTGATGGATGAGAATGAGGATGATTAAGATGATGCTGCGGATTTCCATTTCGGTCTGAGACTACATGACAGGGCTGTACTCTACGCTTCCTTTCACAATATATCCCGGCGTCAACCAGGCCCGAGAGATACAGGCACCTGCAGTGTTGGTCAGGAAATTTGAGCAACACTCTCAGAAACGCATCCATTAAGTGGATGAAACTCGACTGTGTGGTCCCAGTCTTCCCAACTGAGTCCGCAGCAACTCAACTCTGGGTAGGAGCCGGTCGGGGCAGAAAAACCCACATGACTTCTGATGGGATTCGAACCCACGACCTCCCAGCCGGGAGTCCGCGACGCTGACCACTTCGCCACGGCGGCTGGTCCCTCCTCTTCTCTTTTCTCCTCCTCCTCCTCTTCTCTTTTCTCCCCCTCCTCCTCCTCTCTCCCCTCACTTTCACCCCCCCTCCCACCCCGTTACTCCGCCAGCTTTTCTTCCTCCTCCTCCTCCTGCTCCGCGTCCTCGCCGTCGTCGGCATCATCATCGTTCCATGGAAGAGCGGTCCATGTCGTTCTGTGAGGGTGGGGGTGGAGGGGTGGGAGGGGGCAGTTCTGGATCTCCACACCTGTAAGCTGTGGTCAGTGCTGCAGCAGACAACGGCCCAGGTGTAGGTGGGTGTTGCCATGCATGCCCTGTCCGGTGGTCCTGCAGGTGGTCAGGCGGTCAGTGGTGGAGACAACGGCCCAGGTGAAGGTGGGTGTTGCCATGCATGCCCTGTCCTGCAGGTGGTCAGGTGGCC
>CM065746.1:35683985-35686485 GCA_033310375.1 Conus canariensis | reverse complement strand
TCCATTAATTTACAGACACAGCTGGTCAAAGCTATGGGACGGTAGTTTGATGGGTTAGAAAGATCTTTTCCAGGTTTGGGAATGGGAATGATGAGGGCTTTTCGCCAAGAAGGTGGAAAGAAACCAGTAGTCCATACATGGTTGTAGACATGTAGCAGGATGTGCAGACCTTTTTGCGGAAGATGTTTCAAAAGTTTATAATGGATTTCATCTATACCCGGAGAGGAATCGCTGCAGGAAAGTAAGGCAGATTTCAGTTCGTTTAAAGTGAAAGGAAGATTGTAGTCTTCCATGTTATCTGATGAAAAGTTGCAGGGTGATTTTTCTTTGAGGGCTTTGATTTTGACAAAACTGGCTGATTTGTTAGAAGAGGAGGAATTCCTTTCAATGGTTGAAGCAAGCAGATTAGCAACTGTTTTTTTCTCTGTTATTAAAGAGTCAGAAAACTTGAGATGGTTCACAGTGGGACAGGTGTTCTTCCCTTTAATTTTCTTGATGATTTTCCACACTTTTTTCTTCGATGTTTTGGATGTGAGACTTGAGCAAAACTGTCTCCAAGATAAACGTTTACTGGTCTTATATATGTGTTTGGATTTGGCCCTCAGTTTCTGATGCGCTCGGACGTTGGGCATCGAAGGTCTGCAAGAGACCCGACGTTTAGCTCTTTTGCGGGTTTGACAGACGGAGTAAGTAAAGAAGAAGAAGAAGAAGAAGGTGGAGGAGGAGGAGAGAGAGAGAGAGAGAGAGAGAGAGAGAGAGAGAGAGAGAGAGAGAGAGATGGGGTGGGGGTGGCGGAGGTGGTGTGGATGGGTGTGGAAGCGACGAGATAAAGGGAAGGTGAGAGAGTTGTGCTGCAGAGAGAGAGAGAGAGAGAGAGAGAGAGAGAGAGAGAGGGGGGTGGGTGGGGGTGGGGTGGGGGTGGAGAGAGTGAAAGAGGGATGGGAGAGATTGGAGAGAGAGAGAGTGAGAGAGAGAGAGAGATGGGGTGGGGGTGGCGGAGGTGGTGTGGATGGGTGTGGAAGCGACGAGATAAAGGGAAGGTGAGAGATTGTGCTGCAGAGAGAGAGAGGAGGGAGAGAGAGAGAGGTGGGGTGGGGTGGGGGTGGAGAGAGTGAAAGAGGGATGGGAGAGATTGGAGAGAGAGAGAGTGAGAGAGAGAGAGAGATGGGGTGGGGTGGCGGAGGTGGTGTGATGGGTGTGGAAGCGACGAGATAAAGGGAAGGTGAGAGATTGTGCTGCAGAGAGAGAGAGAGAGAGAGGAGAGAGGGGGGGTGGGTGGGGGTGGAGAGAGTGAAAGAGGGATGGGAGAGATGGAGAGAGAGAGGAGGAGAGAGAGAGGAGAGAAGAAGAGAGAGGGGGGTAGACAGAGTAGAGTAGAGGAGGGGAGGAGAGAAGGGAAGTGAGATAGACGCAGAGAAGAAGAGAAGATGAGTAAGAGGGGGGGTGGGGGAGGAGAGTGAATAAGAGGGTGAAGATTGGTAGAGATGGGGGAGAGGAGAGAGAGAGGAGGAAGAGAGAGAAGGGGAAAGATGGAGAGGGGAGAGAGAAAGAGAGAGAGAGAGAGAGAGAGAAAGAGAGAGAGGAGAAAGATGAGAGGGAAGAGGAGAGAGAGAGAGAGGGAGAGAGAGAGAGAGAGAGAAAGAGAGAGAGAGAGAGGGAGGAGAGAGAGAGAGAGAGAAAAAGAGAGAGGAGAGAGAGGGAAGAGGAAAAGTGAGATGAGGAAGTGAGAGATTGTTACGGAGAGAGAGACAGAGACAGAGACAGAGAGGGAGAGAGAGGTTGGAGGAGAGAGTGAGAGAGAGATGGGAGAGGGACAAGAGAGGGAGTGAGAGAGACAGATGGGGGGGGGGGGGGAGAAGAGAAGAAAGAGGAGAGAGAGAAGACAGACAGACAGACAGACAGACAGACAGACAGTACATGACTGCCACCTGCAATGCTGTACACCTTGGACACGAAGTTTCAGCAGTGTGTGCGACTTTCCCTGGTGGTCGATGAGTGTGCACGTGCCGCGTGCCGCTGGCTAGTGTAGAGTGCGGAGAGCCTTATTTGCATTATTCATTAACACCACCACCAAAGGAATGGCATCAGGGAGCACGTGACACTTTTTTTTTTTCTCACCTGCATTAGACTGAGGAATCACAAGAGCGAATTTGTTCGGGGGGGGGGGGGGGGGGGGGGACAGAGACGTAGATTCAGGATACCCGTCTGTAACCCCCCCCCCCCCCCCCCCCCCACAATATTCTGATGGTGTGCTGTCTACATCGTTTGAAAACAAAGGAAAGCAAACAACGGGATTAGAAAAAAAAAAAAAGACTAAACTAGGTGCCCCCACTTTCACCCCCCCCAAAAAAAAAAAAAAAAAAAAAAAAAAAAAAGAAAGAAAAAAAAGAAACAACAACTACAACAACAACCACAAAAAAAAAACCCTCTGTAACTTTGATAATCTATATAGTACCATTATATCTAAGTTAATCAATCTGTCTTTATCTTATTAGCTGTG
>CM065746.1:35673985-35678985 GCA_033310375.1 Conus canariensis | reverse complement strand
GAGTAGAGGGGCTGAGTTGTCTTCTCCTGTCTTCCTCGGTAAAGGACCGAACGTCGCCTGTGCCCTAGACAGTACTCGTAAGGGGGAATTGGGAAAAACAAGGGTAATGGTTCATCGTTGAAGACTGTCTGCAATGAAGTCTTTGAAGGCGATATTGGTATCGTTGGTGGGTGTTAGGTGAAGACGACATTGGTATCGTTGGTTGGTGTTAGGTAAAGACGACATTGGTATGTTGGTGGGTGTTAGGTGAAGACGACATTGGTATCGTTGGTGGGTGTTAGGTGAAGACGACATTGGTATGGTTGGTGGGTGTTAGGTGAAGACGACATTGGTATGGTTGGTGGGTGTTAGGTGAAGACGACATTGGTATCGTTGGTGGGTGTTAGGTGAAGACGACATTGGTATCGTTGGTTGGTGTTAGGTGAAGACGACATTGGTATCGTTGGTGGGTGTTAGGTGAAGACGACATTGGTATCGTTGGTGGGTGTTAGGTGAAGACGACATTGGTATCGTTGGTGGGTGTTAGGTGAAGACGACATTGGTATCGTTGGTGGGTGTTAGGTGAAGACGACATTGGTATGGTTGGTGGGTGTTAGGTGAAGACGACATTGGTATCGTTGGTGGGTGTTAGGTGAAGACGACATTGGTATGGTTGGTGGGTGTTAGGTGAAGACGACATTGGTATCGTTGGTGGGTGTTAGGTGAAGACGACATTGGTATGGTTGGTGGGTGTTAGGTGAAGACGACATTGGTATCGTTGGTGGGTGTTAGGTGAAGACGACATTGGTATGTTGGTGGGTGTTAGGTGAAGACGACATTGGTATCGTTGGTGGGTGTTAGGTGAAGACGACATTGGTATCGTTGGTGGGTGTTAGGTGAAGACGACATTGGATCGTTGGTGGGTGTTAGGTGAAGACGACATTGGATCGTTGGTGGGTGTTAGGTGAAGACGACATTGGCATCGTTGGTGGGTGTTAGGTGAAGACGACATTGGTATCGTTGGTGGGTGTTAGGTGAAGACGACATTGGTATCGTTGGTGGGTGTTAGGTGAAGACGACATTGGCATCGTTGGTGGGTGTTAGGTGAAGACGACATTGGCTATCGTTGGTGGGTGTTAGGTGAAGACGACATTGGTATCGTTGGTGGGTGTTAGGTGAAGACGACATTGGCATCGTTGGTGGTGTTAGGTGAAGACGACATTGGCATCGTTGGTGGGTGTTAGGTGAAGACGACATTGGCATCGTTGGTGTGGTGTTAGGTGAAGACGACATTGGCATCGTTGGTGGGTGTTAGGTGAAGACGACATTGGTATCGTTGGTGGGTGTTAGGTGAAGACGAAATTGGTATCGTTGGTGGGTGTTAGGTGAAGACGACATTGGTATCGTTGGTGGGTGTTAGGTGAAGACGACATTGGTATCGTTGGTGGGTGTTAGGTGAAGACGACATTGGTATCGTTGGTGGGTGTTAGGTTGAAGACGACATTGGTATCGTTGGTGGGTGTTAGGTGAAGACGACATTGGTATCGGTTGGTGGGTGTTAGGTGAAGACGACATTGGTATCGTTGGTGGGTGTTAGGTGAAGACGACATTGGTATCGTTGGTGGGTGTTAGGTGAAGACGACATTGGTATCGTTGGTGGGTGTTAGGTGAAGACGACATTGGTATCGTTGGTGGGTGTTAGGTGAAGACGACATTGGTATCGTTGGTGGGTGTTAGGTGAAGACGACATTGGTATCGTTGGTGGGTGTTAGGTGAAGACGACATTTGGTATATCGTTGGGTGGGTGTTAGGTGAAGACGACATTGGTATCGTTGGTGGGTGTTAGGTGAAGACGACATTGGCATCGTTGGTGGGTGTTAGGTGAAGACGACATTGGTATCGTTGGTGGGTGTTAGGTGAAGACGACATTGGTATCGTTGGTGGGTGTTAGGTGAAGACGACATTGGTATCGTTGGTGGGTGTTAGGTGAAGACGACATTGGCATCGTTGGTGGGTGTTAGGTGAAGACGACATTGGTATCGTTGGTGGGTGTTAGGTGAAGACGACATTGGTATCGTTGGTGGGTGTTAGGTGAAGACGACATTGGTATGGTTGGTGGGTGTTAGGTGAAGACGACATTGGTATCGTTGGTGGGTGTTAGGTGAAGACGACATTGGTATCGTTGGTGGGTGTTAGGTGAAGACGACATTGGTATCGTTGGTGGGTGTTAGGTGAAGACGACATTGGTATCGTTGGTGGGTGTTAGGTGAAGACGACATTGGTATGGTTGGTGGGTGTTAGGTGAAGACGACATTGGCATCGTTGGTGGGTGTTAGGTGAAGACGACATTGGTATGGTTGGTGGGTGTTAGGTGAAGACGACATTGGTATCGTTGGTGGGTGTTAGGTGAAGACGACATTGGTATCGTTGGTGGGTGTTAGGTGAAGACGACATTGGCATCGTTGGTGGGTGTTAGGTGAAGACGACATTGGTATCGTTGGTGGGTGTTAGGTGAAGACGACATTGGTATCGTTGGTGGGTGTTAGGTGAAGACGACATTGGTATCGTTGGTGGGTGTTAGGTGAAGACGACATTGGTATCGTTGGTAGGTGTTAGGTGAAGACGACATTGGTATCGTTTGTGGGTGTTAGGTGAAGACGACATTGGTATCGTTGGTGGGTGTTAGGTGAAGACGACATTGGTATCGTTGGTGGGTGTTAGGTGAAGACGACATTGGTATCGTTGGTGGGTGTTAGGTGAAGACGACATTGGTATCGTTGGTGGGTGTTAGGTGAAGACGACATTGGTATGGTTGGTGGGTGTTAGGTGAAGACGACATTGGTATCGTTGGTGGGTGTTAGGTGAAGACGACATTGGTATCGTTGGTGGGTGTTAGGTGAAGACGACATTGGTATCGTTGGTGGGTGTTAGGTGAAGACGACATTGGTATCGTTGGTGGGTGTTAGGTGAAGACGACATTGGTATCGTTGGTTGGTGTTAGGTGAAGACGACATTGGTATCGTTGGTGGGTGTTAGGTGAAGACGACATTGGTATCGTTGGTTGGTGCTAGGTGAAGACGACATTGGTATCGTTGGTGGGTGTTATGTGAAGACGACATTGGTATCGTTGGTGGGTGTTAGGTGAAGACGACATTGGTATCGTTGGTGGGTGTTAGGTGAAGACGACATTGGTATCGTTGGTGGGTGTTAGGTGAAGACGACATTGGTATCGTTGGTGGGTGTTAGGTGAAGACGACATTGGTATCGTTGGTGGGTGTTAGGTGAAGACGACATTGGTATGGTTGGTGGGTGTTAGGTACGAGGTGGATGAAAAGGGACTGAAGCGAAATCAGAGGCTTTTTTGACGTTGTTTGTAATCTTAGTATGATTATTTATGCATAATGATATATGCCGGAATACTCTGTATGAGTATTCATACATAATGATATAGTCGGGGATACCCGATTCACCGAACCTGTCAAGTTCACTTCGATTGGAAGAGAGTGGAAGAAAAGAGGACGTTAGCATTGTTGATTTCCTGAAGGTGGGTTTGTACTGAAACGACGCTCAGCCAACCCTCCGCACAGGGACTGGCTCCCACAGTAGCAGCTCAGAACTCGGCATCTGTCAGTGCTGCCAGTGCTGGCTGCGACATGTATGCAGCTTGCACGTGCAGCCTGGCTGCGGTGCTATCGCCTCGTCAGTGCTGACACGGTGAAAGCGAAGGTCTGTGACTCTCCTGTATGGATGGAGAAGAAGACATGAACGACAACTCTGCTGCACCATTCTGCGCTACAGTTTATCAGGAACGGTGTTGTCAGGTTTTTAGTCTCGTGTGTGTTAGGACAAGAATCAGGGTTTGGTACAGATTACGTTAAGCTTACTGTTAAGGTTAAGGACAGGTTAGGGATAGGGTTAGGGATAGGGACAGATAATGTTAAGACAACTGTGAAGGTTAAGGACAGGTTAGGGATAGGGTTAGGGATAGGGACAGATAATGTTAAGACAACTGTAAAGGTTAAGGACAGGCTAGGGATAGGATTAGGGATAGGGATAGATAATGTTAAGACAACTGTTAAGGTTAAGGATGGGTTAGGGATAGGGTTATGGATAGGGACAGATAATGTTAAGACAACTGTAAAATTTGAGGACAGGCTAGGGATAGGATTAGGGATAGGGATAGATAATGTTAAGACAACTGTTAAGGTTAAGGATGGGTTAGGGATAGGGTTATGGATAGGGACAGATAATGTTAAGACAACTGTGAAGGTATGGATAGGGATAGACAGGTTAGGGATAGGGTTTGGATAGGGACAGATAATGTAAAGACAACTGTTAAGGTTAAGGACAGGTTAGGGACAGGGTTAGGGATGGGGATAGATAATGTGAAGACAACTGTTAAGGTATGGATAGGGATAGATAATGTGAAGACAACTGTTAAGGTATGGATAGGGATAGATAATGTGAAGACAACTGTTAACGTATGGATAGGGATAGATAATGTGAAGACAACTGTTAACGTATGGATAGGGATAGATAATGTTAAGACAACTGTTAACGTATGGATAGGGATAGATAATGTTAAGACAACTGTGAAGGTTAAGGACAGGTTAGGGTTACGGCTAGATTGACGTCAAGATTGCTGCTAACAACAGGTTAGGATTACAGCTGGGTTACGTCAAGGTTACTGTAAAGGTCAAGGACAGGTTGGGAGTAGAGTCAGGGTACGGCTATGTTACGTCAAGACTACTATGAAGGTTAAGTACAGGTTAGGAGCAAGGTTATGGGGAGATCACATTAAGCTGACTGCAGAGGTGAAGGAGTAGGGTTATGGGGAGATCACATTACTACAGAGGTGAAGGAGTAGGGTTATGGGGAGATGACATTACTGCAGAGGTGGAGGAGTAGGGTTATGGGGAGATGACATTAAGCTGACTGCAGAGGTGAAGGAGTAGGGTTATGGGGAGATCACATTACTACAGAGGTGAAGGAGTAGGGTTATGGGGAGATGACATTACTGC
>CM065746.1:35651485-35668985 GCA_033310375.1 Conus canariensis | reverse complement strand
TGAATGTTGGTTTGTCTTATCTGAAGAAGGCCAAAGAGATCGAAACGCGTCGTGCTTGTCTTGTAATTTGTTTCTTTCGTTCTACAGCATAGTCCTTTTTCTTTTAAGTTTGTTAGAATGCTAGAAACAGGTCTTAGGAAAGAGTTGAGCTTTGACTGTCTATCCCTCACACTGATTTGAAACCCCCAAACCCAGGCTTATGTCAAAGACCTCTGGCAAGAGGATTGGAACTTGCAAACGGATAACAAACTGTTTAAAATTCGTCCAAACCTGAAAGAGTTTTTACCATTACATGTTCCCGAGGCGGCCGTAAGGAAGAAACAGTCTTGTGTCGTTTGCATACAGGCTATTCCTTTTTACATCCATTCTTATCTTTTGAAAGGTGAAGAAGCTCCGTGGTGCATTCCATGTCATGTACCACTCACAGTGAAACATAATTCTTTTAGAGTGTTGGGACTTGCATGATGTGAGACATAAACACTTTACAGCAGACTCCATGACAGCAGACTCCATGAAAACCTTGTTGAGAGATGTCCCACCTGACGTGATCTTTGAATTTCAGAAACAGATCCAACATTTTTCCTCTGAACTAAGATTTTACGGAGGAAAGATGTTTTAACTCCAGTGTGTTTTTAGGTGTGTTTTAAAGGGTTTTGTGATTTTTTTTTAATGACTTGTGAGTTGACTTCAACGCGGTGACAGCCCTGATATGGCCTGCGCAGTCGGCTGGGCTATAAGCAACATTGCCTTTCCTTAGCTAGAGAGAATGCTTAAAGGATCGATAAAGGAGGAAATGAATAAAGAGAAGACCAAGACAAACACGTCATGGTCATAGACGTGCTGTGACAGGGCCAGTAGTGTGTGTGTGTGTGTGTGTGTGTGTGTGTGTGTGTGTGTGTGTGTGTGTGTGTGTGTGTGCATGCGTGCGTGCGTGCGTGTGTGTGTGTGTGTGTGTGTGTGTGTGTGTGTGTGTGTGTGTGCGTGCGCGCGCGCGCGCGACGTGAGAACAGACTGTAAAGTGGCCATTGAAGCTTTCTACCAGCAGCGAACAAAGTGTCACGTTGAAAGCCTCAGTTCAAGGGTGTGTGTGAAATTCTCTCTCTGTCTCTCTCTCTCTCTTGCTGTCTTTCTCTGTCTGTCTGTCTGTATCTCTCTCTCTGTCTGTCTGTTCTCTGTCTCTCTGTCTCTCTTTCACTGTCTCTCTCTGTCTCTCTGTCTTTGCCTCTCTGTCTCTGTCTCTGTGTGTGTCTCTCAGTCTCTGTTTCTCTCTATCAGTCTCTCTCTCTCTCTCTCTCTCTCTCTCTCTCTCTCTCTCCACACACACACACACACACACACACACACACACTGACTGACTGACTGAAACCATTTACTGTCAGATTAACATAGTGTTGTACTGACATTTTAAAAAGAAAAACCTTAATGAATTAATGAGGTAACGAAAATAATACAAATAACATCTGAATGACATAAAAATCATAAAGGAAAATTAACAGGGAAACATTTAACATTTCTAAGTAACATAATAAAAATTCAGAAATTATCACACACACACACACACACACACACACACACACACACACACACACACACACACACACACACACTGTACACTAGTGTTGGTGGTTGAAGATTGTCTGTGTAAACAGCTTGAGATTGGAGTGCGCCAACTGTTTATGGTCGTGTGTGTGTGTGTGTGTGTGTGTGTGTGTGTGTGTGTGTGTGTGTGTATATCGTGCGTGCGTGCGTGGTGTGTGTGTGTGTGTGTGTGTGTGTGTGTTTCAATGAGAGAGGGAGAGAGAGAGAGAGAGAGAGAGAGCACGCAAGCAGTTGAAGTGAAAAGAAGTGGTTGAAGAATCACTGTGAATAGAGTTTGCACCGCCACGACAAGTCCTGTGCAAGTTGTAGTACATGTGTCTGAATTGTTGAAAGAGAGAGACAGAGAGAGAGAGAGAGAGAGAGAGAGAGAGAGAGAGAGAGAGACAGACAGACAGACAGACAGACAGACAGACTTGAACTAAAAGAAGAAGTCGAAGAATCAGTGTGCAAATACAGTCCTCACTTCGTGAAATCTCTTATCTCTTGCGCATATGTCCAGGCTGCACAAGAGAGAGAGAGAGAGAGAGAGAGAGAGAGAGAGAGAGAGAGAGAGAGAGAGAGACTTGCACTAAAGAGAAGTGGCCGAAGAATCACTATACAAATACAGTCCTCACTGCGTGAAATCTCATACCAATTGTTGTGCGTGTGTCCAGGTTGCACAAGAGAGAGAGAGAGAGAGAGAGAGAGAGAGAGAGAGGGTGGGAAGCGTTGCTTAGAAGGGGGGGGGGGTGTGTCTTCTGGCTGTGGGTTAAAACACCCCTACTTCCTCTCTCCACTCCCTTTTGCCCCACTTTCCCTTTCTCTCCTTTCTCCCTCCCCCCCCCCCCACATACACAAGGTATTCAGTGCAGGGGCTGCCTATGCTGAGAAAGGACACACTGTACTGAGAACTGACCAGTTCTTCATTTCAATTCTGTGTCCCTAACTGGGTTGCTTTGGGGGGGGGGGTGACATACAGCAATGACTGTTCACACACACACACACACACACACACACACACACACACACACACACACACACACACAAGGACAATGTCAAACACTTGGCCCGTGCACTAGACATGGTGGTTGGGACTCTCTTCGTAAACAGCTTGAGATCGTAGTGTGCCAACTCTGTGTGTGTGTGTGTGTGTGTGCGTGTGTGTGTGTGTGTGTGTGTGTGTGTGTGTGTGTGTGTGTGTGTGTTGTGTGTTTGTGTGTGTGAGACAGACGAAGAGAGAGAGAGAGAGAGAGAGAGAGAGAGAGAGAGAACGAACGAGAGCAAGCAGGTAGTTGAAGTGAAAAGAAGTGGTTTAAGAATCACATTGAATAGTCAGAGTTTGCACTGCCACGAGAAGTCCCCTGCAAGTTGTAGTACATGTGTCTGAGTTGCTAGAGAGAGAGAGAGAGAGAGGGGGGGGGGGGAGGGGGGAGGCATTTGAAGTAACAGGAGTTAAAGAATCACTATGCAAATTCAGCTCTCACTGCGTGAAACCTTGTTCCTATTGTTGTACATGTGCCCAGGTTGTCTAACAGAGAGAGAGAGAGAGAGAGCGAGCGAGCGAGCGAGAGAGAGAGAGAGAGAGAGAGAGAGGAGAGACTTGGGGGTTGAGAGTGCTGGCTGTGGGTGAAATCCTCCCCTACCTCCCCTCTCCTCCTCTCTCCCTTCACCCCATTTTCCCTTTCTCTCCTCCTTTACCAAAGTATTCGGTGAATGGGCTGGCTGCATATGCAGAGAAAGGACACGTAGTAGTAAACAGTCACTAGTGACAATTACTGTATTGACAGAGAGAGAGAGAGAGAGAGAGACGCTCTCACACATACACATGCACACAACACCACGCACGCACGCACACGCACCACACACACACACACACACACACACACACACACACACACACACACACACACACACACACACACACACACCACGCACGCTTGCTCACTCCGTCATCCATCCAACGCATAAATGCACATTCTCATACTTTCACACCACACACATAGACACATACACACGCACATAGTCATGTGCGCGCGCGCACGCAGACATGCACACACACACACACACACACACACACACACACACACACACACACATATACTCATACACACGCTGCGTGCGTGCGCGCGCACACACACACACACACACATACATTCAGTCACATAAACACACACACACAGACACGCCCACGTGCACTGACGCGCTCATGTACATAGACACACTCACACCACGTGAACACACGCACACAACACAACACAACACACACACACCGCACACACACACACACACACACACACACACACACACACACACACACACACAGCGGCAATGTCAGGCAGGTTCTGTATGAATGTCGATCGATCCTTTCCGAAGGGCAGAGACAGAGAGAGAAGTTAACCGCCCTCCTGTCCCGCACCCAAATCCGCCCCATTAGGCCGCCCTCATTCCTAATACACCAACCACCTCTGTCAAAAAAAGAAAGAGCAATTTCTCTTGCGTCAATGAAGAGGAAAAAAATCACAAGAAAAGATTGACATAGCCTTTTGTTTCCACCTGACCCGCTACAGAGCTATTTCGGGTTGTGAGCGATCGAGTCACGTGACAAGCTCTCGGGGCCTCTGATTGGCTGCGGGATTTACCTGACTGAGGAATGTGTTACGGGTTTTCGCCGTGTCACTCGAGTCGGCGACGAGCGAGGGCTTGTCAACACACGGTGTGTGTGTGTGTGTGAGATCAGGAAGAAAATGAACTGCCTCCCCCCACACCACTGGATGAAGTGACTGACTGGACTCGTTCGGTTATCAGGTGGGAGACTTGAACTTGAGGACAGGGACAGTGTGGGTGTGTCGGCGTGGGATCTTCTACTTCAGTGTGTGTCTACCTGGGGCTGATGTGTGTTGTGTGTGGTGTCTGTGTGGATGTACGTGTGTGATCGCTGTCAGTCAATCCGCCGTGTAAGCGATTAGTGTGGACTTGCTTGGCTTGCTCCGGAGTCACCAAAGTCGATACAGCAAGATCAGGGCGTGTGGTGGAGACACAGCAGACGGTTCACAGCTAGGGAGGGGGCTGAGGGGAAAGTGCTGGCGTGGCAGTGTTGCTGTTGTTGTTGTTGTTGTTGTCGTGGTGGTGGACTTACATCCCCGGCTATGCAACCACCACCACCACCATCATCATCATCACGGCTACCACCCACCCACCCACGTCAAGAGCTGAGGGGGGAGGAGTTGATTAAGACTCGTCACGCACTGTGAGCAAGGCGTGGGAAGAAGAAGAAGGGTCGTCCCTCCCCCTCTCTCTCTCTCCCTCTCTCCCCCCCGGTGTGTTCCGTCAGGCGTGGTGACGTGGTGAGGCTGTCGTCATGGACGGCTGGGTGCCCAAGGGGGGCTCGCTGCCCCCCGGGGGGGACGGCGCCTTCGAGCGCTTCCTCACCGCCGCCATCGCCGCCATCATCACCATCATGTTCTCCTGGAGACTGCTGGACGATATGCACGACGACGACCACGCCCTCCGCCCGGGAAAAGGGGAGGAGGATGAGGAGGAGAGGAGGAGGAGGAGGGCCACCGCCTATGCCGCCATCGCCCTCGCCTCCTCCTCTCGCCCACCCCCACCGCAACTGGCCATCACGGAGCTGGACATTGACGAGGGGGGCAGGAATGTGGGGGAGGATCAAAGGAGAGTGACCACGACGCCGCACGGCCACGACAGCGGGTTTGCATCGTGGAGCCGAGGGCCAGGGCCGGCTGACAGCAGCACTAGTAGCAGCAGCGTGGACTGGGAATGCAGTTCGGTGGATATGATGAAGTGCTTCACCTCTGCCCCGCCCGTCTACCTGCCCACCGCCGCTGATAACAGCAGCCACACCACGCCTCCTCCCCCCTCCCTGTGTGTGCCGCTCACGCCTGACACAGCCATTGTCAGCGCCGACACACAGCGAGCACCGGCTGACAGAAGGACGGGCAGACAGTCCCCCATGGACACGTTCCCCGGCTCGGAGGACGACGACGACGACGACAGCCGCGAAGAGCTGTGGGACAGGGAGCGGGAGATGATGATGATGATGAAGGACGGCACCACGCTCTGGACTGGCCGCCCGACGGCAACGACGACCTCTACAACGTCAGCGGCGACAGCTCTGACGACGCGCAGCAGCAGCCGCGGGAGCTGGACTCGGACGAAGAGCTGTATTGCTGCTCCCTGCTGGAGCCCATCATCGAGGAGGACTCCGACGACTTCCTCAGCTCCAGCGCCGACTCCGACTCCGGGCCCCACCACCCCCACTCCCACCCCCACCCTCCACCCGTTCCCCTCCACCCAGTTCCTCCCATGCTGGGTCGCAAGTTTTCGGATGAGCACCCCGTGCGGTCGGCGGCGCCTGTGTCGGAAGTGGGTCAGGTAGGCAGCAAGCCGTCGCCGCAAGCCGTGGTAGAGGATGTGTTTAGTCCCACCAGCCCCCTCATCCCGGACAGGGGGGACCACTCCGGCCGCCACTCGCCGGACGCAGCAGACGACTCGGAGAGCGATGAGTCGGTACAGACGGTGATTCGCCGTGAATCGGTGCCATCCAGTCTGGAATCGTCCCCCTTGCATGGACCAGCCTTTTCGTTTTCTGGCCCGGAGAGCCCCGTGTGTGAGAAGCGCCTGTCCTCTCCCAAAAGGTATGGCGGCGGGTCGGGTGGCAGGCCGTCGGACACAACAGGTAGTAGTAGTAGGGTGGTGTACCCGGAATGTGCAGACGAAGTGTTGTCGTGGGGTGTGCTAGGAACTAACCACCCGGAGCATTACAGACAGAGGGGCTGGGGGTTGGTGAAGACTGGGCGGGAGGCGGCGGGGGGGAATTGTTTAGAAGAAGACGACGTCGATAGTTCAGACGACAACGACGACAACGACTCCACGATCGATAACATTCCCTGCCCGAGTGTAGAGGAGGAGGGGGAGGAGGGCGAGGGAGAGGCCAGCACACCTGTCGTCGTCACTCCATTGTGCGCGGCTGAGCTGTCAACCAAGCAGCCACAGGCGCCTGCAATCAGGACACACAGTGCGCTCAGAGGGCAGCCTCCTTACGCACGATCGACGCAGAAAGAAACTTCTTCCCCACGGCAGGAGAGAACGGACAACCCGCGTTCGAAGATTTTAACCGAAAATAACAATTACGTGGAGACGGACCTAGACGATGTGATCAGCCAGGTGACGGCCAGTGGTTCAGAGAATGACTGGAACATGGATCGGAGAGGGAAGGACGCTGATTCTGTCCCTCCAAGGTCCAGTGCCATAGATTCTTTCCTCACCGAGTTCGAAGACGAACCTTTCGCACGACGACGGGGCCGCAGAGGGGAGAGATCTCCCCCGAGGGACGTGGTGGTGATGTCTGATCAGACAACAGAGAAGAAAGAGGCGGACAGGTCTCACAGACCTCCACACACACATTCCACCACATCACGGCAGGCCCCCACGCCCAACCGGACCGACATCTCTGATCTGCTAGTGACGGACTTGGATGAAGCACTGAGTGCAGGGGGAGGAAGACCTGATGGTGCAGGGAGGGACGATCCACGTGAGAAGAGTTCCCTGCGGAGTGGAGGTGAGTCCAACTCCGCCATGGAAACTGACACGGGGGCGTTCGGCAGCTGAAGAGGAAAGCCCAGCCAGTGGTGGTGGAGCTGGACGAGGAGCCTTTCGTCAGGAGGAGGGGAGGAGGCAGCAATAGGTGGTCTGCTCCTGAAGAACCCGACTGGAGACGTTCTGCACCAACCAGAACAGAGGACAGAAAATCTGTACCAATGAAATCAGACGACAGGAAATCTGTGCCAATGAAAACAGACGACAGAAAATCTGTGCCAATGAAATCAGACGACAGAAAATCTGTACCAATGAAAACAGACGCCAGGTATTCCACCCCCATTGAAACTGACTTCACCGTTCCCGAGAAGCACGACACGAGGCAGACCACACCCATGGACACGAGGGGCGGTGGGTCACAGCTGGAGACCGACATAGACGGTGACGACAGTCCTCCCTCGATACGCGGGAGCAGGGACAGGGACAGTGGTGTGATCCAGGGGCAGGACACGTGGATGATGGACCTCGAGGAAGAACCGTTCGCCAGGAGACCTCGCCCACACGTCAAACCCCCCACCGAAGAACACGACTTGAGCAGGAGCAGAACAAGCGACAGCGAATCCTACAGATCCCTGAACGACAGCAAGAACGAGTCAGACAGACACTCGGACAGAAAGCCAGGCAGCTCGGGAAAAGTGCAACGGATCCGGAATCGTCCTTCAACAGATCGGTCCCTGACCCAGATCCTTTCAAACAGGGCCGGCGTGATTCTGAGGCAGAAGACGGACAGTCGTTCCACAGTGCCAGGAGTGAGACTGACCTGGACAGAAGCGGTGGGAGGACCTCAGACAGGTCCATCGACTCCTTCCTGACCGAGCTGGACGAGGAGCCGTTCGCCCGCCGGATCGGCCGAGGTCGGCGACGTGCTAGTCCTGAACGGGCAGGATACAGAGACAAACCCCCGCTCCCTGCACAACCTCCGCCCTCCTCCCCACCACCCACCTTTCCCAGCCTGGTCCAGGACACGTGTCTGGTCCTGGAAGAGTCCCCCTCTTTGTCCAGGCCCCCGGAGTTGTCCGCCAGGGAGAGAACACCCAGCCTGGCCCAAGATACGTGTCTGGTCCTGGAAGAGTCCCCCTCTGTGTCCAGGCCCCCGGAGATGTCCGCCAGGGAGAGAACACCCAGCCCGCAGGCCACGGTCAAGATGCCAGACTCGCCCACCGTCTCCATGCCAACCGCTGTCCTCATGACCCGGGCGGACACCCGCATCACCAGCACCCCCCAGAAGCCGGAATCGAACCGGGAACCCGAGGAATGTGTGGCCGTGCCGGCCTCGCCGACCATCTCCATGCTGGGGTCGGTGGAGGAGGGTCCGCAGGTCAGAATGTCCTACAGCACCACCAGCAGAATCGGCACGTCCGCCGTGGTCAGGGAAGACCCTCCTGAGGAGGTTGTGCAGCAAGCCCTGCCCCCAGGCCCCTACACCGACGCTACGGAATCCAGCGCCGTGGAGCGCACGCCTAGAGGCTACACCTTCACCAGGTGCGAGTCAGAAAGCGTGCGGAGCGAAAGGAGGATCTACCTGGTGGACAGACCCATGGCTCCGGACTTCGAGACCTTCATCAACTCGGTGCCGTTCACCAGCGAGACGTACAGCCAGGGGGAGGAGGACAGCTCCAGCGACTTTGACGGCTACTCCTCCTTCGTGCAGAACCTGCACAGGCCCAGCTGCTCCGGGGCGGAGCTGAGCGCCGCCCTGCCCCTCAAGACCCCTGACGTAGAGGAGGGCTGCATCCTGAGCGGGAACCTGGTCACGCCCCCCAACGCAGACATCTTCCGCTTTCCCCCCACTCCCCAAGGGCAGGTGCCTGCAGTGTCCTCCGTGGCCCAGAACATGTTCCGTTCGGATTCCGCGGAGGTCGGCTCCGATTCGGAGCGGGAGAAGAGCTCCAGGGCTGAAGGCAGCAGCGGGGATATGCTGGACACGTCCTTCGACATCGACAGCACGGGGGTCAGGGAGAAGATGGAGACGGATTTCGCTTTCCTGCAGTCCGGAAACACTGTGCACATGCCTCCCAGACGGGACGACAGATCCAGAGCGGCTGATGAAGACAGAGCAGAGGACATGTCATCGGAGAGATCTGATGAGGGGGCAGACGACCGAAGGAGAAGGAAGAGAGACCACAGCGTCAGTCGGGACAGTGACAGGAAGAGACGGAAGAGTGATGAACACAACGACAGGAGCGATGACCTGTCCAGCTCCGACCACTCCAGAGAGAGAATCGACCACCTGGAAAGAACGGGAAAACCACGGGGCTATAAACTGACCCTGGATCACCCCAGACATAGATCCGACGATATGGCGACGGATGATGTCCAAGACAGATCCGATGAAGAGAAAGACAGAGCGAGCAAAGCGAGTAAAGAAGACAGGGAAGACAGGACGGGAAGGAAGGAGGACCCACAGAGACACACCATGACGTCGGAACGTGCGGGGCACACCACAACACGGCCAGAGCCTTCAGACAGCCAGGTCCCAGTGCAAGCTCCCAGCTCGGCACGCCTGGAGGAAGCCCCACCGATCCTCTTCTTCCAGCCCGCTGCTCTCCTCCACACGGAGAAGAAACGCTCCCCTGTGGAATCCCAGCCCTGGAGCTTTAGGGACACGCCGCAGGAAGCCAGACAACGGGACGTTTCCCCCGTCAGACAAGAGGGTGTGGGGTCTGCCCCCTGCAGTCGGCCTGAAGAGAAAGGAGACACGATCCACCTACCCATGATGGACAGTTCCCCTAAAGGAAAAGAGAGACGCAGTGTTGACCTGGACAGGTCTACAGGTAGTGATATCAACACAAGTGGCGAAGAGCCAAAACTGACATTCGACAGGAGTGACATCCCTGGCCTTGACAGAAAGGAAAACAGTGTTAAAGAGAGTCCGAGAACAATAGAGAGTCCTCGAACAGAAGAGAGCCTTCAGTCGGAAGTGAGTCCTCGAATGGCAATGAGCCCACGGAGAGAAGCGAGTCCAGAGAGAGAAGCGAGTCCAGAGAGAGAAGTGAGTCCAGAGAGAGAAGCGAGTGCAGAGACTGAAGCGAGGGCACAGAGGATCCTCACGACGGAATCGTCAGCCTATCCGCTGACCACCGAGAAACCTCCGCTCCCAAAGCCTCGCTCCCTGTCCAGACCCACTCCCATGCCCAGGAGCAAGTCCCTAGGGGACAACGTGGGATCTCCGTCCTTCACGTCTCCAACTGGAGAGGACGAGGACGTGTTCCACAGAGAGGGGTCAGACTCGGACAGCGCCGATGAGGAGGAGCTGCTGTTCAAAGCCAAGCAGTCCACACCCGTGGCCACAGAGGAGAAGCGGCCACGAAGCCTGAAAGAAATCCGCAGGATGCAGAAATCCACACGCCCCATGATCGCCCCCTTCACCCTGCCAGACCACATCGTGCTGCCCAGCCGCCTCAAGATCGTGGCCTCCCGGCGCCAGTTCCTGAGCTCTGAGAACCTGGACGCCAGCCCCAACACGTCGCTTCAGGAGCAGTTCGCGGCCCACAAAGCTTCCCAGCAGCAGGCGAAGGAGCGGCTGTACAAGTCGCCCAACAAACGGTTCACGTCGCCGTCCTTCAGCAGCCAGGACCAGCTGGAGAAGCTGCACTACATGCTGAACTACTCCCGGCAGTCCGAGTCGTCCTTCGAAAGGTCCCGGGTGGACCACCTGCACGAGGGCTGCATCCTCACTCCGGAGGGTCGTCGGAGCATCCTGGACAAGACGCTGTCCATCGACAACCTGCAGGTCGACCTGCCGCAGCACCTGCGTAAGTTCGGCTCCGTGACGTCGTTAGTGGAAACGGACATAGACACGGGGGAGACGTTAGAGACCAACTTCTTCCCCGAGACTAACCTTGACATTTTTGACCACCTCTTTCAGTCCCATCAGCCCTTGCAGCGCTCCGCCAGCATGTCGGACATGGTGCTGAACGAGCGGAGGGATGACGACCTTGACCTCCACCACGAGTCCCGGAGCCTGCACCTCTCCCTGCCGCCCTCCCAGACGCACAAGAGCACGGGCAAGGGGCGGTTCGCGCACCGCAAGCACCACAAGTCCAAGAGCCTCTGCACGCTGGAGACCAACCTGGACGAGGTCGGGGAGGACGGCGAGGACCCCTCGCTGAGGAGGGTGCCCTCGGTGCACGAGCTGCGCGTGACCAAGTCCCTGCAGAAGCTGAACGTGCCAGACTGGTTCAAGCAGTCCTCGCTCAGCAAGTCCAGCTCCTGCCTGCTCAAGTACGGCTCCAACTCCACCATGAACTCCTTCTCCTTCTCCCCCTCCCTCATCTCCTCCCCCTGCGCCTCCACGGCCCCGCCCGCGCCCAACGTGGTGATCAAGACGCGCGTGGTGCCCCCCAGCAACCCCCGTGTGCTGCGCTCCTCCCACTTCACCTCCCCGGCCACCATGCCCAGCTCGGAGAGGAAGCCGCTGACCACCCCGGTCAAGCTGCCCAGCGAGAGGCTGCGGGAGAAGGAGAAGAACAAGAACCTCATGCCCATCCCCATTGTGCCCTTCGCCCAGATCCGCGCCATGTTCGAGAAGAAAGCCAAGGCGGAGGAAGGGAAGAAGGAGGCGACGGCCGGGGAGGAGAGGCGGGGGGAGGTGGGCCGAGAACCCAAAAGCAAGCTGGAGAAGATGCCCCCGCTGTCCAAGCCGGCGTTGCCTTCCATTTCGATCAGCGGGGAGGACGGGCATGTGCGCCAGGAGGAGAGTAAGCCCACGTCGGTGAAGAGGAACGTCGTGGAGAAACCGCCCGTGTCCCCGGCCAGAACCTCCCCGCCCCCGGTCGTCCCTCAAACCGTCACCGTCACCGCCTCCCCCCCGACGTCCGCCCAGCCTCCGACCGCCCCCACGAGACCCGTGCAGAGAGCGACCGCCAACGGTGTGAGTGATGACGTGGAGGGCAACGCCGTGACGTCCACGGTGGCTCCCAGGGTGGAGACCTTCCCTCCCTCCGTCAGCACTGCAGGGCGGTCCCATCCCGTCATGCAGAAACCGCCCATCTCGCCCACCAGCGCCGAGCCCAAACCCTGGCGCGACGCCAGAGACAGTGGCCGGAAGACCAGCCCCAGGGACTCGGGCAAGGAGCCCAAGAGCCCCACCAAGGACTCCAAGACACAGTTCAGCCCCTCCAGGTCGTTACGGCAGTTTTTCGGACGTTCCAAAGACAAGGGCAGCGAGAAGAAGAGCGAGGGGGCGGGCAGCTTGGATTCCTCTTTCTCCTCGGGGGACGGGGTGTACGAGAAGGAGCCCAGGAGAATAGGCGGGTCGGACTCCGGCAGGAGACCCACCTCCACGTCGCCCACCTCCACGTCCTTCGAGCGGCGGTCTGACCTGGACTCGTCCTTCTCCTCGGCGGAAGGGCAGCCGCCGCCTCCTTGCGGTCCAGACACGTCCTCCAGGAGTCTAGAGGGCGCTCCTTCCATGACCTCCAGGACGTCGGCGTTCCCGGCCTCGTCGGGAGGGTCCCGATCTTCCTACGTCAACTCGGAGCGACCTCAGCCCCCGTTCTCCAGGATCGCCGCCCAGGACGACTGGGCCGAGAGCCCCAGGACAACGAGCACCTCCAAGGTTTCGGATGGAGGTGAGGGGGTGGGTGCCCCCTCGTCCCAGAAACGCCTGCTCGGGGCGGGCACCTCGTTCGGGCACACGTCGCTGTCGTCGGAGAACGGTGAGCACGTGCCCGAGCTGCCTTCCCCTTCCTCCCGAGCGACTCATCAGCAACGCCGTGGGCGAAGAAGAGCGTGAAGGGTGCAGTGGGGACGGGGGTGTCGTTGGCGTGTGGGGGGGGGGGGGGGGGGGGGGGGGGGTGGGGGGGGGGGAGGGGGGGGAAAGGTGGGGAGTGGGTTGGGATGGTTGTTTTAGCTGTTGTGTGTGGGGGGGTGGGGAGTGTGGGGTGTTGTGTAGTGGGGGGGGAGGGGGTTGGGGTACGTATTCTCATTTTGTTGATTTATCCAGTTTATACATTGATCCATGTTCTTCCTTTCTTCTACTCTCTCTCTCTCTCTCTCTCTCCTCTCTCTCTCTCTCTCTCTCTCTCTCTCTCCTCTCCCCCCCCCCCTCCTCATCCGCTTCCTTTTCTATCCATTGACACATCCTGTCCATTCCGTCCTCCCCTCCCTCGGTTTTCATCATTCTTTCTTTCATGCATTTTTTCCCCCAGTATTTTGTTTTGTTTATGTCGTGACCACATTTTTTTCTCGTTCATTTTCTGACATCTCTCAGTCGTCGTCCTCCTCCCTCCTTGTCGTCATCGTCGTCGTCGTGATCATCACCATCATTAACAGGAATTCCATGATAATAGTCATCATGCTTTCTCATCCTTCTCTTGTCTCCCTGTCTGTTTCTCTCTCTTCCTGTCTCCCTTTGTCTGTCTTCCATAAACACATCCTTTCTTGCTGCCTTCAAACATAGTCTCAGTCAGTCTGTCTGTCTGTCAGTCTGTCTGTCTGTCTGTCAATCTGTCTGTCTGTCTGTCTCTGTCTCTGTCTCTCATTCTCTCCCTCTCTCTCTCTCTCTCTCTCTCTGCACATTTATAATAATTTTCCTGTAATATTGATATCGCCTTCTTCATATGGGGCTATGGCCTTAAATGATTAAATCATCTCTTTCTCTCTCTCTCTTCTCTCTCTCTCTCTCTCTCTCTCTCTCTCTCTCTCTCTCTCTCTCTCTCTCTCTCTCTCGTACAGCAGCTTAAGAGTTCATATGGATAAGTGTGGTATGACAGTGTTCAGAAACGAAAGGGTTTCTCTCAGATGTGGAGGATGGTGGTTTTTTTGTTATAACTCAAAAATGAAAGTTGTGATTTCAATAACGATGTCGGGGAATAATGTTTTCTACGACACTGAGTTTTAACTACACGCATCATGACTTAGCGAGCGTAGTGAAGAGGACTGCACTTAGTATTGTAAATAAATGGCACATGTTGAATAATTCCTCTGCAATTGTTGATACTCATATTCAGCCTGTGGTGATGTATGGTGCAGAGATATAGGGTCTTGAAGAGACAGCTTCAGTCATTTTAGGGTGCTCATTTATTTGTAGTGATTAAAAAAAAGTGTCTGGGCGTGAGCATGCGACCAACCAAATGATATTGAAAATGTTGTTTGTTGTGAACTCACTAGATGTTCACCGACTGTGAATTCTTTAACCTGCTGTGTTGAACCATGGCTTAAACAAACTGGAATGGATGAGCAGAGGCATACAGAAACATACACAATGTGACTGAATCTTGCAGGGAACACAAATTAGGCATCAAACATGTGATTTCATAATTGCGTATGGCTTTTTGTTTGGGGAAAATCAAGTTGTGGGGATGTTTTCGTTCCCTTATTGCTGTGTTCAAACAGACGTGTTGACTGCAAATGGCAGACTTGGAATTCTCATGTGAATAATAGTGACAGAGTGTTAGAATGTAGGTGAATTAAGATTCTCACATTAACGATAATGACGATGTTAGAAGGTAAATTAAGACGCTCATGATGATAATGACAAAATGTTAGAATGTAGGTAAGTTAAGACGTCTCATGATTCAGAACCATACTAGTTGTTAGACATCAACAGGTACCTACGGTACACATTGTGAAGATTCCGTTTTGGTGTGTCTGGTTTGGCTCAGCGCTCTGAGAAATACACAAAATATACTGTGACAGTGCTAAGAAATGTCTGTTATCTAAACAAATCTGCCACGGAAAGCAAAATTCATTGTGTACCGAGTTTTTCCTCCCTCAATGATCAAAGATACCAGTTTATACCAGCAGAATATGACAATACCCCTTGTCAGTTTAGACAAATGATTCTTGTAGGATGTAGAACATGAACGTACAATTAGAAACTCCGCCGTATATTCGAACAAAACATTCCAGGGAAAACTGATTCTGTCCTTAGTATTATATGTTGCTGTTCGTTACAAGATCATGATTTGCTAATTAATGTTGTTAGATTATTCCGTGTATTATCTTGTCCTCATTGCAGACAAGAGGTGTAATTGTTTCATGTCAATATCATACTCCCTCGGGTATGAGGCTTTAACCTTAAATTGAGTCAAATTCTGATCTCTCTCTCTCTCTCTCTCTCTCTCTCTCTCTCTCTCTCTCTCTCTCTCTGTCCTATTAGACTTAATCTCCTTTGCCTTCTTCCTTGACAATTGCTGCACTAATAGTAGACATTCTTTCAATCCCGCGACTGCTTTTGTCCTTTCGTTGTTCCTTTCCGTGAGTGTATCATTCGGTCATTGACAGTCATGTCACGTGAGTGTATCATTCGGTCATTGATAGCCATGTCAAGTGAGTGTATCATTCGGTCATTGACACTGTCATGTCACGTGAGTGTATCATTCGGTCATTGACAGTCATGTCACGTTTTTACATTCTTATGGCTCAGCACACCGTCGGCTGTGATGTTGTTGGTTTTTTTTTAAAACCCTTGACGTGAAATTATTGACCCAGGCGAGCTAATATTGTAAGTGTATTACTATTAGTTGGGGGCAGTTGGTTATACACACGCACGCACAAACACAGACACAGACAAACAGACAGACAGACAGACAGACACACACACACACACACACACACACACACACACACACACACACTCAGTCTCTCTCTCTCCCTCGCACTCATACAAACACACACACAGACACATGCACGCACGCGCGCGCGCGTGCGCGCGCACGCACACACAACACACACACACACACACACACACATACTGACTGAAACCATTTATTGTCAGATTAACCATAGGTTGTACTCACACACACACACACACACACACACACACACACACACACACCACGCACGCACGCACGCACACGCACACGCACGCACACACACACACACACACACACACACACACACACAACACACACCACACACCACACCACACACACACCCCACCCCCAATACCAGACCCCGTCCGACACCAGCCTCAGAGCGTGATTCATAACATAGCAGGCAGAACTGTCTACATGTCCACACACAGTGCATGGATGATGAAGACCTGTGTAGATAGATAGCAGGCATGACTGTCTACATGCACACAGTGCATAATGATGAAGACCTGTGTAATAGATAGCAGGCAGACTGTCTACATGCCACACACACACATGCATGGATGATGAAGGCCTGTGTTCGTAGCAGGCAGGACTGTCTACATATCCACACACAGTGCATGGATGATGAAACCTTGTGTAGATAGATAGCAGGTATGAACTGTCTACAAATCACACACACAGTGCATGGATGATGAAGACCTGTGTAGATAGCAAGCGCAGAACTGTCTACATTCCCACACACACAGTGCATGATGAGAAGACCTGTAGATAGATAGCAGGCAGGACTGTCTACATATCCACACACAGTGCATGGATGATGAAGACCGTGTAGATACAGCAGACTGTCTACATGTCCACACACAGTGCATGGATGATGAAGACCTGTGATTAGAATAGCAGGCAGACTGTCTACATGTCCACACACAGTGCATGGATGATGAAGACCTGTGTAGATAGATAGCAGGCAGGACTGTCTACATGTCCACACACAGTGCATGGATGATGAAGACCTGTGTAGATAGCAGGCAGGACTGTCTACATGTCCACACACACAGTGCATGGATGATGAAGACCTGTGTAGATAGCAGGCAGGACTGTCTACATATCCACACACAGTGCATGGATGATGAAGACCTGTGTAGATAGATAGCAGGCAGAGACTGTCTACATGTACACACACAGTGCATGGATGATGAAGACCTGTGTAATAGATAGCAGGCAGGACTGCTACATATCCACACACAGTGCATGGATGATGAAGACCTGTGTAGATAGATAGCAGGCAGGACTGTCTACATGTCCACACAGTGCATGGATGATGAAGACCTGTGTAGATAGATTAGCGGCAGACTGTCTACATGTCCACACACACAGTGCATGGATGATGAAGACCTGTGTGATAGCAGGCAGGACTGTCTACATTGTCCACACACAGTGCATGGATGATGAAGACCTGTGTAGATAGCAGCAGTAACTGTCTACATGTATACACACACAGTGCTGGATGATGAAGACCTGTGTATGATAGATAGGCAGGACTGTCTACATGTCCACACACCAGTGCATGATGATGAAGACCTGTGTAGATAGATAGCAGGCAGGACTGTACATATCCACACACCAGTGCATGGATGATGAAGACCTGTGTAGATAGATAGCAGGCAGGACTGTCTACATATCACACACAGTGCATGGATGATGAAGACCTGTGTAGATAGATAGCGGGCAGGACTGTCTACATATCCACACACAGTGCATGGATG
>CM065746.1:35638985-35643985 GCA_033310375.1 Conus canariensis | reverse complement strand
GCCGAGCGTGATATGATAACACGCATTATATGCACGTCCGCTGAGCTGTGGTGTATTGCGTTTGTGCTGTTTTGTATGATGTCAACACTGAAAACGTGTTACACTCCTCATTTTTTTTTTTTAGTATTGCTTTGTGTTGTGCACTTGAAGTGTGTGTGTGTGTGTGTGTGTGTGTGTGTGTGTGTGTGTGTGTGTGGGTGTGTACAGGAAGTGTTAAACCGTTTTAATTCTATTGCTCAATATGTGGTTTTATATTTATGTGTTGCGATGTTTTGTAGTCTTTCAGTGTTTTGGGTATATGTATTAGTGTTATATTGTGTAGTGCTCTTTTATGCTGTATGGCCTTGTATTGTGATGGGCCATTTTCTATCACAAAGTATCATTTTGTTGTGTATTGTGTGAGGCTGGTTTTTGTTTTCTCTCTTCATATTTAGTGGTATGTTGTTGGATTAATGTATGTTATGCTGTTTCGTATTGTTGTTATGTTATTCTTTATTGGATAGTTTTGTGTTGTTTTGCATTAGTATGTCCCATGCTGGTTTTTAATGGTGTTAGGTTTATATCGTACAATATTGTACAGCTTTGCTTTATAGTATTCTGCCTTGTGTCAAGTCATATGCAGTTTGTTTGTTTGTTATTGCAGTGTGCTGTGCTGTCTTGTGCATTTCTTAATTGTACTGTTTTGTACTATACAGTGTTGAGCTGTTTCGTCTCTCGTGATGCTGTAGTATAATGTTGTGCAATGCTGTTTAATACTGTGTTGTCCAGAATTGTACTATGTTGTGCTGTGTTGTCATATGTTGTGTTGTTTTGTCATATGTTGTGCTGTGTTGTCATATGCTGTGCTGTTTGTCATATGTTGTGTTGTTTTGTCATATGTGTGCTGTGTTGTCATATGTTGTGCT
Organism: Conus canariensis; assembly: GCA_033310375.1. NCBI lineage: Eukaryota > Metazoa > Mollusca > Gastropoda > Neogastropoda > Conidae > Conus > Conus canariensis. The sequence goes on along the minus strand of CM065746.1, from coordinate 35,643,080 downwards.
GTTTTGTCATATGTTGTGCTGTTTTGTCATATGTTGTGCTGTTTTGTCATATGTTGTGCTGTTTTGTCATATGTTGTGCTGTTTTGTCATATGTTGTGCTGTTTTGTCATATGTTGTGCTGTTTTGTCATGTGTTGTGCTGTTTTGTCATATGTTGTGCTGTTTTGTCATATGTTGTGCTGTTTTGTCATGTGTTGTGCTGTTTTGTCATGTGTTGTGTGTTTTTGTCATATGTGTGCTGTTTGTCATATGTTGTGCTGTTTTGTCATATGTTGTGCTGTTTTGTCGTACCGAGACAATGCTGTTTTGTATTGTACTATTGTTGTGATTTACATCGCATAATGTATTGTGTTGTGATATGCTGGTTGTTATCACTCGTATTTGCTGTTGTGTAGTCTCTTCAGCTATTTGTATTGTCAAATGCCATTTTGTATTGTGTTGATACTAAACCATTGAAAATTGTTTTTAGATGATTTTTTTTAATTGTGTAGAAGTGTTTTTTTTTTTATTGCATTGTTTTATGTTGTCTGACGCTAATTTTGTATTATGTTTTGTGCTAAAGATATAGGCTGTTGTGCTGTACTATTATTGTCAGTGCTGTCTTTTCTGCTGTTTTTATTGTATAGGATTAGGCTTAAAGATAAACTGTGTAACGCTGCTTTGGAAACATTTTAACGTGTTTCGCTGGGCTATGTTTTTTTGTTTGTTTGTTTGTTTTGTTTTGTTTTGTTTGTTTGATTGTTTGGTTTTTTTTTTTTTTTTTTTTTTTTTGGGGGGGGGGGGGGGGGGATGGTGTTTGCCTCATTGTGCTGTCCTTTGCTGTATTATAGGGTGTCACATGTTGAATTTTCGTTGTATTTTTTTGCCATTGTTTGTGGTACCGTTTTCTGTTGCATTATTATGTGTTGTTTTCTATGGTATTGTTTCGAGTTGTATACTGTTATGATTTTTTTTTAACCATGTTATACTGTTTTGTCATATGTTGTGCTGTGTTGTGTTGCATTATTATGTGCTGTTTTGTAGTGTATTGTTTCAACTGTATACCATTATAATTTCTTAACCATGTTGTACTGTTTTGTCATATGTTGTGCTGTGTTGTGTTGCATTATTATGTGCTGTTTTGTAGTGTATTGTTTCAAACTGTATACCATTATAATTTCTTAACCATGCTGTACTGTTTTGTCATATGTTGTGCTGTGTTGTGTTGCATTATTATGTGCTGTTTTGTAGTGTATTGTTTCGAACTGTATACCATTATAATTTCTTAACCATGCTGTACTGTTTTGTCATATGTTGTGCTGTGTTGTGTTGCATTATTATGTGCTGTTTTGTAGTGTATTGTTTCAAACTGTATACCATTATAATTTCTTAACCATGCTGTACTGTTTTGTCATATGTTGTGCTGTGTTGTGTTGCATTATTATGTGCTGTTTTGTAGTGTATTGTTCGAACTGTATACCATTATAATTTCTTAACCATGTTGTACTGTTTTGTCATATGTTGTGCTGTGTGTGTTGCATTATTATGTGCTGTTTTGTAGTGTATTGTTTCAAACTGTATACCATTATAATTTCTTAACCATGCTGTACTGTTTTGTCATATGTTGTGCTGTGTTGTGTTGCATTATTATGTGCTGTTTTTTATTATATTGATTGGAATTGTATACAATTATGATTTTTTAATCATGTTGTACTGTTTTGTAATAATATACTTAAAATACTATACTGTGTGGTATAGTGTTGTATTGTTCTGTCTATATTGCATCGTATAGTGTTGTATTGTGACATGCTGCTTCGTATGGTGTATTTCTTTTTGTTTGTTTGCTTTTGTGTTGTACTGTCATCAGCTTTTTCATGTCATTGAATGCCATGTTGTGTAATGTTAACGTTTTTTTTTTTTTTAGTTTAGTTTTTGTAATGTGTAAGATATATTTTTTTTTGTAGTGTATCATTTTGTATAGTGTTGCGCTCGTTTTGCATTTGTGTAGTTTTTATAGATGTGTGTTGTTTTGTTTGTTGTGCTGTGGTGTATTGTCGTTGCGGGTCTTTCTTTTTTTTCTATTGATTTTTGCCTTTTAAAAAAAAATATAAACTTGCATAGAGTTACGCTTCAAAATATGGCGTCGCGTTGAGTACGTAATGTGTTTGGTTGTGGTGGGCAGCAGATGTACTGTTTTAAGTGTAATTTGTCACGTTCTTGTTCTGCTCTTGGGTGTGACATTGTTTAGTCAATGCTGCGTTTGCAATTTGGGCATCATTTTTTTTTTCTTGTATTATATCCTTCTGTACTGCGTTTTTACAGCATTGTAGTTTTGGTTTGTATCGTACTGTTTTTGGTTTGTATTGTACTGTTTTTGGTTTGTATTGTACTGTTTTTGGTTGGTATTGTACTGTTTTTGGTTGGTATTGTTCTGTGTCCTGTGTTGCAGGGTACTGTTTTAATACTATCGTATTTTGCATGGACTGTGTTGTATCGTATGGACTGTGTTGTATTGTATAGACTGTGTTGTATTGTATGGACTGTGTTGTATCGTATGGATTGTATTGTATGAACTGTGTTGTATTGTATAGACTGTGTTGTATCGTATCGATTGTGTTGTATAGATTGTGTTGTATTGTATGGACTGTGTTGTATTGTATGGACTGTGTTGTATCGTATCGATTGTGTTGTGTCGTATTGATTGTGTTGTATTGTATGGACTGCGCCATATCGTATCGATTGTGTTCTATCGTATCGATTGTGTTGTATGGACTGTGTTGTATTGTATGGACTGTGTTGTATTTGTCACGTGAGGTTATATTGTGTGACACCGTTTTTGTTTTTGTATTGTTTTGTGTGATCGTCTTTCGCATTATATTGTGTTACGCTGCTTCGCCTTCCGTTCTGCTGTATGATAAGAGTCACAAAAAGAAAAAGTTTTGTTGACTTGGGTTAGAGACGTATTGCAGTGCATTATTGTGTTACTGGATTGGCCTGCATGGCGTTTGGTCATATTGTGTTGTACCTTCTTGAGTTGTTGGATTGGCCTGCATGGCGTTTGGTCATATTGTGGTGTGTCTTCTTGATTTGTTGGATTAGCCTGCATGGCGTTTGGTCATATTGTGTTGTGTCTTCTTGATTTGTTGGATTGGCCTGCATGGCGTTTGGTCATATTGTGTTGTCTTCTTGATTTGTTGGATTGGCCTGCATGGCGTTTGGTCATATTGTGGTGTGTCTTCTTGATTTGTTGGATTGGTCTGCATGGCGTTTGGTCATATTGTGTTGTGTCTTCTTGATTTGTTGGATTGGCCTGCATGGCGTTTGGTCATATTGTGTTGTCTTCTTGATTTGTTGGATTGGCCTGCATGGTGTTTGGTCATATTGTGGTGTGTCTTCTTGATTTGTTGGATTGGTCTGCATGGCGTTTGGTCATATTGTGTTGTGTCTTCTTGATTTGTTGAACTGGCCTGCATGGCGTTTGGTCATATTGTGTTGTCTTCTTGATTTGTTGGATTGGCCTGCATGGCGTTTGGTCATATTGTGGTGTGTCTCTATTGTCTGTTGGATATTGTTTGGGATTGGCCTGCATTTGGCGTTTTTGTGTTCATATTGTGTTTGTTTCTTGATTTGTTGGATTGGCCTGCATGGCGTTTGGTCATATTGTGTGTGTCTTCTTGATTTGTTGGATTGGCCTGCATGGCGTTTGGTCATATTGTGTTGTGTCTTCTTGATTTGTTGGATTGGCCTGCATGGCGTTTGGTCATATTGTGTTGTGTCTTCTTGATTTGTTGGATTGGCCTGCATGGCGTTTGGTCATATTGTGGTGTGTCTTCTTGATTTGTTGGATTGGCCTGCATGGCGTTTGGTCATATTGTGTTGTGTCTTCTTGATTTGTTGGATTGGCCTGCATGGCGTTTGGTCATATTGGGGTTGTGTCTTCTTGATTTGTTGGATTGGCCTGCATGGCGTTTGGTCATATTGTGTGTGTCTTCTTGATTTGTTGGATTGGCCTGCATGGCGTTTGGTCATATTGTGGTGTGTCTTCTTGATTTGTTGGATTGGCCTGCATGGCGTTTGGTCATATTGTGTTGTGTCTTCTTGATTTGTTGGATTGGCC